>OX451735.1:1246730347-1246941354 GCA_948472305.1 Vicia faba | reverse complement strand
TTAAGTATCCTAAAATTTAGGGATGGAGAAGGAGAAAAATATGTAAATTGTTTACATCTATTATACCATAATACAATGTGAATATGGTGAATAAATATACTATCTAGCCTCATCATATAGTTTTAATTATTACGAACGTATATGATATAAGTTTCATTATTTAATAGGCTTTTAACTTAGTTTCCTAGTGATGAAGTAACATAAAATTTGTGGATGTAGAAGAAGTAAAATATTCAAAACTATTTACATTTATAATTCCATAATACAATATGAATATGGAGAATAAATATACTATCGATCCTTATTATATAATTTTAATTATTACCTGTTTATATGAAATATGTGTCATTAGTAATAGTCTTTTAACTTAGTGTCTTAGCTATGAAGTAACCTAAAATTTTGTGATGTAGAAGAAGAAAAATATTGAAAAAATCACATATGTTATACCATATTACACTTTTAATATGGTGACTAAAAACTATATTAAGCTTTATTATATAATATCACTTATTTACTAGATATATACAATATTTGTAATTAATTAATAGTCTTTTAACTTAGTTTCTTAGTGATGAAGTATCCTAAAATTTGGTGATGGAGAAGAAGAAAAATATTGAAATTGTTTACATCTATTATGCCATAATACAATGTGAATATGGTGAATAAATATACTATCTAGCCTCATTATATAGTTTTAATTATTAGGAACATATATGAAATATTTGTCATTAATTAATATTCTTTTAGACTAGTTTCTTAGTGATGAAGTAACCTAAAATTTGGTGATGAAGAGGAAGAAAAATATTGAAGTTGTTTACATCTATTATACCGTAATACAATATGAATATGGAGAATAAATTTGCTACCGATCCTTATTAAATGATTTTAATTATTACATGTGTATATGAAGTATGTGTCATTAAAAAATAGTATTTTAACTTAGTGTCTTAGTGATGAAGTAAGCTAAAATTTTGTGATGGAGAAAAAGAAAAATATAGAAAAATTCAAATATGTTATACCATATTACACTGTAAATAAGGTGAATAAAAACAATATTAAGCTTTATTATATAATTTCATTTATTAACTATATATATATATACAATAGTTGTCATTAATTAATAGTCTTTTAACCTATTTGCTTAGTGACGTAGTAATCTAAAATTGGTGATAGAGAAGAAAAAAAATATTAAAATTGTTTACATCTATTATACCATAATACAATGTGAATAATGTGAATAAATATACTATCGATCCTCATTGTATAATTTTAATTATTACGAACATATATGAAATATTTGTCATTAATTAATAGTCTTTTAACTTAGTTTCTTAGTGATGAAGTATCCTAAAATTTTGGGATGGTGAAGAAGAAAAATATTGAAATTGTTTACATCTATTATACCATAATAAAATGTGAATATGGTGAATAAATATACTATCTAGCCTCATCAAATAGTTTTAATTATTACGAACGTATATGATATAAGTTTCATTATTTAATAGTCTTTTAACTTAATTTCTTAGTGATGAAGTAACATAAAATTTGATGATGTAGAAGAAGTAAAATATTCAAAACTATTTACATCTATAATTCCATAATACAATATGAATATGGAGAATAAATATACTATCGATCCTTATTATATAATTTTAATTATTACCTGTGTATATGAAATATGTGTCATTAGTAATAGTCTTTTAACTTAGTGTCTTAGCTACGAAGTAACCTAAAATTTTGTGATGTAGAAGAAGAAAAATATTGAAAAAATCACATATGTTATACCATATTACACTTTTAATATGGTGACTAAAAACTATATTAAGCTTTATTATATAATATCACTTTTTTACTAGATATATACAATATTTGTAATTAATTAATAGTCTTTTAACTTAGTTTCTTAGTGATGAAGTATCCTAAAATTTGGTGATGGAGAAGAAGAAAAATATTGAAATTGTTTACATCTATTATGCCATAGTACAATGTGAATATGGTGAATAAATATACTATCTAGCCTCATTATATAGTTTTAATTATTACGAACATATATGAAATATTTGTCATTAATTAATATTCTTTTAGACTAGTTTCTTAGTGATGAAGTAACCTAAAATTTGGTGATGAAGAGGAAGAAAAATATTGAAGTTGTTTACATCTATTATACCGTAATACAATATGAATATGGAGAATAAATTTTCTACCGATCCTTATTAAATGATTTTAATTATTACTTGTGTATATGAAATATGTGTCATTAAAAAATAGTATTTTAACTTAGTGTCTTAGTGAAGAAGTAAACTAAAATTTTGTGATGGAGAAAAAGAAAAATATTGAAAAATTCAAATATGTTATACCATATTACACTGTAAATATGGTGAATAAAAACAATATTATGCTTTATTATATAATTTCATTTATTTACTATATATACAATATTTGTCATTAACTAATAGTCTTTTAACCTATTTGCTTAGTGACGAAGTAACCTAAAATTGGTGATAGAGAAGAAGAAAAATATTGAAATTGTTTACATCTATTATACCATATTACAATGTGAATAATGTGAATAAATATACTATCGATCCTCATTGTATAATTTTAATTATTACGAACATATATGAAATATTTGTCATTAATTAATTGTCTTTTAACTTAGTTTCTTAGTGATTAAGTATCCTAAAATTTGGGGATGGAGAAGGAGAAAAATATTGAAATTGTTTACATCTATTATACCATAATACAATGTGAATATGGTGAATAAATATACTATCTAGCCTTATCATATAGTTTTAATTATTACGAACGTATATGATATAAGTTTCATTATTTAATAGTCTTCTAACTTAGTTTCTTAGTGATGAAGTAACATAAAATTTGATGATGTAGAAGAAGTAAAATATTCAAAACTATTTACATCTATAATTCCATAATACAATATGAATATGGAGAATAAATATACTATCGATCCTTATTATATAATTTTAATTATTACCTGTGTATGTGAAATATGTGTCATTAGTAATAGTCTTTTAACTTAGTGTCTTAGCTACGAAGTAACCTAAAATTTTGTGATGTAGAAGAAGAAAAATATTGAAAAAATCACATATGTTATACCATATTACACTTTTAATATGGTGACTAAAAACTATATTAAGCTTTATTATATAATATCACTTATTTACTAGATATATACAATATTTGTAATTAATTAATAGTCTTTTAACTTAGTTTCTTAGTGATGAAGTATCCTAAAATTTGGTGATGGAGAAGAAGAAAAATATTGAAATTGTTTACATCTATTATACCATAATACAATGTGAATATGGTGAATAAATATACTATCTAGCCTCATTATATAGTTTTAATTATTACGAACATATATGAAATATTTGTCATTAATTAATATTCTTTTAGCCTAGTTTCTTAGTGATGCAGTAACCTAAAATTTGGTGATGAAGAGGAAGAAAAATATTGAAGTAGTTTACATCTATTATACCGTAATACAATATGAATATGGAGAATAAATTTTCTACCGATCCTTATTAAATGATTTTAATTATTACTTGTGTATATGAAATATGTGTCATTAAAAAATAGTATTTTAACTTAGTGTCTTAGTGATGAAGTAAACTAAAATTTTGTGATGGAGAAAAAGAAAAATATTGAAAAATTCAAATATGTTATACCATATTACACTGTAAATATGGTGAATAAAAACAATATTATGCTTTATTATATACTTTCATTTATTTACTATATATACAATATTTGTCATTAACTAATAGTCTTTTAACCTATTTGCTTAGTGACGAAGTAACCTAAAATTGGTGATAGAGAAGAAGAAAAATATTGAAATTGTTTACATCTATTATACCATAATACAATGTGAATAATGTGAATAAATATACTATCGATCCTCATTGTATAATTTTAATTATTACGAACATATATGAAATATTTGTCATTAATTAATTGTCTTTTAACTTAGTTTCTTAGTGATTAAGTATCCTAAAATTTGGGGATGGAGAAGGAGAAAAATATTGAAATTTTTTACATCTATTATACCATAATACAATGTGAATATGGTGAATAAATATACTATCTAGCCTTATCATATAGTTTTAATTATTACGAACGTATATGATATAAGTTTCATTATTTAATAGTCTTCTAACTTAGTTTCTTAGTGATGAAGTAACATAAAATTTGATGATGTAGAAGAAGTAAAATATTCAAAACTATTTACATCTATAATTCCATAATACAATATGAATATGGAGAATAAATATACTATCGATCCTTATTATATAATTTTAATTATTACCTGTGTATGTGAAATATGTGTCATTAGTAATAGTCTTTTAACTTAGTGTCTTAGCTACGAAGTAACCTAAAATTTTGTGATGTAGAAGAAGAAAAATATTGAAAAAATCACATATGTTATACCCTATTACACTTTTAATATGGTGACTAAAAACTATATTAAGCTTTATTATATAATATCACTTATTTACTAGATATATACAATATTTGTAATTAATTAATATTCTTTTAACTTAGTTTCTTAGTGATGAAGTATCCTAAAATTTGGTGATGGAGAAGAAGAAAAATATTGAAATTGTTTACATCTATTATACCATAATACAATGTGAATATGGTGAATAAATATACTATCTAGCCTCATTATATAGTTTTAATTATTACGAACATATATGAAATATTTGTCATTAATTAATATTCTTTTAGCCTAGTTTCTTAGTGATGCAGTAACCTAAAATTTGGTGATGAAGAGGAAGAAAAATATTGAAGTTGTTTACATCTATTATACCGTAATACAATATGAATATGGAGAATAAATATACTATCAAGCCTCATTATATAGTTTTAATTATTACGAACGTATATGATATAAGTTTCATTATTTAATAGTCTTTTAACTTAGTTTCTTAATGATGAAGTAACATAAAATTTGATGATGTAGAAGAAGTAAAATATTCAAAACTATTTACATCTTTAATTCCATAATACAATATGAATATGGAGAATAATTATACTATCGATCCTTATTATATAATTTTAATTTATACCTGTGTATATGAAATATTTGTCATTAGTAATAGTCTTTTAACTTAGTGTCTTAGCTACGAAGTAACCTAAAATTTTGTGATGTAGAAGAAGAAAAATATTGAAAAATCACATATGTTATACCATATTACACTGTAAATATGGTGACTAAAAACTGTATTAAGCTTTATTATATAATATCACTTAGTTACTAGATATATACAAAATTTGTAATTAATTAATAGTCTTTTAACTTAGTTTCTTAGTGATGAAGTATGCTAAAATTTGGTGATGGTGAAGAAGAAAAATATTGAAATTGATTACATCTATTATACCATAATACAATGTGAATATGGTGAATAAATATAGTATCTAGCCTCATTATATAGTTTTAATTATTACGAACATATATGAAATATTTGTCATTAATTAATATTCTTTTAGCCTAGTTTCTTAGTGATGAAGTAACATAAATTTTGGTGATGAAGAGGAAGAAAAATATTGAAGTTGTTTACATCTATTATACCGTAATACAATATGAATATGGAGAATAAATATACTATCAAGCCTCATTATATAGTTTTAACTATTACGAACGTATATGATATAAGTTTCATTATTTAATAGTCTTTTAACTTAGTTTCTTAGTGATGAAGTAACATAAAATTTGATGATTTAGAAGAAGTAAAATATTCAAAACTATTTACATCTATAATTCCAAAATACAATATGAATATGGAGAATAAATATACTATCGATCCTTATTATATAATTTTAATTAATACCTGTGTATATGAAATATGTGTCATTAGTAATAGTCTTTTAATTTAGTGTCTTAGCTACGAAGTAACCTAAAATTTTGTGATGTAGAAGAAGAAAAATATTGAAAAATCACATATGTTATACCATATTACACTGTAAATATGATGACTAAAAACTGTATTAAGCTTTATTATATAATATCACTTAGTTACTAGATATATACAATATTTGTAATTAATTAATAGTCTTTTAACTTAGTTTCTTAGTGATGAAGTATGCTAAAATTTGGTGATGGTGAAGAATTAAAAAAATTTTGAAATTGTTTACATCTATTATACCATAATACAATGCGAATATGGTGAATAAATATATTATCTAGCCTCATTATATAGTTTTAATTATTACGAACATATATGAAATATTTGTCATTAATTAATAGTTTTTTAACTTAGTTTCTTAGTGATGAAGTATCCTAAAATTTGGTGATGGAGAAGGAGAAAAATATTGAAATTTTTTACATCTATTATACCATAATACAATGTGATTATGGTGAATAAATATACTATCTAACCTCATTATATAGTTTTAATCATTACGGACGTATATGATATAAGTTTCATTATTTAATAGTCTTTTAACTTAGTTTCTTAGTGATGAAGTAACATAAAATTTGATGATGTAGAAGAAGTAAAATATTCAAAACTATTTACATCTGTAATTCCATAATACAATATGAATATGGATAATAAATATACTATCGATCCTTATTATATAATTTTAATTATTACCTGCGTATATGAAATATGTGTCATTAGTAATAGTCTTTTAACTTTGTGTCTTAGCTACGAAGTAACCTAAAATTTTATGATGTAGAAGAAGAAAAATATTGAAAAAATCACATATGTTATACAATATTACACTGTAAATATGGTGACTAAAAACTATATTAAGCTTTATTATATAATATCACTTATTTACTAGATATATACAATATTTGTAATTAATTAATAGTCTTTTAACTTAGTTTCTTAGTGATGAAGTATCCTAAAATTTGGTGATGGAGAAGAAGAAAAATATTGAAATTGTTTACATCTATTATACCATAATATAATGTGAATATGGTGAATAAATATAATATCTAGCCTCATTATATCGGTTTAAGTATTACGAACATATATGAAATATTTGTCATTAATTAATATTCTTTTAGCCTAGTTTCTTAGTGATGAAGTAACCTAAAATTTGGTGATGAAGAAGAAGAAAAATATTGAAGTTGTTTATATCTATTATACCGTAATACAATATGAATATGGAGAATAAATATACTATCTAGCCTCATTATATAGTTTTAATTATTACGAACGTATATGATATAAGTTTCATTATTTAATAGTCTTTTAACTTAGTTTCTTAGTGATGAAGTAACATAAAATTTGATGATGTAGAAGAAGTAAAATATTTAAAACTATTTACATCTATAATTCAAAACTATATGATGTTTTACATTCTAAACATCATATACTCCCGAGTCGTTCATAGTTTTTCATGATTTAAATTTGCGTCGGTGGGTTTGAATCCCTTAACAATATTATTTTATCAACAATTCAAAGTTGTGATTAAATTAAATCATAATAAACCTGTAATGGCAACACTGCTACTTATTTGGAACATTAGACATACATATTGTTTACAGAAAATAATATTTTAAACTTCCTCTGTAATTGTATAATTTATTTAATGGATATCTTAAGATGATAGAGAGTGGATATATATGAATATGAAGAAAAAGAAGAAAAAAAATATAATCCTATAAATATACTGGAATTTTTAATATAGTGTTAAAATTAATTTTACAATTTAAATTACTATCTAAATTTAATCAATATTACTCAAAAGTAATTTTTATATAAACTATTAAAATAACTTTCACAAAATAAAAATCAATTTTAAATAATACTTTAAAAATAAATCAACTTATTTTCATTTCATTTTTAATCAAAAATCAACATATCAAACTCAATTCTAATTGACTAATAACTAATGCACTCTAAATATTTTATTGTGTTTTAATAAACAAAATTAGGCATTATTAACTTGACATTCGAAAAGTAAAATATGATATAATTATTTCTTTTTAAACTAAATATCACAATAACTAAAAAATATATATTGATAATAATTCTCATATCATTAACATGTCATATGGGAATTTAAATTAGAGGTGATATATCTTTTAAATGAGTAATTATCGATAAAGATCAAATAGGACTCTAGTGAGTGAAAGGTGCAGTTCAATGTGAACTATCTATCATAGCCACCCAAGACAATAACCGTACTAATTTGGCATGCCTTGACTTGGTAGTTAGAGACTAAAAAAGGTAGGAATTAATAAAATATGATACATTTACTTGTAGAATTTAAAGTAAATAAATATATTTATAGATTCCAAAAATATAGATTTAAATGGAATTTTATTAATTTATTTTGTAAATTAACGTTTTTTCTCCCTCAATCAAGTTTTGACTACGAATGGTAGTGCTGAAATTAAATATATAATCCCTCATAAATTTAAATTAGGGTCTAGTTAATCAGGGTTTTCAAGACACTCTTTAAGCATTCTAAAAAAAGAAAATATTGTATAGAAAATTAAACCATTTCAATTTCCAAGACATTAAATACCGAGATTTTTACAAAAAAAAAAGTATTTTAAGGTTTTAAAGAGAGCCCTGAAGACACTGATTTTCACTTTCCTTTAAATTAAACTAATTTATAATGCTATCAAAGTATTATTCCGAGCTAACTTATAAGGAAAAAAAGTAATATTTCACTATTATTAAAAAATTTAAATTTTTGTGTCTTTATGAAATATATGTTTTATTGGAAAGGTTTCAAAACCGAGTATATTTATTTGATATGGATCATGCATTTATTGACAAAGCTTAATAATATTTTTAATGAGTTAGCCTTATATAAATTATAATAAAATCGTTATATGACTAAGTAAACATTTAGTGTAAAAAAAAATTCTGCATACACCCTTATGATTCATCATGATTCATATCTTTGGTATCTATGGAAACTAGCATGACAAAGTTCAGATAAATGAAATAGTTTACTATGGAATAAATCGCAATTATTTCTGTTTTACATTCTAAACATCAGATACTCCCGAGTGTTTCATAGTTTTTCATGATTGAAATTTGCGTCGGTGGGTTTGAATCCCTTACCAATATTATTTTATCAGCAATTCAAAGTTGTGATTAAATTAAACCATAATAAACCTGTAATGGCAACACTGCTACTTATTGGGAACATTAGACATACATATTGTTTACAGAAAATAATATTTTAAACTTCCTCTGTAATTGTATAATTTATTTAATGGATATCTTAAGATGATAGAGAGTGGATATATATGAATATGAAGAAAAAGAAGAAAAAATACATATATACTGGAATTTTTAATGTAGTGTTAAAATTAATTTTACAATTTAAATTACTATCTAAATTTAATCAATATTACTCAAAAGCAATTTTCATATAAACTATTAAAATAACTTTCACAAAATAAAAAACAATTTTACTTAAATACTTTAAAAATAAATCAATTCATTTTCATTTCATTTTTAATCAAAAATCATCATATCAAACTCAATTCAAATTGACTAATAACTAATGCACTCTAAATATTTTATTGTGTTTTAATTAAAAAAAATTAGGCATTATTAACTTGACATTCGAAAAGTAAAATATGATATAATTATTTCTTTTTAAACTAAATATCACATTAACTAAAAAATATATATTAATAATAATTCTCATATCATTAACATGTCATATGAGAATTTAAATTAGAGGTGATATATCTTTTAAATGAGTAATTACCGATAAAGATCAAATAGGACTCTAGTGAGTGAAAGGTGCAGTTCAATGTGAACTATCTATCATAGCCACCCAAGACAATAACCGTACTAATTTGGCATGCCTTGACTTGGTAGTTAGAGACTAAAAAAGGTAGGAATTAATAAAATATGATACATTTACTTGTAGAATTTAAAGTAAATAAATATATTTATAGATTCCAAAAATATAGATTTAAATGGAATTTTATTAATTTATTTTGTAAATTAACGTTTTTTCTCCCTCAATCAAGTTTTGACTAAGAATGGTAGTGCTGAAATTAAATATATACTCCCTCATAAATTTAAATTAGGGTCTAGTTAATCAGGGTTTTCAAGACACTCTTTAAGCATTCTAAAAAAAGAAAATATTGTATAGAAAATTAAACCATTTCAATTTCCAAGACATTAAATACCGAGATTTTCACAAAAAAAAAAGTATTTTAAGGTTTTAAAGAGAGCCCTGAAGACACTGATTTTCACTTTCCTTTAAATTAAACTAATTTATAATGCTATCAAAGTATTATTCCGTGCTAACTTATAAGGAAAAAAAGTAATATTTCACTATTATTAAAAAATTTAAATTTTTGTGTCTTTATGAAATATATGTTTTATTGGAAAGGTTTCAAAACCGAGTATATTTATTTGATATGGATCATGCATTTATTGACAAAGCTTAATAATATTTTTAATGAGTTAGCCTTATATAAATTATAATAAAATCGTTATATGACTAAGTAAACATTTAGTGTAAAAAAAAATTCTGCATACACCCTTATGATTCATCATGATTCATATCTTTGGTATCTATGGAAACTAGCATGACAAAGTTCAGATAAATGAAATAGTTTACTATGGAATAAATCGCAATTATTTCTGTTTTACATTCTAAACATCAGATACTCCCGAGTGTTTCATAGTTTTTCATGATTGAAATTTGCGTCGGTGGGTTTGAATCCCTTACCAATATTATTTTATCAGCAATTCAAAGTTGTGATTAAATTAAACCATAATAAACCTGTAATGGCAACACTGCTACTTATTGGGAACATTAGACATACATATTGTTTACAGAAAATAATATTTTAAACTTCCTCTGTAATTGTATAATTTATTTAATGGATATCTTAAGATGATAGAGAGTGGATATATATGAATATGAAGAAAAAGAAGAAAAAAACATAATCCTATAAATATACTGGAATTTTTAATGTAGTGTTAAAATTAATTTTACAATTTAAATTACTATCTAAATTTAATCAATATTACTCAAAAGTAATTTTCATATAAACTATTAAAATCATTTTCACAAAATAAAAATCAATTTTACTTAAATACTTTAAAAATAAATCAATTTGTTTTCATTTCATTTTTAATCAAAAATCAACATATCAAACTCAATTCTAATTGACTAATAACTAATGCACTCTAAATATTTTATTGTGTTTTAATAAACAAAATTAGGCATTATTAACTTGACATTCGAAAAGTAAAATATGATATAATTATTTATTTTTAAACTAAATATCACATTAACTAAAAAATATATATTGATAATAATTCTCATATCATTAACATGTCATATGAGAATTTAAATTAGAGGTGATATATCTTTTAAATGAGTAATTATCGATAAAGATCAAATAGGACTCTAGTGAGTGAAAGGTGCAGTTCAATGTGAACTATCTATCATAGCCACCCAAGACAATAACCGTACTAATTCGGCATGCGTTGACTTGGTAGTTAGAGACTAAAAAAGGTAGGAATTAATAAAATATGATACATTTACTTGTAAAATTTAAACTAAATAAATATATTTATAGATTCCAAAAATATAGATTTAAATGCAATTTTAATAATTTATTTTGTAAATTAACGTTTTTGCTCCCTCAATCAAGTTTTGACTAAGAATGGTAGTGCTGAAATTAAATATATACTCCCTCATCAATTTAAATTAGGGTCTAGTTAATGAGGGTTTTCAAGACACTCTTTAAGCATTCTAAAAAAAGAAAATATTGTATAGAAAATTAAACCATTTCAATTTCCAAGACATTAAATACCGAGATTTTCACAAAAAAAAAGTATTTTAAGGTTTTAAAGAGAGCCCTGAAGACACTGATTTTCACTTTCCTTTAAATTAAACTAATTTATAATGCTATCAAAGTATTATTCCGTGCTAACTTATAAGGAAAAAAAGTAATATTTCACTATTATTATAAAATTTAAATTTTTGTGTCTTTATGAAATATATGTCTTATTGGAAAGGTTTCAAAACCGAGTATATTTATTTGATATGGATCATGCATTTATTGACAAAGCTTAATAATATTTTTAATGAGTTAGCCTTATATAAATTATAATAAAATCTTTATATGACTAAGTAAACATTTAGTGTAAAAAAAAATTCTGCATACACCCTTATGATTCATCATGATTCATATCTTTGGTATCTATGGCAACTAGCATGACAAAGTTCAGATAAATGAAATAGTTTACTATGGAATAAATTGAAATTATTTCTATTTTACATTCTAAACATCAGATACTCCCTAGTGTTTCATAGTTTTTCATGATTGAAATTTGCGTCGGTGGGTTTGAATCCCTTACAATTATTATTTTATCAGCAATTCAAAGTTGTGATTAAATTAAATCATAATAAACCTGTAATGGCAACACTGCTACTTATTGGGAACATTAGACATACATATTGTTTACAGAAAATAATATTTTAAACTTCCTCTGTAATTGTATAATTTATTTAATGGATATCTTAAGATGATAGAGAGTGGATATATATGAATATGAAGAAAAAGAAGAAAAAAACATAATCCTATAAATATACTGGAATTTTTAATGTAGTGTTAAAATTAATTTTACAATTTAAATTACTATCTAAATTTAATCAATATTACTCAAAAGTAATTTTCATATAAACTATTAAAATCATTTTCACAAAATAAAAATCAATTTTACTTAAATACTTTAAAAATAAATCAATTTATTTTCATTTCATTTTTAATCAAAAATCAACATATCAAACTCAATTCTAATTGACTAATAACTAATGCACTCTAAATATTTTATTGTGTTTTAATTAAAAAAAATTAGGCATTATTAACTTGACATTCGAAAAGTAAAATATGATATAATTATTTATTTTTAAACTAAATATCACATTAACTAAAAAATATATATTGATAATAATTCTCATATCATTAACATGTCATATGAGAATTTAAATTAGAGGTGATATATCTTTTAAATGAGTAATTATCGATAAAGATCAAATAGGACTCTAGTGAGTGAAAGGTGCAGTTCAATGTGAACTATCTATCATAGCCACCAAAGACAATAACCGTACTAATTCGGCATGCGTTGACTTGGTAGTTAGAGACTAAAAAAGGTAGGAATTAATAAAATATGATACATTTACTTGTAAAATTTAAACTAAATAAATATATTTATAGATTCCAAAAATATAGATTTAAATGCAATTTTATTAATTTATTTTGTAAATTAACGTTTTTGCTCCCTCAATCAAGTTTTGACTAAGAATGGTTGTGCTGAAATTAAATATATACTCCCTCATCAACTTAAATTAGGGTCTTGTTAATCAGGGTTTTCAAGACACTCTTTAAGCATTCTAAAAAAAGAAAATATTGTATAGAAAATTAAACCATTTCAATTTCCAAGACATTAAATACCGAGATTTTCACAAAAAAAAAGTATTTTAAGGTTTTAAAGAGAGCCCTGAAGACACTGATTTTCACTTTCCTTTAAATTAAACTAATTTATAATGCTATCAAAGTATTATTCTGTGCTAACTTATAAGGAAAAAAAGTAATATTTCACTATTATTAAAAAATTTAAATTTTTGTGTCTTTATGAAATATATGTCTTATTGGAAAGGTTTCAAAACCGAGTATATTTATTTGATATGGATCATGCATTTATTGACAAAGCTTAATAATATTTTTAATGAGTTAGCCTTATATAAATTATAATAAAATCGTTATATGACTAAGTAAACATTTATTGTAAAAAAAAATTCTGCATACACCCTTATGATTCATCATGATTCATATCTTTGGTATCTATGGCAACTAGCATGACAAAGTTCAGATAAATGAAATAGTTTACTATGGAATAAATCGCAATTATTTCTGTTTTACATTCTAAACATCAGATACTCCCGAGTGTTTCATAGTTTTTCATGATTGAAATTTGCGTCGGTGGGTTTGAATCCCTTACCAATATTATTTTATCAGCAATTCAAAGTTGTGATTAAATTAAATCATAATAAACCTGTAATGGCAACACTGCAACTTATTGGGAACATTAGACATACATATTGTTTACAGAAAATAATATTTTAAACTTCCTCTGTAATTGTATAATTTATTTAATTGATATCTTAAGATGATAGAGAGTGGATATATATGAATATGAAGAAAAAGAAGAAAAAAACATAATCCTATAAATATACTGGAATTTTTAATGTAGTGTTAAAATTAATTTTACAATTTAAATTACTATCTAAATTTAATCAATATTACTCAAAAGTAATTTTCATATAAACTATTAAAATCATTTTCACAAAATAAAAATCAATTTTACTTAAATACTTTAAAAATAAATCAATTTATTTTCATTTCATTTTTAATCAAAAATCAACATATCAAACTCAATTCTAATTGACTAATAACTAATGCACTCTAAATATTTTATTGTGTTTTAATAAACAAAATTAGGCATTATTAACTTGACATTCGAAAAGTAAAATATGATATAATTATTTATTTTAAAACTAAATATCACATTAACTAAAAAATATATATTGATAATAATTCTCATATCATTAACATGTCATATGAGAATTTAAATTAGAGGTGATATATCTTTTAAATGAGTAATTACCGATAAAGATCAAATAGGACTCTAGTGAGTGAAAGGTGCAGTTCAATGTGAACTATCTATCATAGCCACCAAAGACAATAACCGTACTAATTCGGCATGCGTTGACTTGGTAGTTAGAGACTAAAAAACGTAGGAATTAATAAAATATGATACATTTACTTGTAAAATTTAAACTAAATAAATATATTTATAGATTCCAAAAATATAGATTTAAATGCAATTTTATTAATTTATTTTGTAAATTAACGTTTTTGCTCCATCAATCAAGTTTTGACTAAGAATGGTAGTGTTGAAATTAAATATATACTCCCTCATCAACTTAAATTAGGGTCTTGTTAATCAGGGTTTTCAAGACACTCTTTAAGCATTCTAAAAAAAGAAAATATTGTATAGAAAATTAAACCATTTCAATTTCCAAGACATTAAATACCGAGATTTTCACAAAAAAAAAGTATTTTAAGGTTTTAAAGAGAGCCCTGAAGACACGGATTTTCATTTTCATTTAAATTAAACTAATTTATAATGCTATCAAAGTATTATTCCGTGCTAACTTATAAGGAAAAAAAGTAATATTTCACTATTATTATAAAATTTAAATTTTTGTGTCTTTATGAAATATATGTCTTATTGGAAAGGTTTCAAAACCGAGTATATTTATTTGATATGGATCATGCATTTATTGACAAAGCTTAATAATATTTTTAATGAGTTAGCCTTATATAAATTATAATAAAATCGTTATATGACTAAGTAAACATTTAGTGTAAAAAAAAATTCTGCATACACCCTTATGATTCATCATGATTCATATCTTTGGTATCTATGGCAACTAGCATGACAAAGTTCAGATAAATGAAATAGTTTACTATGGAATAAATTGAAATTATTTCTATTTTACATTCTAAACATCAGATACTCCCTAGTGTTTCATAGTTTTTCATGATTGAAATTTGCGTCGGTGGGTTTGAATCCCTTACCAATATTATTTTATCAGCAATTCAAAGTTGTGATTAAATTAAATCATAATAAACCTGTAATGGCAACACTGCTACTTATTGGGAACATTAGACATACATATTGTTTACAGAAAATAATATTTTAAACTTCCTATGTAATTGTATAAATTATTTAATGGATATCTTAAGATGATAGAGAGTGGATATATATGAATATGAAGAAAAAGAAGAAAAAAACATAATCCTATAAATATACTGGAATTTTTAATGTAGTGTGAAAATTAATTTTACAATTTAAATTACTATCTAAATTTAATCAATATTACTCAAAAGTAATTTTCATATAAACTATTAAAATAATTTTCACAAAATAAAAATCAATTTTACTTAAATACTTTAAAAATAAATCAATTTATTTTCATTTCATTTTTAATCAAAAATCAACATATCAAACTCAATTCTAATTGACTAATAACTAATGCACTCTAAATATTTTATTGTGTTTTAATTAAAAAAATTAGGCATTATTAACTTGACATTCGAAAAGTAAAATATGATATAATTATTTCTTTTTAAACTAAATATCACATTAACTAAAAAATATATATTAATAATAATTCTCATATCATTAACATGTCATATGAGAATTTAAATTAGAGGTGATATATCTTTTAAATGAGTAATTACCGATAAAGATCAAATAGGACTCTAGTGAGTGAAAGGTGCAGTTCAATGTGAACTATCTATCATAGCCACCAAGACAATAACCGTACTAATTCGGCATGCGTTGACTTGGTAGTTAGAGACTAAAAAAGGTAGGAATTAATAAAATATGATACATTTACTTGTAAAATTTAAAGTAAATAAATATATTTATAGATTCCAAAAATATAGATTTAAATGCAATTTTATTAATTTATTTTGTAAATTAACATTTTTGCTCCCTCAATCAAGTTTTGACTAAGAATGGTAGTTCTGAAATTAAATATATACTCCCTCATCAATTTAAATTAGGGTCTAGTTAATCAGGGTTTTCAAGACACTCTTTAAGCATTCTAAAAAAAGAAAATATTGTATAGAAAATTAAACCATTTCAATTTCCAAGACATTAAATACCGAGATTTTCACAAAAAAAAAGTATTTTAAGGTTTTAAAGAGAGCCCTGAAGACACTGATTTTCACTTTCCTTTAAATTAAACTAATTTATAATGCTATCAAAGTATTATTCCGTGCTAACTTATAAGGAAAAAAAGTAATATTTCACTATTATTAAAAAATTTAAATTTTTGTGTCTTTATGAAATATATGTCTTATTGGAAAGGTTTCAAAACCGAGTATATTTATTTGATATGGATCATGCATTTATTGACAAAGCTTAATAATATTTTTAATGAGTTAGCCTTATATAAATTATAATAAAATCGTTATATGACTAAGTAAACATTTAGTGTAAAAAAAAATTCTGCATACACCCTTATGATTCATCATGATTCATATCTTTGGTATCTATGGCAACTAGCATGACAAAGTTCAGATAAATGAAATAGTTTACTATGGAATAAATCGCAATTATTTCTGTTTTACATTCTAAACATCAGATACTCCCGAGTGTTTCATAGTTTTTCATGATTGAAATTTGCGTCGGTGGGTTTGAATCCCTTACCAATATTATTTTATCAGCAATTCAAAGTTGTGATTAAATTAAATCATAATAAACCTGTAATGGCAACACTGCTACTTATTGGGAACATTAGACATACATATTGTTTACAGAAAATAATATTTTAAACTTCCTCTGTAATTGTATAATTTATTTAATGGATATCTTAAGATGATAGAGAGTGGATATATATGAATATGAAGAAAAAGAAGAAAAAAACATAATCCTATAAATATACTGGAATTTTTAATGTAGTGTTAAAATTAATTTTACAATTTAAATTACTATCTAAATTTAATCAATATTACTCAAAAGTAATTTTCATATAAACTATTAAAATAATTTTCACAAAATAAAAATCAATTTTACTTAAATACTTTAAAAATAAATCAATTTGTTTTCATTTCATTTTTAATCAAAAATCAACATATCAAACTCAATTCTAATTGACTAATAACTAATGCACTCTAAATATTTTATTGTGTTTTAATTAAAATAATTAGGCATTATTAACTTGACATTCGAAAAGTAAAATATGATATAATTATTTCTTTTTAAACTAAATATCACATTAACTAAAAAATATATATTAATAATAATTCTCATATCATTAACATGTCATATGAGAATTTAAATTAGAGGTGATATATCTTTTAAATGAGTAATTACCGATAAAGATCAAATAGGACTCTAGTGAGTGAAAGGTGCAGTTCAATGTGAACTATCTATCATAGCCACCCAAGACAATAATCGTACTAATTCGGCATGCATTGACTTGGTAGTTAGAGACTAAAAAAGGTAGGAATTAATAAAATATGATACATTTACTTGTAAAATTTAAAGTAAATAAATATATTTATAGATTCCAAAAATATAGATTTAAATTCAATTTTATTAATTTATTTTGTAAATTAACGTTTTTGCTCCCTCAATCAAGTTTTGACTAAGAATGGTAGTGCTGAAATTAAATATATACTCCCTCATCAATTTAAATTAGGGTCTAGTTAATCAGGGTTTTCAAGACACTCTTTAAGCATTCTAAAAAAAGAAAATATTGTATAGAAAATTAAACCATTTCAATTTCAAAGACATTAAATACCGAGATTTTCACAACAAAAAAATTATTTTAAGGTTTTAAAGAGAGCCCTGAAGACACTGATTTTCACTTTCCTTTAAATTAAACTAATTTATAATGCTATCAAAGTATTATTCCGTGCTAACTTATAAGGAAAAAAAGTAATATTTCACTATTATTAAAAAATTTAAATTTTTGTGTCTTTATGAAATATATGTCTTATTGGAAAGGTTTCAAAACCGAGTATATTTATTTGATATGGATCATGCATTTATTGACAAAGCTTAATAATATTTTTAATGAGTTAGCCTTATATAAATTATAATAAAATCGTTATATGACTAAGTAAACATTTAGTGTAAAAAAAAATTCTGCATACACCCTTATGATTCATCATGATTCATATCTTTGGTATCTATGGCAACTAGCATGACAAAGTTCAGATAAATGAAATAGTTTACTATGGAATAAATCGCAATTATTTCTGTTTTACATTCTAAACATCAGATACTCCCGAGTGTTTCATAGTTTTTCATGATTGAAATTTGCGTCGGTGGGTTTGAATCCCTTACCAATATTATTTTATCAGCAATTCAAAGTTGTGATTAAATTAAATCATAATAAACCTGTAATGGCAACACTGCTACTTATTGGGAACATTAGACATACATATTGTTTACAGAAAATAATATTTTAAACTTCCTCTGTAATTGTATAATTTATTTAATGGATATCTTAAGATGATAGAGAGTGGATATATATGAATATGAAGAAAAAGAAGAAAAAAACATAATCCTATAAATATACTGGAATTTTTAATGTAGTGTTAAAATTAATTTTACAATTTAAATTACTATCTAAATTTAATCAATATTACTCAAAAGTAATTTTCATATAAACTATTAAAATAATTTTCACAAAATAAAAATCAATTTTACTTAAATACTTTAAAAATAAATCAATTTGTTTTCATTTCATTTTTAATCAAAAATCAACATATCAAACTCAATTCTAATTGACTAATAACTAATGCACTCTAAATATTTTATTGTGTTTTAATTAAAATAATTAGGCATTATTAACTTGACATTCGAAAAGTAAAATATGATATAATTATTTCTTTTTAAACTAAATATCACATTAACTAAAAAATATATATTAATAATAATTCTCATATCATTAACATGTCATATGAGAATTTAAATTAGAGGTGATATATCTTTTAAATGAGTAATTACCGATAAAGATCAAATAGGACTCTAGTGAGTGAAAGGTGCAGTTCAATGTGAACTATCTATCATAGCCACCCAAGACAATAATCGTACTAATTCGGCATGCATTGACTTGGTAGTTAGAGACTAAAAAAGGTAGGAATTAATAAAATATGATACATTTACTTGTAAAATTTAAAGTAAATAAATATATTTATAGATTCCAAAAATATAGATTTAAATTCAATTTTATTAATTTATTTTGTAAATTAACGTTTTTGCTCCCTCAATCAAGTTTTGACTAAGAATGGTAGTGCTGAAATTAAATATATACTCCCTCATCAATTTAAATTAGGGTCTAGTTAATCAGGGTTTTCAAGACACTCTTTAAGCATTCTAAAAAAAGAAAATATTGTATAGAAAATTAAACCATTTCAATTTCAAAGACATTAAATACCGAGATTTTCACAAAAAAAAAATTATTTTAAGGTTTTAAAGAGAGCCCTGAAGACACTGATTTTCACTTTCCTTTAAATTAAACTAATTTATAATGCTATCAAAGTATTATTCTGTGCTAACTTATAAGGAAAAAAAGTAATATTTCACTATTATTAAAAAATTTAAATTTTTGTGTCTTTATGAAATATATGTCTTATTGGAAAGGTTTCAAAACCGAGTATATTTATTTGATATGGATCATGCATTTATTGACAAAGCTTAATAATATTTTTAATGAGTTACCCTTATATAAATTATAATAAAATCGTTATATGACTAAGTAAACATTTAGTGTAAAAAAAAATTCTGCATACACCCTTATGATTCATCATGATTCATATCTTTGGTATCTATGGCAACTAGCATGACAAAGTTCAGATAAATGAAATAGTTTACTATGGAATAAATCGCAATTATTTCTATTTTACATTCTAAACATCAGATACTCCCGAGTGTTTCATAGTTTTTCATGATTGAAATTTGCGTCGGTGGGTTTGAATCCCTTACCAATATTATTTTATCAGCAATTCAAAGTTGTGATTAAATTAAATCATAATAAACCTGTAATGGCAACACTGCAACTTATTGGGAACATTAGACATACATATTGTTTACAGAAAATAATATTTTAAACTTCCTCTGTAATTGTATAATTTATTTAATTGATATCTTAAGATGATAGATAGTGGATATATATGAATATGAAGAAAAAGAAGAAAAAAACATAATCCTATAAATATACTGGAATTTTTAATGTAGTGTTAAAATTAATTTTACAATTTAAATTACTATCTAAATTTAATCAATATTACTCAAAAGTAATTTTCATATAAACTATTAAAATCATTTTCACAAAATAAAAATCAATTTTACTTAAATACTTTAAAAATAAATCAATTTATTTTCATTTCATTTTTAATCAAAAATCAACATATCAAACTCAATTCTAATTGACTAATAACTAATGCACTCTAAATATTTTATTGTGTTTTAATAAACAAAATTAGGCATTATTAACTTGACATTCGAAAAGTAAAATATGATATAATTATTTATTTTAAAACTAAATATCACATTAACTAAAAAATATATATTGATAATAATTCTCATATCATTAACATGTCATATGAGAATTTAAATTAGAGGTGATATATCTTTTAAATGAGTAATTACCGATAAAGATCAAATAGGACTCTAGTGAGTGAAAGGTGCAGTTCAATGTGAACTATCTATCATAGCCACCAAAGACAATAACCGTACTAATTCGGCATGCGTTGACTTGGTAGTTAGAGACTAAAAAACGTAGGAATTAATAAAATATGATACATTTACTTGTAAAATTTAAACTAAATAAATATATTTATAGATTCCAAAAATATAGATTTAAATGCAATTTTATTAATTTATTTTGTAAATTAACGTTTTTGCTCCATCAATCAAGTTTTGACTAAGAATGGTAGTGTTGAAATTAAATATATACTCCCTCATCAACTTAAATTAGGGTCTTGTTAATCAGGGTTTTCAAGACACTCTTTAAGCATTCTAAAAAAAGAAAATATTGTATAGAAAATTAAACCATTTCAATTTCCAAGACATTAAATACCGAGATTTTAACAAAAAAAAAGTATTTTAAGGTTTTAAAGAGAGCCCTGAAGACACGGATTTTCATTTTCATTTAAATTAAACTAATTTATAATGCTATCAAAGTATTATTCCGTGCTAACTTATAAGGAAAAAAAGTAATATTTCACTATTATTATAAAATTTAAATTTTTGTGTCTTTATGAAATATATGTCTTATTGGAAAGGTTTCAAAACCGAGTATATTTATTTGATATGGATCATGCATTTATTGACAAAGCTTAATAATATTTTTAATGAGTTAGCCTTATATAAATTATAATAAAATCGTTATATGACTAAGTAAACATTTAGTGTAAAAAAAAATTCTGCATACACCCTTATGATTCATCATGATTCATATCTTTGGTATCTATGGCAACTAGCATGACAAAGTTCAGATAAATGAAATAGTTTACTATGGAATAAATTGAAATTATTTCTATTTTACATTCTAAACATCAGATACTCCCTAGTGTTTCATAGTTTTTCATGATTGAAATTTGCGTCGGTGGGTTTGAATCCCTTACCAATATTATTTTATCAGCAATTCAAAGTTGTGATTAAATTAAATCATAATAAACCTGTAATGGCAACACTGCTACTTATTGGGAACATTAGACATACATATTGTTTACAGAAAATAATATTTTAAACTTCCTATGTAATTGTATAAATTATTTAATGGATATCTTAAGATGATAGAGAGTGGATATATATGAATATGAAGAAAAAGAAGAAAAAAACATAATCCTATAAATATACTGGAATTTTTAATGTAGTGTGAAAATTAATTTTACAATTTAAATTACTATCTAAATTTAATCAATATTACTCAAAAGTAATTTTCATATAAACTATTAAAATAATTTTCACAAAATAAAAATCAATTTTACTTAAATACTTTAAAAATAAATCAATTTATTTTCATTTCATTTTTAATCAAAAATCAACATATCAAACTCAATTCTAATTGACTAATAACTAATGCACTCTAAATATTTTATTGTGTTTTAATTAAAAAAATTAGGCATTATTAACTTGACATTCGAAAAGTAAAATATGATATAATTATTTCTTTTTAAACTAAATATCACATTAACTAAAAAATATATATTAATAATAATTCTCATATCATTAACATGTCATATGAGAATTTAAATTAGAGGTGATATATCTTTTAAATGAGTAATTACCGATAAAGATCAAATAGGACTCTAGTGAGTGAAAGGTGCAGTTCAATGTGAACTATCTATCATAGCCACCCAAGACAATAACCGTACTAATTCGGCATGCGTTGACTTGGTAGTTAGAGACTAAAAAAGGTAGGAATTAATAAAATATGATACATTTACTTGTAAAATTTAAAGTAAATAAATATATTTATAGATTCCAAAAATATAGATTTAAATGCAATTTTATTAATTTATTTTGTAAATTAACATTTTTGCTCCCTCAATCAAGTTTTGACTAAGAATGGTAGTTCTGAAATTAAATATATACTCCCTCATCAATTTAAATTAGGGTCTAGTTAATCAGGGTTTTCAAGACACTCTTTAAGCATTCTAAAAAAAGAAAATATTGTATAGAAAATTAAACCATTTCAATTTCCAAGACATTAAATACTGAGATTTTCACAAAAAAAAAGTATTTTAAGGTTTTAAAGAGAGCCCTGAAGACACTGATTTTCACTTTCCTTTAAATTAAACTAATTTATAATGCTATCAAAGTATTATTCCGTGCTAACTTATAAGGAAAAAAAGTAATATTTCACTATTATTAAAAAATTTAAATTTTTGTGTCTTTATGAAATATATGTCTTATTGGAAAGGTTTCAAAACCGAGTATATTTATTTGATATGGATCATGCATTTATTGACAAAGCTTAATAATATTTTTAATGAGTTAGCCTTATATAAATTATAATAAAATCGTTATATGACTAAGTAAACATTTAGTGTAAAAAAAAATTCTGCATACACCCTTATGATTCATCATGATTCATATCTTTGGTATCTATGGCAACTAGCATGACAAAGTTCAGATAAATGAAATAGTTTACTATGGAATAAATCACAATTATTTCTGTTTTACATTCTAAACATCAGATACTCCCGAGTGTTTCATAGTTTTTCATGATTGAAATTTGCGTCGGTGGGTTTGAATCCCTTACCAATATTATTTTATCAGCAATTCAAAGTTGTGATTAAATTAAATCATAATAAACCTGTAATGGCAACACTGCTACTTATTGGGAACATTAGACATACATATTGTTTACAGAAAATAATATTTTAAACTTCCTCTGTAATTGTATAATTTATTTAATGGATATCTTAAGATGATAGAGAGTGGATATATATGAATATGAAGAAAAAGAAGAAAAAAACATAATCCTATAAATATACTGGAATTTTTAATGTAGTGTTAAAATTAATTTTACAATTTAAATTACTATCTAAATTTAATCAATATTACTCAAAAGTAATTTTCATATAAACTATTAAAATAATTTTCACAAAATAAAAATCAATTTTACTTAAATACTTTAAACATAAATCAATTTGTTTTCATTTCATTTTTAATCAAAAATCAACATATCAAACTCAATTCTAATTGACTAATAACTAATGCACTCTAAATATTTTATTGTGTTTTAATTAAAATAATTAGGCATTATTAACTTGACATTCGAAAAGTAAAATATGATATAATTATTTCTTTTTAAACTAAATATCACATTAACTAAAAAATATATATTAATAATAATTCTCATATCATTAACATGTCATATGAGAATTTAAATTAGAGGTGATATATCTTTTAAATGAGTAATTACCGATAAAGATCAAACAGGACTCTAGTGAGTGAAAGGTGCAGTTCAATGTGAACTATCTATCATAGCCACCCAAGACAATAATCGTACTAATTCGGCATGCATTGACTTGGTAGTTAGAGACTAAAAAAGGTAGGAATTAATAAAATATGATACATTTACTTGTAAAATTTAAAGTAAATAAATATATTTATAGATTCCAAAAATATAGATTTAAATTCAATTTTATTAATTTATTTTGTAAATTAACGTTTTTGCTCCCTCAATCAAGTTTTGACTAAGAATGGTAGTGCTGAAATTAAATATATACTCCCTCATCAATTTAAATTAGGGTCTAGTTAATCAGGGTTTTCAAGACACTCTTTAAGCATTCTAAAAAAAGAAAATATTGTATAGAAAATTAAACCATTTCAATTTCCAAGACATTAAATACCGAGATTTTCACAAAAAAAAAATTATTTTAAGGTTTTAAAGAGAGCCCTGAAGACACTGATTTTCACTTTCCTTTAAATTAAACTAATTTATAATGCTATCAAAGTATTATTCCGTGCTAACTTATAAGGAAAAAAAGTAATATTTCACTATTATTAAAAAATTTAAATTTTTGTGTCTTTATGAAATATATGTCTTATTGGAAAGGTTTCAAAACCGAGTATATTTATTTGATATGGATCATGCATTTATTGACAAAGCTTAATAATATTTTTAATGAGTTACCCTTATATAAATTATAATAAAATCGTTATATGACTAAGTAAACATTTAGTGTAAAAAAAAATTCTGCATACACCCTTATGATTCATCATGATTCATATCTTTGGTATCTATGGCAACTAGCATGACAAAGTTCAGATAAATGAAATAGTTTACTATGGAATAAATCGCAATTATTTCTATTTTACATTCTAAACATCAGATACTCCCGAGTGTTTCATAGTTTTTCATGATTGAAATTTGCGTCGGTGGGTTTGAATCCCTTACCAATATTATTTTATCAGCAATTCAAAGTTGTGATTAAATTAAATCATAATAAACCTGTAATGGCAACACTGCTACTTATTGGGAACATTAGACATACATATTGTTTACAGAAAATAATATTTTAAACTTCCTATGTAATTTTATAAATTATTTAATGGATATCTTAAGATGATAGAGAGTGGATATATATGAATATGAAGAAAAAGAAGAAAAAAACATAATCCTATAAATATACTGGAATTTTTAATGTAGTGTTAAAATTAATTTTACAATTTAAATTACTATCTAAATTTAATCAATATTACTCAAAAGTGATTTTCATATAAACTATTAAAATAATTTTCACAAAATAAAAATCAATTTTACTTAAATACTTTAAAAATAAATCAATTTATTTTCATTTCATTTTTAATCAAAAATCAACATATCAAACTCAACTCTAATTGACTAATAACTAATGCACTCTAAATATTTTATTGTGTTTTAATTAAAAAAATTAGGCATTATTAACTTGACATTCGAAAAGTAAAATATGATATAATTATTTCTTTTTAAACTAAATATCACATTAACTAAAAAATATATATTAATAATAATTCTCATATCATTAACATGTCATATGAGAATTTAAATTAGAGGTGATATATCTTTTAAATGAGTAATTACCGATAAAGATCAAATAGGACTCTAGTGAGTGAAAGGTGCAGTCCAATGTGAACTATCTATCATAGACACCCAAGACAATAACCGTACTAATTCGGCATGCGTTGACTTGGTAGTTAGAGACTAAAAAAGGTAGGAATTAATAAAATATGATACATTTACTTGTAAAATTTAAAGTAAATAAATATATTTATAGATTCCAAAAATATAGATTTAAATGCAATTTTATTAATTTATTTTGTAAATTAACATTTTTGCTCCCTCAATCAAGTTTTGACTAAGAATGGTAGTTCTGAAATTAAATATATACTCCCTCATCAATTTAAATTAGGGTCTAGTTAATCAGGGTTTTCAAGACACTCTTTAAGCATTCTAAAAAAAGAAAATATTGTATAGAAAATTAAACCATTTCAATTTCCAAGACATTAAATACCGAGATTTTCACAAAAAAAAAGTATTTTAAGGTTTTAAAGAGAGCCCTGAAGACACTGATTTTCACTTTCCTTTAAATTAAACTAATTTATAATGCTATCAAAGTATTATTCCGTGCTAACTTATAAGGAAAAAAAGTAATATTTCACTATTATTAAAAAATTTAAATTTTTGTGTCTTTATGAAATATATGTCTTATTGGAAAGGTTTCAAAACCGAGTATATTTATTTGATATGGATCATGCATTTATTGACAAAGCTTAATAATATTTTTAATGAGTTACCCTTATATAAATTATAATAAAATCGTTATATGACTAAGTAAACATTTAGTGTAAAAAAAAATTCTGCATACACCCTTATGATTCATCATGATTCATATCTTTGGTATCTATGGCAACTAGCATGACAAAGTTCAGATAAATGAAATAGTTTACTATGGAATAAATCGCAATTATTTCTGTTTTACATTCTAAACATCAGATACTCCCGAGTGTTTCATAGTTTTTCATGATTGAAATTTGCGTCGGTGGGTTTGAATCCCTTACCAATATTATTTTATCAGCAATTCAAAGTTGTGATTAAATTAAATCATAATAAACCTGTAATGGCAACACTGCTACTTATTGGGAACATTAGACATACATATTGTTTACAGAAAATAATATTTTAAACTTCCTCTGTAATTGTATAATTTATTTAATGGATATCTTAAGATGATAGAGAGTGGATATATATGAATATGAAGAAAAAGAAGAAAAAAACATAATCCTATAAATATACTGGAATTTTTAATGTAGTGTTAAAATTAATTTTACAATTTAAATTACTATCTAAATTTAATCAATATTACTCAAAAGTAATTTTCATATAAACTATTAAAATAATTTTCACAAAATAAAAATCAATTTTACTTAAATACTTTAAAAATAAATCAATTTGTTTTCATTTCATTTTTAATCAAAAATCAACATATCAAACTCAATTCTAATTGACTAATAACTAATGCACTCTAAATATTTTATTGTGTTTTAATTAAAATAATTAGGCATTATTAACTTGACATTCGAAAAGTAAAATATGATATAATTATTTCTTTTTAAACTAAATATCACATTAACTAAAAAATATATATTAATAATAATTCTCATATCATTAACATGTCATATGAGAATTTAAATTAGAGGTGATATATCTTTTAAATGAGTAATTACCGATAAAGATCAAACAGGACTCTAGTGAGTGAAAGGTGCAGTTCAATGTGAACTATCTATCATAGCCACCCAAGACAATAATCGTACTAATTCGGCATGCATTGACTTGGTAGTTAGAGACTAAAAAAGGTAGGAATTAATAAAATATGATACATTTACTTGTAAAATTTAAAGTAAATAAATATATTTATAGATTCCAAAAATATAGATTTAAATTCAATTTTATTAATTTATTTTGTAAATTAACGTTTTTGCTCCCTCAATCAAGTTTTGACTAAGAATGGTAGTGCTGAAATTAAATATATACTCCCTCATCAATTTAAATTAGGGTCTAGTTAATCAGGGTTTTCAAGACACTCTTTAAGCATTCTAAAAAAAGAAAATATTGTATAGAAAATTAAACCATTTCAATTTCCAAGACATTAAATACCGAGATTTTCACAAAAAAAAAATTATTTTAAGGTTTTAAAGAGAGCCCTGAAGACACTGATTTTCACTTTCCTTTAAATTAAACTAATTTATAATGCTATCAAAGTATTATTCCGTGCTAACTTATAAGGAAAAAAAGTAATATTTCACTATTATTAAAAAATTTAAATTTTTGTGTCTTTATGAAATATATGTCTTATTGGAAAGGTTTCAAAACCGAGTATATTTATTTGATATGGATCATGCATTTATTGACAAAGCTTAATAATATTTTTAATGAGTTACCCTTATATAAATTATAATAAAATCGTTATATGACTAAGTAAACATTTAGTGTAAAAAAAAATTCTGCATACACCCTTATGATTCATCATGATTCATATCTTTGGTATCTATGGCAACTAGCATGACAAAGTTCAGATAAATGAAATAGTTTACTATGGAATAAATCGCAATTATTTCTATTTTACATTCTAAACATCAGATACTCCCGAGTGTTTCATAGTTTTTCATGATTGAAATTTGCGTCGGTGGGTTTGAATCCCTTACCAATATTATTTTATCAGCAATTCAAAGTTGTGATTAAATTAAATCATAATAAACCTGTAATGGCAACTCTGCTACTTATTGGGAACATTAGACATACATATTGTTTACAGAAAATAATATTTTAAACTTCCTATGTAATTTTATAAATTATTTAATGGATATCTTAAGATGATAGAGAGTGGATATATATGAATATGAAGAAAAAGAAGAAAAAAACATAATCCTATAAATATACTGGAATTTTTAATGTAGTGTTAAAATTAATTTTACAATTTAAATTACTATCTAAATTTAATCAATATTACTCAAAAGTAATTTTCATATAAACTATTAAAATAATTTTCACAAAATAAAAATCAATTTTACTTAAATACTTTAAAAATAAATCAATTTATTTTCATTTCATTTCTAATCAAAAATCAACATATCAAACTCAATTCTAATTGACTAATAACTAATGCACTCTAAATATTTTATTGTGTTTTAATAAACAAAATGAGGCATTATTAACTTGACATTCGAAAAGTAAAATATGATATAATTATTTCTTTTTAAACTAAATATCACATTAACTAAAAAATATATATTGATAATAATTCTCATATCATTAACATGTCATATGGGAATTTAAATTAGAGGTGATATATCTTTTAAATGAGTAATTATCGATAAAGATCAAATAGGACTCTAGTGAGTGAAAGGTGCAGTTCAATGTGAACTATCTATCATAGCCACCAAAGACAATAACCGTACTAATTCGGCATGCGTTGACTTGGTAGTTAGAGACTAAAAAAGGTAGGAATTAATAAAATATGATACATTTACATGTAAAATTTAAAGTAAATAAATATATTTATAGATTCCAAAAATATAGATTTAAATGCAATTTTATTAATTTATTTTGTAAATTAACGTTTTTGCTCCCTCAATCATGTTTTGACTAAGATTGGTAGTGCTGAAATTAAATATATACTCCCTTATCAACTTAAATTAGGGTCTTGTTAATCAGGGTTTTCAAGACACTCTTTAAGCATTCTAAAAAAAGAAAATATTGTATAGAAAATTAAACCATTTCAATTTCCAAGACATTAAATACCGAGATTTTCACAAAAAAAAGTATTTTAAGGTTTTAAAGAGAGCCCTGAAGACACTGATTTTCATTTTCATTTAAATTAAACTAATTTATAATGCTATCAAAGTATTATTCTGTGCTAACTTATAAGGAAAAAAAGTAATATTTCACTATTTTTATAAAATTTAAATTTTTGTGTCTTTATGAAATATATGTCTTATTGGAAAGGTTTCAAAACCGAGTATATTTATTTGATATGGATCATGCATTTATTGACAAAGCTTAATAATATTTTTAATGAGTTAGCCTTATATAAATTATAATAAAATCGTTATATGACTAAGTAAACATTTAGTGTAAAATAAAATTCTGCATACACCCTTATGATTCATCATGATTCATATCTTTGGTATCTATGGCAACTAGCATGACAAAGTTCAGATAAATGAAATAGTTTACTATGGAATAAATCACAATTATTTCTGTTTTACATTCTAAACATCAGATACTCCCGAGTGTTTCATAGTTTTTCATGATTTAAATTTGCGTCGGTGGGTTTGAATCCCTTACCAATATTGTTTTATCAGCAATTCAAAGTTGTGATTAAATTAAATCATAATAAACCTGTAATGGCAACACTGCTACTTATTGGGAACATTAGACATACATATTGTTTACAGAAAATAATATTTTAAACTTCCTCTGTAATTGTATAATTTATTTAATGGATATCTTAAGATGATAGAGAGTGGATATATATGAATATGAAGAAAAAGAAGAAAAAAACATAATCCTATAAATATACTGGAATTTTTAATGTAGTGTTAAAATTAATTTTACAATTTAAATTACTATCTAAATTTAATCAATATTACTCAAAAGTAATTTTCATATAAACTATTAAAATAATTTTCACAAAATAAAAATCAATTTTACTTAAATACTTTAAAAATAAATCAATTTATTTTCATTTCATTTCTAATCAAAAATCAACATATCAAACTCAATTCTAATTGACTAATAACTAATGCACTCTAAATATTTTATTGTGTTTTAATAAACAAAATGAGGCATTATTAACTTGACATTCGAAAAGTAAAATATGATATAATTATTTCTTTTTAAACTAAATATCACATTAACTAAAAAATATATATTGATAATAATTCTCAAATCATTAACATGTCATATGGGAATTTAAATTAGAGGTGATATATCTTTTAAATGAGTAATTATCGATAAAGATCAAATAGGACTCTAGTGAGTGAAAGGTGCAGTTCAATGTGAACTATCTATCATAGCCACCAAAGACAATAACCGTACTAATTCGGCATGCGTTGACTTGGTAGTTAGAGACTAAAAAAGGTAGGAATTAATAAAATATGATACATTTATTTGTAAAATTTAAAGTAAATAAATATATTTATAGATTGCAAAAATATAGATTTAAATGCAGTTTTATTAATTTATTTTGTAAATTAATGTTTTTGCTTCCTCAATCAAGTATTGACTAAGAATTGTAGTGCTGAAATTAAATATATATTCCCTCATCAATTTAAATTAGGGTCTTGTTAATCAGGGTTTTCAAGACACTCTTTAAGCATTCTAAAAAAAGAAAATATTATATAGAAAATTAAACCATTTCAATTTCCAAGACATTAAATACGCAGATTTTCACAAAAAAAATAGTATTTTAAGGTTTTAAAGAGAGCCCTGAAGACACTGATTTTCATTTTCCTTTAGATTAAACTAATTCTTAATGCTATCAAAGTATTATTCCATGCTAACTTATAAGGAAAAAAAGTAATATTTCACTATTATTAAAAAATTTAAATTTTTATGTATTTATGAAATAATGTCTTATTGGAAAGGTGTCAAAAACGAGTATATTTATTTGATATGGATCATGCATTTATTGAGGAAGCTTAATAATATTTTTAATGAATTAGCCTTATATAATTTATAATAAAATCGTTATACGACTAATTAAACATTTAGTGTAAAAAAAAAATTCTGCATACACCCTTATGATTCATCATGATTCATATCTTTGGTATATATGGCAACTAGCATGACAAAGTTCAGATAAATGAAATAGTTAACTATGGAATAAATTGCAATTATTTCTATTTTACATTCTAAACATCAGATACTCCCGAGTGGTTCATAGTTTTTAATGATTGAAATTTGCGTCGGTGGGTTTGAATCCCTTACCAATATTATTTTATCAGCAATTCAAAGTTGTTATTAAATTAAATCATAATAAACCTGTAATGGCAACACCGCTACTTATTGGGAACATTAGACATACATATTGTTTACAGAAAATAATATTTTTAACTTCCTCCGTAATTGTATAATTTATTTAATGGATATCTTAAGATGATAGAGAGTGGATATATATGAATATGAAGAAAAAGAAGAAAAACAATATAATCCTATAAATATAATGGAATTTTTAATGTAGTGTAAAAATTAATTTTATAATTTAAATTACTATCTAACTTTAATCAATATTACTCAAAAGCAATTTTTATATAAACTATTAAAATAACTTTCACAAAATAAAAATCAATTTTACTTAAATACTTTTAAAATAAATCAATTTATTTTCATTTCATTTTTTTTATCAAAAATCAACATATCAAACTCAATTCTAATTGACTAATAACTAATGCACTCTAAATATTTTATTGTGTTTTAATAAAGAAAATTAGGCATTATTAACTTGACATTGGAAAATAAAATATGATATAATTATTTCTTTTTAAACAAAATATTACATTAACTAAAAAATATATATTGATAATAATTCTCAAATCATTAACATGTCATATGGGAATTTAAATTAGAGGTGATATATCTTTTAAATGAGTAATTATCGATAAAGATCAAATAGGACTCTAGTGAGTGAAAGGTGCGGTTCAATGTGAACTATCTATCATAGCCACCAAAGACAATAACCGTACTAATTCGGCATGCGTTGACTTGGTAGTTAGAGACTAAAAAAGGTAGGAATTAATAAAATATGATACATTTACTTGTAAAATTTAAAGTAAATAAATATATTTATAGATTGCAAAAATATAGATTTAAATGCAGTTTTATTAATTTATTTTGTAAATTAATGTTTTTGCTCCCTCAATCAAGTATTGACTAAGAATGGTAGTGCTGAAATTAAATATATATTCCCTCATCAATTTAAATTAGGGTCTTGTTAATCAGGGCTTTCAAGACACTCTTTAAGCATTCTAAAAAAAGAAAATATTATATAGAAAATTAAACCATTTCAATTTCCAAGACATTAAATACGCAGATTTTCACAAAAAAAATAGTATTTTAAGGTTTTAAAGAGAGCCCTGAAGACACTGATTTTCATTTTCCTTTAGATTAAACTAATTCTTAATGCTATCAAAGTATTATTCCATGCTAACTTATAAGGAAAAAAAGTAATATTTCACTATTATTAAAAAATTTAAATTTTTATGTATTTATGAAATAATGTCTTATTGGAAAGGTGTCACAAACGAGTATATTTATTTGATATGGATCATGCATTTATTGAGGAAGCTTAATAATATTTTTAATGAATTAGCCTTATATAATTTATAATAAAATCGTTATACGACTAATTAAACATTTAGTGTAAAAAAAAATTCTGCATACACCCTTATGAATCATAATGATTCATATCTTTGGTATTTGTGGCAACTAGCATGACAAAGTTCAGATAAATGAAATAGTTAACTATGGAATAAATTTCAATTATTTCTGTTTTACATTCTAAACATCAGATACTCCCGAGTGGTTCATAGTTTTTCATGATTGAAATTTGCGTCGGTGGGTTTGAATCCCTTACCAATCTTATTTTATCAGCAATTCAAAGTTGTGATTAAATTAAATCATAATAAACCTGTAATGGCAACACTGCTACTTATTGGGAACATTAGACATACATATTGTTTACAGAAAATAATATTTTTAATTTCCTCCGTAATTGTATAATTTATTTAACGGATATCTTAAGATGATAGAGAGTGGATATATATGAATATGAAGAAAAAGAAGAAAAAAATATAATCCTATAAATATATTGGAATTTTTAATGTAGTGTTAAAATTAATTTTACAATTTAAATTACTATCTAAATTTAATCAATATTACTCAAAAGCAATTTTTATATAAACTATTAAAATAACTTTCACAAAATAAAAATCAATTTTACTTAAATACTTTAAAAATAAATCAATTTATTTTCATTTCATTTTTTATCAAAAATCAACATATCAAACTCAATTCTAATTGACTAATAACTAATGCTCTCTAAATATTTTATTGTGTTTTAATAAACAAAATTAGGCATTATTAACTTGACATTCGAAAAATAAAATATGATATAATTATTTCTTTTTAAACAAAATATCACATTAACTAAAAAATATATATTTATAATAATTCTCAAATCATTAACATGTCATATGGGAATTTAAATTAGAGGTGATATATCTTTTAAATGAGTAATTATCGATAAAGATCAAATAGGACTCTAGTGAGTTAAAGGTGCAGTTCAATGTGAACTATCCCTCATTGCCACCAAAGACAATAACCGTACTAATTCGGCATGCGTAGACTTGGTAGTTAGAGACTAAAAAGGGTAGGAATTAATAAAATATGATACATTTACTTGTAAAATTTAAAGTAAATAAATATATTTATAGATTGCAAAAATATAGATTTAAATGCAATTTTATTAATTTATTTTGTAAATTAACGTTTTTGCTCCCTCAATTAAGTTTTGACTAAGAATGGTAGTGCTGAAATTAATTATATACTCCCTCATCAATTTAAATTAGGTTCTTGTTAATCAGGCTTTTCAAGACACTCTTTAAGCATTCTAAAAAAAGAAAATATTATATAGAAAATTAAACAATTTCAATTTCCAAGACATTAAATACGCAGATTTTCACAAAAAAAAATAGTATTTTAAGGTTTTAAAGAGAGCCCTGAAGACACTGATTTTCATTTTCCTTTAAATTAAACTAATTCTTAATGCTATCAAAGTATTATTCCGTGCTAACTTATAAGGAAAAAAAGTAATATTTCACTATTATTAAAAAATTTAAATTTTTATGTATTTATGAAATAATGTCTTATTGGAAAGGTGTCAAAAACGAGTATATTTATTTGATATGGATCATGCATTTATTGATAAAGCTTAATAATATTTTTAATGAATTAGCCTTATATAACTTTTAATAAAATCGTTATACGACTATTTAAACATTTAGTCTAAAAAATAATTTTTGCATACACCCTTATGATTCATCATGATTCATATCTTTGGTATCTATGGCAACTAGCATGACAAAGTTCAGATAAATGAAATAGTTAACTATGGAATAAATTGCAATTATTTCTATTTTACATTCTAAACATCAGATACTCCCGAGTGGTTCATAGTTTTTCATGATTGAAATTTGCGTCGGTGGGTTTGAATCCCTTACCAATCTTATTTTATTAGCAATTCAAAGTTGTGATTAAATTAAATCATAATAAACCTGTAATGGCAACACTGCTACTTATTGGGAACATTAGACATACATATTGTTTACAGAAAATAATATTTTTAATTTCCTCCGTAATTGTATAATTTATTTAACGGATATCTTAAGATGATAGAGAGTGGATAGATATGAATATGAAGAAAAAGAAGAAAAAAAAATATAATCCTATAAATATACTGGAATTTATAATGTAGTGTTAAAATTAATTTTACAATTTAAATTACTATCTAAATTTAATCAATATTACTCAAAAGCAATTTTTATATAAACTATTAAAATAACTTTCACAAAATAAAAATCAATTTTACTTAAATACTTTAAAAATAAATCAATTTATTTTCATTTCATTTTTTATCAAAAATCAACATATCAAACTCAATTCTAATTGACTAATAACTAATGCACTCTAAATATTTTATTGGGTTTTAATAAACAAAATTAGGCATTATTAACTTGACATTCGAAAAATAAAATATGATATAATTATTTCTTTTTAAACTAAATATCACATTAACTAAAAAATATATATTGATAATAATTCTCAAATCATTAACATGTCATATGGGAATTTAAATTAGAGGTGATATATCTTTTAAATGAGTAATTATCGATAAAGATCAAATAGGACTCTAATGAGTTAAAGGTGCAGTTCAATGTGAACTATCTCTCATTGCCACCAAAGACAATAACCGTACTAATTCGGCATGCGTTGACTTGGTAGTTAGAGACTAAAAAAGGTAGGAATTAATAAAATATGATACATTTACTTGTAAAATTTAAAGTAAATAAATATATTTATAGATTGCAAAAATATAGATTTAAATGCAATTTTATTAATTTATTTTGTAAATTAATGTTTTGACTAAGAATGGTAGTGCTGAAATTAAATATATATTCCCTCATCAATTTAAATTAGGGTCTTGTTAATCAGGGTTTTCAAGCCACTCTTTAAGCATTCTAAAAAAAGAAAATATTATATAGAAAATTAAACCATTTCAATTTCCAAGACATTAAATACGCAGATTTTCACAAAAAAAAATAGAATTTTAAGGTTTTAAAGAGGGCCCTGAAGACACTGATTTTCATTTTCCTTTAAATTAAACTAATTCTAAATGCTATCAAAGTATTATTCCGTGCTAACTTATAAGGAAAAAAAGTAATATTTCACTATTATTAAAAAATTTAAATTTTTATGTATTCATGAAATAATGTCTTATTGGAAAGGTGTCAAAAACGAGTATATTTATTTGATATGGATCATGCATTTATTGAGGAAGCTTAATAATATTTTTAATGAATTAGCCTTATATAATTTATAATAAAATCGTTATACGACTAATTAAACATTTAGTGTAAAAAAAAAATTCTGCATACACCCTTATGATTCATCATGATTCATATCTTTGGTATATATGGCAACTAGTATGACAAAGTTCAGATAAATGAAATAGTTAACTATGGAATAAATTGCAATTATTTCTATTTTACATTCTAAACATCAGATACTCCCGAGTGGTTCATAGTTTTTAATGATTGAAATTTGCGTCGGTGGGTTTGAATCCCTTACCAATATTATTTTATCAGCAATTCAAAGTTGTTATTAAATTAAATCATAATAAACCTGTAATGGCAACACTGCTACTTATTGGGAACATTAGACATACATATTGTTTACATAAAATAATACTTTTAACTTCCTCCGTAATTGTATAATTTATTTAATGGATATCTTAAGATGATAGAGAGTGGATATATATGAATATGAAGAAAAAGAAGAAAAAAAATATAATCCTATAAATATACTGGAATTTTTAATGTAGTGTAAAAATTAATTTTATAATTTAAATTACTATCTAAATTTAATCAATATTACTCAAAAGCAATTTTTATATAAACTATTAAAATAACTTTCACAAAATAAAAATCAATTTTACTTAAATACTCTAAAAATAAATCAATTTATTTTCATTTCATTTTTTTTATCAAAAATCAACATATCAAACTCAATTCTAATTGACTAATAACTAATGCACTCTAAATATTTTATTGTGTTTTAATAAAGAAAATTAGGCATTATTAACTTGACATTGGAAAATAAAATATGATATAATTATTTCTTTTTAAACAAAATATCACATTAACTAAAAAATATATATTGATAATAATTCTCAAATCATTAACATGTCATATGGGAATTTAAATTAGAGGTGATATATCTTTTAAATGAGTAATTATCGATAAAGATCAAATAGGACTCTAGTGAGTGAAAGGTGCAGTTCAATGTGAACTATCTATCATAGCCACCAAAGACAATAACCGTACTAATTCGGCATGCGTTGACTTGGTAGTTAGAGACTAAAAAAGTTAGGAATTAATAAAATATGATACATTTACTTGTAAAATTTAAAGTAAATAAATATATTTATAGATTGCAAAAATATAGATTTAAATGCAATTTTATTAATTTATTTTGTAAATTAACGTTTTTGCTCCCTCAATCAAGTTTTGACTAAGAATGGTAGTGCTTAAATTAATTATATACTCCCTCATCAATTTAAATTAGGGTCTTATTAATCAGGGTTTTCAAGACACTCATTAAGCATTCTAAAAAAAGAAAATATTATATAGAAAATTAAACCATTTCAATTTCCAAGACATTAAATACGTAGATTTTCACAAAAAAAAAATAGTATTTTAAGGTTTTAAAGAGAGCCTTGAAGACACTGATTTTCATTTTCCTTTAAATTAAACTAATTTATAATGCTATCAAAGTATTATTCTGTGCTAACTTATAAGGAAAAAAAGTAATATTTCACTATTATTAAAAAATTTAAATTTTTATGTATTTATGAAATAATGTCTTATTGGAAAGGTGTCAAAACGAGTATATTTATTTGATATGGATCATGCATTTATTGAGAAAGCTTAATAATATTTTTAATGAATTAGCCTTATATAATTTATAATAAAATCATTATACGACTAATTAAACATTTAGTGTAAAAAAAAAATTCTGCATACACCCATATGATTCATCATGATTCATATCTTTGGTATCTATGGCAACTAGCATGACAAAGTTCAGATAAATGAAATAGTTAACTATGCAATAAATTGCAATCATTTCTGTTTTACATTCTAAACATCAGATACTCCCGAGTGGTTCATAGTTTTTCATGATTGAAATTTGCGTCGGTGGGTTTGAATCCCTTACCAATCTTATTTTATCAGCAATTCAAAGTTGTGATTAAATTAAATCATAATAAACTTGTAATGGCAAAACTGCTACTTATTGGGAACATTAGACATACATATTGTTCACAGAAAATAATATTTTTAATTTCCTCCGTAATTGTATAATTTATTTAACGGATATCTTAAGATGATAGAGAGTGGATATATATGAATATGAAGAAAAAGAAGAAAACAATATAATCCTATAAATATACTGGAATTTATAATGTAGTGTTAAAATTAATTTTACAATTTAAATTACTATCTAAATTTAATCAATATTACTCAAAAGCAATTTTTATATAAACTATTAAAATAACTTTCACAAAATAAAAATCAATTTTACTTAAATACTTTAAAAATAAATCAATTTATTTTCATTTCATTTTTTATCAAAAATCAACATATCAAACTCAATTCTAATTGACTAATAACTAATGCACTCTAAATATTTTATTGGGTTTTAATAAACAAAATTAGGCATTATTAACTTGACATTCGAAAAATAAAATATGATATAATTATTTCTTTTTAAACAAAATATCACATTAACTAAAAAATATATATATTGATAATAATTCTCTTATCATTAACATGTCATATGGGAATTTAAATTAGAGGTGATATATCTTTTAAATGAGTAATTATCGATAAAGATCAAACAGGACTCTAGTGAGTGAAAGGTGCAGTTCAATGTGAACTATCTATCATAGCCACCAAAGACAATAACCGTACTAATTCGGCATGCGTTGACTTGGTAGTTAGAGACTAAAAAAGGTAGGAATTAATGAAATATGACACATTTACTTGTAAAATATAAAGTTAATAAATATAATTATAGATTGCAAAAATATAGATTTAAATGCAATTTTATTAATTTATTTTGTAAATTAACGATTTTGCATCCTCAATCAAGTTTTGACTAAGAATGGTATTGCTGAAATTAAATATATACTCCCTCATCAATTTAAATTAAAGTCTTGTTAATCATGGTTTTCAAGACACTCATTAAGCATTCTAAAAAAATAAAATATTATATAGAAAATTAAACCATTTCAATTTCCAAGACAACAAATACGCAGATTTTCACAAAAAAAAAAAGTATTTTAAGGTTTTAAAGAGAGCCCTGAAGACACTGATTTTCATTTTCCTTTAAATTAAACTAATTCTTAATGCTATCAAAGTATTATTCCGTGCTAACTTATAAGGAAAAAAAGTAATATTTCACTATTATTAAAAAATATAAATATTTATGTATTTATGAAATAAAGTCTTATTGGAAAGGTGTCAAAAACGAGTATATTTATTTGATATGGATCATGCATTTATTGACAAAGCTTAATAATATTTTTAATGAATTAGCCTTATATAATTTATAATAAAATCATTATACAACTAATTAAACATTTAGTGTAAAAAAAAATTCTGCATACACCCTTATGATTCATCATGATTCATATCTTTGGTATCTATGGCAACTAGCATGACAAAGTTCAGATAAATGAAATAGTTAATTATGGAATAAATTGCAATTATTTCTGTTTTACATTCTAAACATCAGATACTCCCGAGTGGTTCATAGTTTTTCATGATTGAAATTTGCGTCGGTGGGTTTGAATCCCTTACCAATCTTATTTTATCAGCAATTCAAAGTTGTGATTAAATTAAATCATAATAAACCTGTAATGGCAACACTGCTACTTATTGGGAACATTAGAAATACATATTGTTTACATAAAATAATATTTTTAACGTCCTCTGTAATTGTATAATTTATTTAATGGATATCTTAAGATGATAGAGAGTGGATATATATGAATATGAAGAAAAAGAAGAAAAAAAATATAATCCTATAAATATACTCGAATTTTGAATGTAGTGTTAAAATTAATTTTACAATATAAATTACTATCTAAATTTAATCAATATTACTCAAAAGCAATTTTTATATAAACTATTAAAATAACTTTCACAAAATAAAAATCAATTTTACTTAAATACTTTAAAAATAAATCAATTTATTTTCATTTCATTTTTTATCAAAAATCAACATATCAAACTCAATTCTAGTTGACTAATGACTAATGCACTCTAAATATTTTATTGGGTTTTAATAAACAAAATTAGGCATTATTAACTTGACATTCGAAAAATAAAATATGATATAATTATTTCTTTTTAAACAAAATATCACATTAACTAAAAAATATATATTGATAATAATTCTCAAATCATTAACATGTCATATGGGAATTTAAATTAGAGGTGATATATCTTTTAAATGAGTAATTATCGATAAAGATCAAACATGACTCTAGTGAGTGAAAGGTGCAGTTCAATGTGAACTATCTATCATAGCCACCAAAGACAATAACCGTACTAATTCGGCATGCGTTGACTTGGTAGTTAGAGACTAAAAAAGGTAGGAATTAATAAAATATGATACATTGACTTGTAAAATTTAAAGTAAATAAATATATTTATAGATTGCAAAAATATAGACTTAAATGCAATTTTATTAATTTATTTTGTAAATTAACGATTTTGCTCCCTCAATCAAGTTTTGACTAAGAATGGTAGTGCTGAAATTAATTATATACTCCCTCATCAATTTAAATTAGGGTCTTGTTAATCAGGGTTTTCAAGACACTCATTAAGCATTATAAAAAAAGAAAATATTATATAGAAAATTAAACAATTTCAATTTCCAAGACATTAAATACGCAGATTTTCACAAAAAAAAAAGTATTTTAAGGTTTTAAAGAGAGACCTGGAGACACTGATTTTCATTTTCCTTTAAATTAAACTAATTCTTAATGCTATCAAAGTATTATTCCGTGCTAACTTATGAGGAAAAAAAGTAATATTTCACTATTATTAAAAAATTTAAATTTTTATGTATTTATGAAATAATGTCTTATTGGAAAGGTGTCAAAAACGAGTATATTTATTTGATATGGATCATGCATTTATTGAGAAAGCCTAATAATATTTTTAATGAATTAGCCTTATATAATTTATAATAAAATCAGTATACGACTAATTAAACATTTAGTGTAAAAAAAAATTCTGCATACACCCTTATGAATCATCATGATTCATATCTTTGGTATCTATGGCAACTAGCATGACAAAGTTCAGATAAATGAAATAGTTAACTATGGAATAAATTGCAATTATTTCTGTTTTACATTCTAAACATCAGATACTCCCGAGTGGTTCATAGTTTTTCATGATTGAAATTTGCGTCGGTGGGGTTGAATCCCTTACCAATATTATTTTATCAGTAATTCAAAGTTGTGATTAAATTAAATCATAATAAACCTGTAATGGCAACACCGCTACTTATTGGGAACATTAGACATACATATTGTTTACATAAAATAATATTTTTTAACTTCCTCCGTAATTGTATAATTTATTTAATGGATATCTTAAGATGATAGAGAGTGGATATATATGAATATGAAGAAAAAGATGAAAAAAATATAATCCTATAAATATACTGGAATTTTTAATGTAGTGTTAAAATTAATTTTACAGTTTAAATTACTATCTAAATTTAATCAATATTACTCAAAATCAATTTTTATATAAACTATTAAAATAACTTTCACAAAATAAAAATCAATTTTACCTAAATACTTTAAAAATCAATGTATTTATTTTCATTTCATTTTTAATCAAAAATCAATATATCAAACTCAATTCTAATTGACTAATAACTAATGCACTCTAAATATTTTATTGTGTTTTAATAAACAAAATTAGGCATTATTAACTTCACATTAGAAAAATAAAATATGATATAATTATTTCTTTTTAAACTAAATATCACATTAACTAAAAATTATATATTGATAATAATTCTCATATCATTAACATGTCATATGGGAATTTAAATTAGAGGTGATATATCTTTTAAATGAGTAATTATCTATAAAGATCAAATAGGACTCTAGTGAGTGAAAGGTGCAGTTCAATGTGAACTATCTATCATAGCCACCAATGACAATAACCGTACTAATTCGGCATGCGTTGACTTGGTAGTTAGAGACTAAAAAAGGTAGGAATTAATAAAATATGACACATTTACTTGTAAAATATAAAGTTAATAAATATATTTATAGATTGCAAAAATATAGATTTAAATGCAATTTTATTAATTTATTTTGTAAATTAACGATTTTGCTCCCTCAATCAAGTTTTGAGTAAGAATGGTATTGCTGAAATTAAATATATACTCCCTCATCAATTTAAATTAGGGTCTTATTAATCAGGGTTTTCAAGACACTCATTAAGCATTCTAAAAAAAGAAAATATTATATAGAAAATTAAACCATTTGAATTTCCAAGACATTAAATACGCAGATTTTCACAAAAAAAAAGTATTTTAAGGTTTTAAAGAGAGCCCTGAAGACACTGATTTTCATTTTCCTTTAAATTAAATTAATTTATAATGCTATCAAAGTATTATTCCGTGCTAACTTATAAGGAAAAAAAGTAATATTTCACTATTATTAAAAAATTTAAATTTTTGTGTATTTATGAAATATATGTCTTATTGGAAAGTGTCAAAAACGAGTATATTTATTTGATATGGATCATGCATTTATTGAGAAAGCTTAATAGAATTTTTAATGAATTAGCCTTATATAATTTATAATAAAATAGTTATACGACTAATTAAACATTTAGTGTAAAAAAAAAAATTCTGCATACACCCTTATGATTCATCATGATTCATATCTTTGGTATCTATGGCAACTAGCATGACAAAGTTCAGATAAATGAAATAGTTAACTATGGAATAAATTGCAATTATTTCTGTTTTACATTCTAAACATCAGATACTCCCGAGTGGTTCATAGTTTTTCATGATTGAAATTTGCGTCGGTGGGTTTGAATCCCTTACCAATATTATTTTATCAACAATTCAAAGTTGTGATAAAATTAAATCATAATAAACCTGTAATGGCAACACTTCTACTTATTGGGAACATTAGACATACATATTGTTTACATAAAATAATATTTTTAACTTCCTCCATAATTGTATAATTTATTTAATGGATATCTTAAGATGATAGAGAGTGGATATATATGAATATGAAGAAAAAGAAGAAAAAAAATATAATCCTATAAATATACTGGAATTTTTAATGTAGTGTTAAAATTAATTTTACAATTTAAATTACTATCTAAATTTAATCAATATTACTCAAAAGCAATTTTTATATAAACTATTAAAATAACTTTCACAAAATAAAAATCAATTTTACTTAAATACTCTAAAAATAAATCAATTTATTTTCATTTCATTTTTTATCAAAAATCAACATATCAAACTCAATTCTAATTGACTAATAACTAATGCACTCTAAATATTTTATTGTGTTTTAATAAACAAAATTAGGCATTATTAACTTGACATTCGAAAAATAAAATATGATATAATTATTTCTTTTTAAACAAAATATCACATTAACTAAAAAATATATATTGATAATAATTCTCAAATCATTAACATGTCATATGGGAATTTAAATTAGAGGTGATATATCTTTTAAATGAGTAATTATCAATAAAGATCAAATAGGACTCTAGTGAGTTAAAGGTGCAGTTCAATGTGAACTATCTCTCATTGCCACCAAAGACAATAACCGTACTAATTCGGCATGCGTTGACTTGGTAGTTAGAGACTAAAAAAGGTAGGAATTAATAAAATATGATACATTTACTTGTAAAATTTAAAGTAAATAAATATATTTATAGATTGCAAAAATATAGATTTAAATGCAATTTTATTAATTTATTTTGTAAATTAACGTTTTTGCTCCCTCAATCAAGTTTTGACTAAGAATGGTAGTGCTGAAATTAATTATATACTCCCTTATCAATTTAAATTAGGGTCTTGTTAATCAGGGTTTTCAAGACACTCATTAAGCATTCTAAAAAAAGAAAATATTATATAGAACATTAAACCATTTCAATTTCCAAGACATTAAATACGTAGATTTTCACAAAAAAAAATAGTATTTTAAGGTTTTAAAGAGAGCCTTGAAGACACTGATTTTCATTTTCCTTTAAATTAAACTAATTTATAATGCTATCAAAGTATTATTCTGTGCTAACTTATAAGGAAAAAAAGTAATATTTCACTATTATTAAAAAATTTAAATTTTTATGTATTTATGAAATAATGTCTTATTGGAAAGGTGTCAAAACGAGTATATTTATTTGATATGGATCATGCATTTATTGAGAAAGCTTAATAATATTTTTAATGAATTAGCCTTATATAATTTATAATAAAATCATTATACGACTAATTAAACATTTAGTGTAAAAAAAAAATTCTGCATACACCCATATGATTCATCATGATTCATATCTTTGGTATCTATGGCAACTAGCATGACAAAGTTCAGATAAATGAAATAGTTAACTATGCAATAAATTGCAATCATTTCTGTTTTACATTCTAAACATCAGATACTCCCGAGTGGTTCATAGTTTTTCATGATTGAAATTTGCGTCGGTGGGTTTGAATCCCTTACCAATCTTATTTTATCAGCAATTCAAAGTTGTGATTAAATTAAATCATAATAAACCTGTAATGGCAAAACTGCTACTTATTGGGAACATTAGACATACATATTGTTCACAGAAAATAATATTTTTAATTTCCTCCGTAATTGTATAATTTATTTAACGGATATCTTAAGATGATAGAGAGTGGATATATATGAATATGAAGAAAAAGAAGAAAACAATATAATCCTATAAATATACTGGAATTTATAATGTAGTGTTAAAATTAATTTTACAATTTAAATTACTATCTAAATTTAATCAATATTACTCAAAAGCAATTTTTATATAAACTATTAAAATAACTTTCACAAAATAAAAATCAATTTTACTTAAATACTTTAAAAATAAATCAATTTATTTTCATTTCATTTTTTATCAAAAATCAACATATCAAACTCAATTCTAATTGACTAATAACTAATGCACTCTAAATATTTTATTGGGTTTTAATAAACAAAATTAGGCATTATTAACTTGACATTCGAAAAATAAAATATGATATAATTATTTCTTTTTAAACAAAATATCACATTAACTAAAAAATATATATATTGATAATAATTCTCTTATCATTAACATGTCATATGGGAATTTAAATTAGAGGTGATATATCTTTTAAATGAGTAATTATCGATAAAGATCAAACAGGACTCTAGTGAGTGAAAGGTGCAGTTCAATGTGAACTATCTATCATAGCCACCAAAGACAATAACCGTACTAATTCGGCATGCGTTGACTTGGTAGTTAGAGACTAAAAAAGGTAGGAATTAATAAAATATGACACATTTACTTGTAAAATATAAAGTTAATAAATATAATTATAGATTGCAAAAATATAGATTTAAATGCAATTTTATTAATTTATTTTGTAAATTAACGATTTTGCATCCTCAATCAAGTTTTGACTAAGAATGGTATTGCTGAAATTAAATATATACTCCCTCATCAATTTAAATTAAAGTCTTGTTAATCATGGTTTTCAAGACACTCATTAAGCATTCTAAAAAAATAAAATATTATATAGAAAATTAAACCATTTCAATTTCCAAGACAACAAATACGCAGATTTTCACAAAAAAAAAAGTATTTTAAGGTTTTAAAGAGAGCCCTGAAGACACTGATTTTCATTTTCCTTTAAATTAAACTAATTCTTAATGCTATCAAAGTATTATTCCGTGCTAACTTATAAGGAAAAAAAGTAATATTTCACTATTATTAAAAAATATAAATATTTATGTATTTATGAAATAAAGTCTTATTGGAAAGGTGTCAAAAACGAGTATATTTATTTGATATGGATCATGCATTTATTGACAAAGCTTAATAATATTTTTAATGAATTAGCCTTATATAATTTATAATAAAATCATTATACAACTAATTAAACATTTAGTGTAAAAAAAAATTCTGCATACACCCTTATGATTCATCATGATTCATATCTTTGGTATCTATGGCAACTAGCATGACAAAGTTCAGATAAATGAAATAGTTAACTATGGAATAAATTGCAATTATTTCTGTTTTACATTCTAAACATCAGATACTCCCGAGTGGTTCATAGTTTTTCATGATTGAAATTTGCGTCGGTGGGTTTGAATCCCTTACCAATCTTATTTTATCAGCAATTCAAAGTTGTGATTAAATTAAATCATAATAAACCTGTAATGGCAACACTGCTACTTATTGGGAACATTAGAAATACATATTGTTTACATAAAATAATATTTTTAACGTCCTCTGTAATTGTATAATTTATTTAATGGATATCTTAAGATGATAGAGAGTGGATATATATGAATATGAAGAAAAAGAAGAAAAAAAATATAATCCTATAAATATACTCGAATTTTGAATGTAGTGTTAAAATTAATTTTACAATATAAATTACTATCTAAATTTAATCAATATTACTCAAAAGCAATTTTTATATAAACTATTAAAATAACTTTCACAAAATAAAAATCAATTTTACTTAAATACTTTAAAAATAAATCAATTTATTTTCATTTCATTTTTTATCAAAAATCAACATATCAAACTCAATTCTAGTTGACTAATGACTAATGCACTCTAAATATTTTATTGGGTTTTAATAAACAAAATTAGGCATTATTAACTTGACATTCGAAAAATAAAATATGATATAATTATTTCTTTTTAAACAAAATATCACATTAACTAAAAAATATATATTGATAATAATTCTCAAATCATTAACATGTCATATGGGAATTTAAATTAGAGGTGATATATCTTTTAAATGAGTAATTATCGATAAAGATCAAAGATGACTCTAGTGAGTGAAAGGTGCAGTTCAATGTGAACTATCTATCATAGCCACCAAAGACAATAACCGTACTAATTCGGCATGCGTTGACTTGGTAGTTAGAGACTAAAAAAGGTAGGAATTAATAAAATATGATACATTGACTTGTAAAATTTAAAGTAAATAAATATATTTATAGATTGCAAAAATATAGACTTAAATGCAATTTTATTAATTTATTTTGTAAATTAACGATTTTGCTCCCTTAATCAAGTTTTGACTAAGAATGGTAGTGCTGAAATTAATTATATACTCCCTCATCAATTTAAATTAGGGTCTTGTTAATCAGGGTTTTCAAGACACTCATTAAGCATTATAAAAAAAGAAAATATTATATAGAAAATTAAACCATTTCAATTTCCAAGACATTAAATACGCAGATTTTCACAAAAAAAAATAGTATTTTAAGGTTTTAAAGAGAGACCTGGAGACACTGATTTTCATTTTCCTTTAAATTAAACTAATTCTTAATGCTATCAAAGTATTATTCCGTGCTAACTTATGAGGAAAAAAAGTAATATTTCACTATTATTAAAAAATTTAAATTTTTATGTATTTATGAAATAATGTCTTATTGGAAAGGTGTCAAAAACGAGTATATTTATTTGATATGGATCATGCATTTATTGAGAAAGCCTAATAATATTTTTAATGAATTAGCCTTATATAATTTATAATAAAATCAGTATACGACTAATTAAACATTTAGTGTAAAAAAAAATTCTGCATACACCCTTATGAATCATCATGATTCATATCTTTGGTATCTATGGCAACTAGCATGACAAAGTTCAGATAAATGAAATAGTTAACTATGGAATAAATTGCAATTATTTCTGTTTTACATTCTAAACATCAGATACTCCCGAGTGGTTCATAGTTTTTCATGATTGAAATTTGCGTCGGTGGGGTTGAATCCCTTACCAATATTATTTTATCAGTAATTCAAAGTTGTGATTAAATTAAATCATAATAAACCTGTAATGGCAACACCGCTACTTATTGGGAACATTAGACATACATATTGTTTACATAAAATAATATTTTTTAACTTCCTCCGTAATTGTATAATTTATTTAATGGATATCTTAAGATGATAGAGAGTGGATATATATGAATATGAAGAAAAAGATGAAAAAAATATAATCCTATAAATATACTGGAATTTTTAATGTAGTGTTAAAATTAATTTTACAGTTTAAATTACTATCTAAATTTAATCAATATTACTCAAAAGCAATTTTTATATAAACTATTAAAATAACTTTCACAAAATAAAAATCAATTTTACCTAAATACTTTAAAAATAAATGTATTTATTTTCATTTCATTTTTAATCAAAAATCAATATATCAAACTCAATTCTAATTGACTAATAACTAATGCACTCTAAATATTTTATTGTGTTTTAATAAACAAAATTAGGCATTATTAACTTCACATTAGAAAAATAAAATATGATATAATTATTTCTTTTTAAACTAAATATCACATTGACTAAAAATTATATATTGATAATAATTCTCATATCATTAACATGTCATATGGGAATTTAAATTAGAGGTGATATATCTTTTAAATGAGTAATTATCTATAAAGATCAAATAGGACTCTAGTGAGTGAAAGGTGCAGTTCAATGTGAACTATCTATCATAGCCACCAATGACAATAACCGTACTAATTCGGCATGCGTTGACTTGGTAGTTAGAGACTAAAAAAGGTAGGAATTAATAAAATATGACACATTTACTTGTAAAATATAAAGTTAATAAATATATTTATAGATTGCAAAAATATAGATTTAAATGCAATTTTATTAATTTATTTTGTAAATTAACGATTTTGCTCCCTCAATCAAGTTTTGAGTAAGAATGGTATTGCTGAAATTAAATATATACTCCCTCATCAATTTAAATTAGGGTCTTATTAATCAGGGTTTTCAAGACACTCATTAAGCATTCTAAAAAAAGAAAATATTATATAGAAAATTAAACCATTTGAATTTCCAAGACATTAAATACGCAGATTTTCACAAAAAAAAAGTATTTTAAGGTTTTAAAGAGAGCCCTGAAGACACTGATTTTCATTTTCCTTTAAATTAAATTAATTTATAATGCTATCAAAGTATTATTCCATGCTAACTTATAAGGAAAAAAAGTAATATTTCACTATTATTAAAAAATTTAAATTTTTGTGTATTTATGAAATATATGTCTTATTGGAAAGTGTCAAAAACGAGTATATTTATTTGATATGGATCATGCATTTATTGAGAAAGCTTAATAGAATTTTTAATGAATTAGCCTTATATAATTTATAATAAAATAGTTATACGACTAATTAAACATTTAGTGTAAAAAAAAAAATTCTGCATACACCCTTATGATTCATCATGATTCATATCTTTGGTATCTATGGCAACTAGCATGACAAAGTTCAGATAAATGAAATAGTTAACTATGGAATAAATTGCAATTATTTCTGTTTTACATTCTAAACATCAGATACTCCCGAGTGGTTCATAGTTTTTCATGATTGAAATTTGCGTCGGTGGGTTTGAATCTCTTACCAATATTATTTTATCAACAATTCAAAGTTGTGATAAAATTAAATCATAATAAACCTGTAATGGCAACACTTCTACTTATTGGGAACATTAGACATACATATTGTTTACATAAAATAATATTTTTAACTTCCTCCATAATTGTATAATTTATTTAATGGATATCTTAAGATGATAGAGAGTGGATATATATGAATATGAAGAAAAAGAAGAAAAAAAATATAATCCTATAAATATACTGGAATTTTTAATGTAGTGTTAAAATTAATTTTACAATTTAAATTACTATCTAAATTTAATCAATATTACTCAAAAGCAATTTTTATATAAACTATTAAAATAACTTTCACAAAATAAAAATCAATTTTACTTAAATACTTTAAAAATAAATCAATTTATTTTCATTTCATATTTTATCAAAAATCAACATATCAAACTCAATTCTAATTGACTAATAACTAATGCACTCTAAATATTTTATTGTGTTTTAATAAACAAAATTAGGCATTATTAACTTCACATTAGAAAAATAAAATATGATATAATTATTTCTTTTTAAACTAAATATCACATTAACTAAAAATTATATATTGATAATAATTCTCATATCATTAACATGTCATATGGGAATTTAAATTAGAGGTGATATATCTTTTAAATGAGTAATTATCTATAAAGATCAAATAGGACTCTAGTGAGTGAAAGGTGCAGTTCAATGTGAACTATCTATCATAGCCACCAATGACAATAACCGTACTAATTCGGCATGCGTTGACTTGGTAGTTAGAGACTAAAAAAGGTAGGAATTAATAAAATATGACACATTTACTTGTAAAATATAAAGTTAATAAATATATTTATAGATTGCAAAAATATAGATTTAAATGCAATTTTATTAATTTATTTTGTAAATTAACGATTTTGCTCCCTCAATCAAGTTTTGAGTAAGAATGGTATTGCTGAAATTAAATATATACTCCCTCATCAATTTAAATTAGGGTCTTATTAATCAGGGTTTTCAAGACACTCATTAAGCATTCTAAAAAAAGAAAATATTATATAGAAAATTAAACCATTTGAATTTCCAAGACATTAAATACGCAGATTTTCACAAAAAAAAAGTATTTTAAGGTTTTAAAGAGAGCCCTGAAGACACTGATTTTCATTTTCCTTTAAATTAAATTAATTTATAATGCTATCAAAGTATTATTCCATGCTAACTTATAAGGAAAAAAAGTAATATTTCACTATTATTAAAAAATTTAAATTTTTGTGTATTTATGAAATATATGTCTTATTGGAAAGTGTCAAAAACGAGTATATTTATTTGATATGGATCATGCATTTATTGAGAAAGCTTAATAGAATTTTTAATGAATTAGCCTTATATAATTTATAATAAAATAGTTATACGACTAATTAAACATTTAGTGTAAAAAAAAAAATTCTGCATACACCCTTATGATTCATCATGATTCATATCTTTGGTATCTATGGCAACTAGCATGACAAAGTTCAGATAAATGAAATAGTTAACTATGGAATAAATTGCAATTATTTCTGTTTTACATTCTAAACATCAGATACTCCCGAGTGGTTCATAGTTTTTTATGATTGAAATTTGCGTCGGTGGGTTTGAATCTCTTACCAATATTATTTTATCAACAATTCAAAGTTGTGATAAAATTAAATCATAATAAACCTGTAATGGCAACACTTCTACTTATTGGGAACATTAGACATACATATTGTTTACATAAAATAATATTTTTAACTTCCTCCATAATTGTATAATTTATTTAATGGATATCTTAAGATGATAGAGAGTGGATATATATGAATATGAAGAAAAAGAAGAAAAAAAATATAATCCTATAAATATACTGGAATTTTTAATGTAGTGTTAAAATTAATTTTACAATTTAAATTACTATCTAAATTTAATCAATATTACTCAAAAGCAATTTTTATATAAACTATTAAAATAACTTTCACAAAATAAAAATCAATTTTACTTAAATACTTTAAAAATAAATCAATTTATTTTCATTTCATATTTTATCAAAAATCAACATATCAAACTCAATTCTAATTGACTAATAACTAATGCACTCTAAATATTTTATTGTGTTTTAATAAACAAAATTAGGCATTATTAACTTGACATTCAAAAAATAAAATATCATATAATTAATTCTTTTTAAACTAAATATCACATTAACTAAAAAATATATATTGATAATAATTCTCTTATCATTAACATGTCATATGGGAATTTAAATTAGAGGTGATATATCTTTTAAATGAGTAATTATCTATAAAGATCAAATAGGACTCTAGTGAGTGAAAGGTGCAGTTCAATGTGAACTATCTATCATAGCCACCAAAGACAATAACCGTACTAATTCGACATGCGTTGACTTGGTAGTTAGAGACTAAAAAAGGTAGGAATTAATAAAATATGACACATTTACTTGTAAAATATAAATTTAATAAATATATTTATAGATTGCAAAAATATAGATTTAAATGCAATTTTATTAATTTATTTTGTAAATTAACGATTTTGCTCCCTCAATCAAGTTTTGAGTAAGAATGGTATTGCTGAAATTAAATATATACTCCCTCATCAATTTAAATTAGGGTCTTATTAATCAGGGTTTTCAAGACACTCATTAAGCATTCTAAAAAAAGAAAATATTATATAGAAAATTAAACCATTTGAATTTCCAAGACATTAAATACGCAGATTTTCACAAAAAAAAAGTATTTTAAGGTTTTAAAGAGAGCCCTGAAGACACTGATTTTCATTTTCCTTTAAATTAAATTAATTTATAATGCTATCAAAGTATTATTCCATGCTAACTTATAAGGAAAAAAAGTAATATTTCACTATTATTAAAAAATTTAAATTTTTGTGTATTTATGAAATATATGTCTTATTGGAAAGTGTCAAAAACGAGTATATTTATTTGATATGGATCATGCATTTATTGAGAAAGCTTAATAGAATTTTTAATGAATTAGCCTTATATAATTTATAATAAAATAGTTATACGACTAATTAAACATTTAGTGTAAAAAAAAAAATTCTGCATACACCCTTATGATTCATCATGATTCATATCTTTGGTATCTATGGCAACTAGCATGACAAAGTTCAGATAAATGAAATAGTTAACTATGGAATAAATTGCAATTATTTCTGTTTTACATTCTAAACATCAGATACTCCCGAGTGGTTCATAGTTTTTCATGATTGAAATTTGCGTCGGTGGGTTTGAATCTCTTACCAATATTATTTTATCAACAATTCAAAGTTGTGATAAAATTAAATCATAATAAACCTGTAATGGCAACACTTCTACTTATTGGGAACATTAGACATACATATTGTTTACATAAAATAATATTTTTAACTTCCTCCATAATTGTATAATTTATTTAATGGATATCTTAAGATGATAGAGAGTGGATATATATGAATATGAAGAAAAAGAAGAAAAAAAATATAATCCTATAAATATACTGGAATTTTTAATGTAGTGTTAAAATTAATTTTACAATTTAAATTACTATCTAAATTTAATCAATATTACTCAAAAGCAATTTTTATATAAACTATTAAAATAACTTTCACAAAATAAAAATCAATTTTACTTAAATACTTTAAAAATAAATCAATTTATTTTCATTTCATATTTTATCAAAAATCAACATATCAAACTCAATTCTAATTGACTAATAACTAATGCACTCTAAATATTTTATTGTGTTTTAATAAACAAAATTAGGCATTATTAACTTCACATTAGAAAAATAAAATATGATATAATTATTTCTTTTTAAACTAAATATCACATTAACTAAAAATTATATATTGATAATAATTCTCATATCATTAACATGTCATATGGGAATTTAAATTAGAGGTGATATATCTTTTAAATGAGTAATTATCTATAAAGATCAAATAGGACTCTAGTGAGTGAAAGGTGCAGTTCAATGTGAACTATCTATCATAGCCACCAATGACAATAACCGTACTAATTCGGCATGCGTTGACTTGGTAGTTAGAGACTAAAAAAGGTAGGAATTAATAAAATATGACACATTTACTTGTAAAATATAAAGTTAATAAATATATTTATAGATTGCAAAAATATAGATTTAAATGCAATTTTATTAATTTATTTTGTAAATTAACGATTTTGCTCCCTCAATCAAGTTTTGAGTAAGAATGGTATTGCTGAAATTAAATATATACTCCCTCATCAATTTAAATTAGGGTCTTATTAATCAGGGTTTTCAAGACACTCATTAAGCATTCTAAAAAAAGAAAATATTATATAGAAAATTAAACCATTTGAATTTCCAAGACATTAAATACGCAGATTTTCACAAAAAAAAAGTATTTTAAGGTTTTAAAGAGAGCCCTGAAGACACTGATTTTCATTTTCCTTTAAATTAAATTAATTTATAATGCTATCAAAGTATTATTCCATGCTAACTTATAAGGAAAAAAAGTAATATTTCACTATTATTAAAAAATTTAAATTTTTGTGTATTTATGAAATATATGTCTTATTGGAAAGTGTCAAAAACGAGTATATTTATTTGATATGGATCATGCATTTATTGAGAAAGCTTAATAGAATTTTTAATGAATTAGCCTTATATAATTTATAATAAAATAGTTATACGACTAATTAAACATTTAGTGTAAAAAAAAAAATTCTGCATACACCCTTATGATTCATCATGATTCATATCTTTGGTATCTATGGCAACTAGCATGACAAAGTTCAGATAAATGAAATAGTTAACTATGGAATAAATTGCAATTATTTCTGTTTTACATTCTAAACATCAGATACTCCCGAGTGGTTCATAGTTTTTTATGATTGAAATTTGCGTCGGTGGGTTTGAATCTCTTACCAATATTATTTTATCAACAATTCAAAGTTGTGATAAAATTAAATCATAATAAACCTGTAATGGCAACACTTCTACTTATTGGGAACATTAGACATACATATTGTTTACATAAAATAATATTTTTAACTTCCTCCATAATTGTATAATTTATTTAATGGATATCTTAAGATGATAGAGAGTGGATATATATGAATATGAAGAAAAAGAAGAAAAAAAATATAATCCTATAAATATACTGGAATTTTTAATGTAGTGTTAAAATTAATTTTACAATTTAAATTACTATCTAAATTTAATCAATATTACTCAAAAGCAATTTTTATATAAACTATTAAAATAACTTTCACAAAATAAAAATCAATTTTACTTAAATACTTTAAAAATAAATCAATTTATTTTCATTTCATATTTTATCAAAAATCAACATATCAAACTCAATTCTAATTGACTAATAACTAATGCACTCTAAATATTTTATTGTGTTTTAATAAACAAAATTAGGCATTATTAACTTGACATTCAAAAAATAAAATATCATATAATTAATTCTTTTTAAACTAAATATCACATTAACTAAAAAATATATATTGATAATAATTCTCTTATCATTAACATGTCATATGGGAATTTAAATTAGAGGTGATATATCTTTTAAATGAGTAATTATCTATAAAGATCAAATAGGACTCTAGTGAGTGAAAGGTGCAGTTCAATGTGAACTATCTATCATAGCCACCAAAGACAATAACCGTACTAATTCGACATGCGTTGACTTGGTAGTTAGAGACTAAAAAAGGTAGGAATTAATAAAATATGACACATTTACTTGTAAAATATAAATTTAATAAATATATTTATAGATTGCAAAAATATAGATTTAAATGCAATTTTATTAATTTATTTTGTAAATTAACGATTTTGCTCCCTCAATCAAGTCTTGACTAAGAATGGTATTGCTGAAATTAAATATATACTCCCTCATCAATTTAAATTAGGGTCTTGTTAATCAGGGTTTTCAAGACACTCATTAAGCAATCTAAAAAAAGAAAATATTATATAGAAAATTAAACCATTTCAATTTCCAAGACATTAAATACGCTGATTTTCACAAAAAAAAATAGTATTTTAAGGTTTTAAAGGGAGCCCTGAAGACACTGATTTTCATTTTCCTTTAAATTAAATTAATTTATAATGCTATCAAAGTATTATTCCATGCTAACTTATAAGGAAAACAAGTAAAATTTCACTATTATTAAAAAATTTAAATTTTTATGTATTTATAAAATATATGTCTTATTGGAAAGTGTCAAAAACGAGTATATTTATTTGATATGGATCATGCATTTATTGAGAAAGCTTAATAATATTTTTAATGAATTAGCCTTATATAATTTATAATAAAATCGTTATACGACTAATTAAACATTTAGTGTAAAAAAACAAATTCTGCATACACCCTTATGATTCATCATGATTCATATCTTTGGTATCTATGGAAACTAGCATGACAAAGTTCAGATAAATGAAATAGTTAACTATGGAATAAATTGCAATTATTTCTGTTTTACATTCTAAACATCAGATACTCCCGAGTGGTTCATAGTTTTTCATGATTGAAATTTGCATCGGTGGGTTTGAATCTCTTACCAATATTATTTTATCAGCAATTCAAAGTTGTGATTAAATTAAATCATAATAAACCTGTAATGGCAACACTGCCACTTATTGGGAACATTAGACATACATATTATTTACATAAAATAATATTTTTAACTTCCTCCGTAATTGTATAATTCATTTAATGGATATCTTAAGATGATAGAGAGTGTATATATATGAATATGAAGAAAAAGAAGAAAAAAATATAATCCTATAAATATACTGGAATTTTTAATGTAGTGTTAAACTTAATTTTACAATTTAAATTACTATATAAATTTAATCAATATTACTCAAAAGCAATTTTTATATAAACTATTAAAATAACTTTCACAAAATAAAAATCAATTTTACTTAAATACTTTAAAAATAAATCAATTTATTTTGATTTCATTTTTTATCAAAAATCAACATATCAAACTCAAATCTAATTGACTAATAACTAATGCACTCAAAATATTTTATTGTGTTTTAATAAACAAAATTAGGCATTATTAACTTGACATTCGAAAAATAAAATATGATATAATTATTTCTTTTTAAATTAAATATCACATTAACTAAAAAATATATATTGATAATAATTCTCATATCATTAACATGTCATATGGGAATTTAAATTAGAGGTGATATATCTTTTAAATGAGTAATTATCGATAAAGATCAAACAGGACTCTAGTGAGTCAAAGGTGCAGTTAAATGTTAACTATCTATCCTAGCTACCAAAGACAATAATCGTACTAATTCGGCATGCGTTGACTTGGTAGTTAGAGACTAAAAAGGGTAGGAATTAATAAAATATGATACATTTACTTGTAAAATTTTAAGTAAATAAATATATTTATAGATTGCAAAAATATAGATTTAAATGCAATTTTATTAATTTATTTTGTAAATTAACGTTTTTGCTCCCTCAATCAAGTTTTGACTAAGAATGGTAGTGTTGAAATTAATTATATACTCCCTCATCAATTTAAATTAGGGTCTTGTTAATCAGGGTTTTCAAGACACTCTTTAAGCATTCTAAAAAAAGAAAATATTATATAGCAAATTAAACCATTTCAATTTCCAAGACATTAAATACGCAGATTTTCAAAAAAAAAAAAATAGTATTTTAAGGTTTTAAAGAGAGCCCTGAAGACACTGATTTTCATTTTCCTTTAAATTAAACTAATTCTTAATGCTATCAAAGTATTATTCCGTGCTAACTTAAAAGGAAAAAAAGTAATATTTCACTATTATTAAAAAATTTAATTTTTTATGTATTTATGAAATAATGTCTTATTGGAAAGGTGTCAAAAACGAGTATATTTATTTGATATGGATCATGCATTTATTGAGAAAGCTTAATAATATTTTTAATGAATTAGCCTTATATAATTTATAATAAAATCGTTATACGACTAATTAAACATTTAGTGTAAAAAAAAATTCTGCATACACCCTTATGATTCATCATGATTCATATCTTTGGTATCTATGGAAACTAGCATGACAAAGTTCAGATAAATGAAATAGTTAACTATGGAATAAATTGCAATTCTTTCTGTTTTACATTCTAAACATCAGATACTCCCGAGTGGTTCATAGGTTTTCATGATTGAAATTTGCGTCGGTGGGTTTGAATCTCCTACCAATATTATTTTATCAGCAATTCAAAGTTGTGATTAAATTAAATCATAATAAACCTGTAATGGCAACACCGCTACTTATAAGGAACATTAGACATACATATTTTTTACATAAAATAATATTTTTAACTTCCTCCGTAATTGTATAATTTATTTAATGGATATCTTAAGATGATAGAGAGCGGATATATCTGAATATGAAGAAAAAGAAGAAAAAAATATAATCCTATAAATATACTGGAATTTTTAATGTAGTGTTAAAATTAATTTTACAATTTAAATTACTATCTAAATTTAATCAATATTACTCAAAAGCAATTTTTATATAAACTATTAAAATAACTTTCACAAAATAAAAATCAATTTTACTTAAAAACTTTAAAAATAAATCAATTTATTTTCATTTCATTTTTAATCAAAAATCAACATATCAAACTCAATTCTAATTGACTAATAACTAATGCACTCTAAATATTTTATTGTGTTTTAATAAACAAAATTAGGCATTATTAACTTCACATTCGAAAAATAAAATATGATATAATTATTTCTTTTTAAACTAAATATCACATTAACTAAAAAATATATATTGATAATAATTCTCAAATAATTAACATGTCATATGGGAATTAAAATTAGAGGTGATATATCTTTTAAATGAGTAATTATCGATACAGATCAAACAGGACTCTAGTGAGTGAAAGGTGCAGTTCAATGTGAACTATCTATCATAGCCACCAAAGACAATAACCGTACTAATTCGGCATGCGTTGTCTTGGTAGTTAGAGACTAAAAAAGGTAGGAATTAATAAAATATGATACATTTACTTGTAAAATTTAAAGTAAATAAATATATTTATAGATTGCAAAAATATAGATTTAAATGCAATTTTATTAATTTATTTTGTAAATTAACGAGTTTGCTCCCTCAATCAAGTTTTGACTAAGAATCGTATTGCTGAAATTAAATATATACTCCCTCATCAATTTAAATTAGGGTCTTGTTAATCAGGGTTTTCAAGACACTCATTAAGAATTCTAAAAAAAGAAAATATTATATAGAAAATTAAACCATTTCAATTTCCAAGACATTAAATACGCAGATTTTCACAAAAAGAAAGTATTTTAAGGTTTTAAAGAGAGCCCTGAAGACACTGATTTTAATTTTCCTTTAAATTAAACTAATTTATAATGCTATCAAAGTATTATTCCGTGCTAACTTATAAGGAAAAAAAGTAATATTTCACTATTATTAAAAAATTTAAATTTTTGTGTATTTGTGAAATATATGTCTTATTGGAAACGTGTCAAAAACGAGTATATTTATTTGATATGGATCATGCATTTATTGACAAAGCTTAATAATATTTTTAATGAATTAGCCTTATATAATTTATAATAAAATCATTATACGACTAATTAAACATTTAGTCTAAAAAAAAATTCTGCATACACCCTTATGATTCATCATGATTCATATCTTTGGTATCTATGGCAACTAGCATGACAAAGTTCAGTTAAATGAAATAGTTAAATATGGAATAAATTACAAATATTTCTGTTTTACATTCTAAACATCAGATACTCCCGAGTGGTTTATAGTTTTTCATGATTGAAATGTGCGTCGGTGGGTTTGAATCCCTTACCAATATTATTTTATCAGCAATTCAAAGTTGTGATTAAATTAAATCATAATAAACATGTAATGGCAACACTACTACTTATTGGGAACATTAGACATACATATTATTTACATAAAATAATATTTTTAACTTCCTCCGTAATTATATAATTTATTTAATGGATATCTTAAGATGATAGAGAGTGGATATATATGAATATGAAGAAAAAGAAGAAAAAAATATAATCCTATAAATATACTGGAATTTTTAATGTAGTGTTAAACTTAATTTTACAATTTAAATTACTATCTAAATTTAATCAATATTACTCAAAAGCAATTTTTATATAAACTATTAAAATAACTTTCACAAAATAAAAATCAATTTTACTTAAATACTTTAAAAATAAATCAATTTATTTTCATTTCATTTTTTATCAAAAATCAACATATCAAACTCAATTCTAATTGACTAATAACTAATGCACTCTAAATATTTTATTGTGTTTTAATAAACAAAATTAGGCATTATTAACTTGACATTCGAAAAATAAAATATCATATAATTATTTCTTTTTAAACTAAATATCACATTAACTAAAATATATATATTGATATTAATTCTCATATCATTAACATGTCATATGGGAATTTAAATTAGAGGTGATATATCTTTTAAATGAGTAATTATCGATAAAGATCAAACAGGACTCTAGTGAGTGAAAGGTGCAGTTAAATGTGAACTATCTATCATAGCCACCAAAGACAATAACCGTACTAATTCGGCATGCGTTGACTTGGTAGTTAGAGACTAAAAAAGGTAAGAATTAATAAAATATGATACATATACTTGTAAAATTTAAAGTAAATAAATATATTTATAGATTGCAAAAATATAGATTTAAATGAAATTGTGTTAATTGATTTTGTAAATTAACGTTTTTGCTCCCTCAATCAAGTTTTGACTAAGAATGGTAGTGCTGAAATTAATTATATACTCCCTCATCAATTTAAATTAGGGTCTTGTTAATCAGGGTTTTCAAGACACTCTTTAAGCATTCTAGAAAAAGAAAATATTATATAGAAAATTAAACCATTTCAATTTCCAAGACATTAAATACGCAGATTTTCACAAAAAAGAAAAAAGTATTTTAAGGTTTTAAAGAGAGCCCTGAAGACACTGATTTTCATTTTCCTTTAAATTAAACTAATTCTTAATGCTATCAAAGTATTATTCCGTGCTAACATATAAGGAAAAAAAGTAATATTTCACTATTATTAAAAAATTTAATTTTTTATGTATTTATGAAATAATGTCTTATTGGAAAGGTGTCAAAAACGAGTATATTTATTTGATATTGATCATGCATTTATTGAGAAAGCTTAATAATATTTTTAATGAATTAGCCTTATATAATTTATAATAAAATCGTTATACGACTAATTAAACATTTAGTGTAAAAAAAAAATTCTGCATACACCCTTATGATTCATCATGATTCATATCTTTGGTATCTATGGAAACTAGCATGACAAAGTTCAGATAAATGAAATAGTTAACTATCGAATAAATTGCAATTATTTCTGTTTTACATTCTAAACATCAGATACTCCCGAGTGGTTCATAGTTTTTCATTATTGAAATTTGCGTCGGTGGGTTTGAATCTCTTACCAATATTATTTTATCAGCAATTCAAAGTTGTGATTAAATTAAATCATAATAAACCTGTAATGGCAAAACTGCCACTTATTGGGAACATCTGACATACATATTATTTACATAAAATAATATTTTTAACTTCCTCCGTAATTGTATAATTCATTTAATGGATATATTAAGATGATAGAGAGTGGATATATATGAATATGAAGAAAAAGAAGAAAAAAATATAATCCTATAAATATACTGGAATTTTTAATGTAGTGTTAAACTTAATTTTACAATTTAAATTACTATATAAATTTAATCAATATTACTCAAAAGCAATTTTTATATAAGGTATTAAAATAACTTTCACAAAATAAAAATCAATTTTACTTAAATACTTTAAAAATAAATCAATTTATTTTCATTTCATTTTTTATCAAAAATCAACATATCAAACTCAAATCTAATTGACTAATAACTAATGCACTCAAAATATTTTATTGTGTTTTAATAAACAAAATTAGGCATTATTAACTTGACATTCGAAAAATAAAATATGATATAATTATTTCTTTTTAAATTAAATATCACATTAACTAAAAAATATATATTGATAATAATTCTCATATCATTAACATGTCATATGGGAATTTAAATTAGAGGTGATATATCTTTTAAATGAGTAATTATCGATAAAGATCAAACAGGACTCTAGTGAGTGAAAGGTGCAGTTAAATGTGAACTATCTATCATAGCCACCAAAGACAATAACCGTACTAATTTGGAATGCGTTGACTTGGTAGTTAGAGACTAAAAAAGGTAGGAATTAATAAAATATGATACATTTACTTGTAAAATTTTAAGTAAATAAATATATTTATAGATTGCAAAAATATAGATTTAAATGCAATTTTATTAATTTATTTTGTAAATTAACGTTTTTGCTCCCTCAATCAAGTTTTGACTAAGAATGGTAGTGTTGAAATTAATTATATACTCCCTCATCAATTTAAATTAGGGTCTTGTTAATCATGGTTTTCAAGACACTCTTTAAGCATTCTAAAAAAAGAAAATGTTATATAGAAAATTAAACCATTTCAATTTCCAAGACATTAAATACGCATATTTTCACAAAAAAAATAATAGTATTTTTAGGTTTTAAAGAGAGCCCTGAAGACACTGATTTTCATTTTCCTTTAAATTAAACTAATTCTTAATGCTATCAAAGTATTATTCCGTGCTAACTTATAAGGAAAAAAAGTAATATTTCACTATTATTAAAAAATTTAAATTTTTATGTATTTATGAAATAATGTCTTATTGGAAAGGTGTCAAAAACGAGTATATTTATTTGATATGGATCATGCATTTATTGAGAAAGCTTAATAATATTTTTAATGAATTGGCCTTATATAATTTATAATAAAATCGTAATACGACTAATTAAACATTTAGTGTAAAAAAAAATTCTGCATACACCCTTATGATTCATCATGATTCATATCTTTGGTATATATGGAAACTAGCATGACAAAGTTCAGATAAATGAAATAGTTAACTATGGAATAAATTGCAATTATTTCTGTTTTACATTCTAAACATCAGATACTCCCGAGTGGTTCATAGTTTTTCATGATTGAAATTTGCGCCGGTGGGTTTGAATCCCTTACCAATATTATTTTATCAGCAATTCAAAGGTGTGATTAAATTAAATCATAATAAACCTGTAATGGCAATACTTCTATCTATTGGGAACATTATACATACGTATTGTTTACAGAAAATAATATTTTTAACTTCCTCCGTAATTGTATAATTTATTTAATGGATATTTTAAGATGATAGAGAGTGGATATATATGAATATGAAGAAAAAGAAGAAAAAAATATAATCCTATAAATATACTGGAATTTTTAATGTAGTGTTAAAATTAATTTTACAATTTAAATTACTATCTAAATTTAATCAATATTACTCAAAAGAAATTTTTATATAAACTATTAAAATAACTTTCACAAAATAAAAATCAATTTTACTTAAATACTTTAAAAATAAATCAATTTATTTTCATTTCATTTTTTATCAAAAATCAACATATCAAACTCAAATCTAATTGACTAATAACTAATGCACTGTAAATATTTTATTGTGTTTTAATAAACAAAATTAGGCATTATTAACTTGACATTCGAAAAATAAAATATGATATAATTATTTCTTTTTAAATTAAATATCACATTAACTAAAAAATATATATTGATAATAATTCTCATATCATTAACATGTCATATAGGAATTTAAATTAGAGGTGATGTATCTTTTAAATGAGTAATTATCGATAAAGATCAAATAGGACTCTAGTGAGTGAAAGGTGCAGTTCAATGTGAACTATCTATCATAGCCACCAAAGACAATAAACGTACTAATTCGGCATGCGTTGACTTGGTAGTTAGAGACTAAAAAAGGTAGGAATTAATAAAATATGATACATTTACTTGTAAAATTTAAAATAAATAAATATATTTATAGATTGCAAAAATATAGATTTAAATGCAATTTTATTAATTTATTTTGTAAATTAACGATTTTGCTCCCTCAATCAAGTTTTGACTAAGAATGGTATTGCTGAAATTAAATATATACTCCCTCATTAATTTAAATTAGGGTCTTGTTAATCAGGGTTTTCAATACACTTATTAAGCATTCGAAAAAAAGAAAATATTATATAGAAAATTAAACCATTTCAATTTCCAAGACATTAAATACGCAGATTTTCACAAACAAAAAATAGTATTTTAAGGTTTTAAAGAGAGCCCTGAAGACACTGATTTTCATTTTCCTTTAAATTAAACTAATTTATAATGCTATCAAAGTATTATTCCCTGATAACTTATAAGGAAAAAAAGTAATATTTCACTATTATTAAAAAATTTAAATTTTTGTGTATTTATGAAATATATGTCTTATTGGAAAGGTGTCAAAAATGAGTATATTTATTTGATATGGATCATGCATTTATTGACAATGCTTAATAATATTTTTAATGAATTAGCCTTATATAATTTATAATAAAATCATTATACGACTAATTAAACATTTAGTCTAATAAAAATTTCTGCATACACCCTTATGACTCATCATGATTCATATCTTTGGTATCTATGGCAACTAGCATGACAAAGTTCAGATAAATGAAATAGTTAAGTATGGAATAAATTGCAATTATTTCTATTTTACATTCTAAACATCAGATACTCCCGAGTGGTTCATAGTTTTTCATGATTGAAATTTACGTCGGTGGGTTTGATTTCCTTGCCAATATTATTTTATCAGCAATTCAAAGTTGTGATTAAATTAAATCATAATAAACCTGTAATGGCAACACTGCTACTTATTGGGAACATTAGACATACATATGGTCTACATAAAATAATATTTTTAACTTCCTCCATAATTTTATAATTTATTCAATGGATATCTTAAGATGATAGAGAGTGGATATATCTGAATGTGAAGAAAAAGAAGAAAAAAATATAATCCTATAAATATACTGGAATTTTTAATGTAGTGTTAAAATTAATTTTACAATTTAAATTACTATCTAAATTTAATCAATATTACTCAAAAGCAATTTTTATATAAACTATTAAAATAACTTTCACAAAATAAAAATCAATTTTACTTAAATACTTTAAAAATAAATCAATTTATTTTCATTTCATTTTTTATCAAAAATCAACATATCAAACTCAATTCTAATTGACTAATAACTAATGCACTCTAAATATTTTATTGTGCTTTAATAAACCAAATTAGGCATTATTAACTTCACATTCGAAAAATAAAATATGATATAATTATTTCTTTTTAAACTAAATATCACATTAACTAAAAAATATATATTGATAATAATTCTCATATCGTTAACATGTCATATGGGAATTTAAATTAGAGGTGATATATCTTTTAAATGAGTAATTATCGATAAAGATCAAATAGGACTCTAGTGAGTGAAAGGAGCAGTTCAATGTGAACTATCTATCATAGCCACCAAAGATAATAAGTAGTTAGAGACTAAAAAAGGTAGGAATTAATAACATATGATACATTTACTTGTAAAATTTAAAGTAAATAAATATATTTATAAATTTCAAAAATATAGATTTAAATGCAATTTTATTAATCCATTTTGTAAATTAACGATTTTGCTCCCTCAATAAAGTTTTGACTAAGAATGGTAGTGCTGAAATTAAATATATACTCCCTCATCCATTTAAATTAGGGTCAAGTTAATCATAGTTTTCAAGACACTCTTTAAGCATTCTAAAAAAAGAAAATATTATATATAAAATTAAACCATTTCAATTTCCAAGACATTAAATACGTAAATTTTCACAAAAAAATAGTATTTTAAGGTTTTAAAGAGTGCCCTGAAGACACTGATTTTCATTTTCCTTTAAATTAAACTAATTTATATTGCTAGCAAAGTATTATTCCGTGCTAAATTATAAGGAAAAAAAGTAATATTTCACTATTATTAAAAAATTTAAATTTTTGTGTCTTAATGAAATATATGTCTTATTGGAAAGGTGTCAAAATTGAGTATATTTATTTGATATGGATCATGCATTTATTGACAAAGCTTAGTAATATTTTTAATGAATTAGCCTTATATAATTTATAATAAAATCGTTATACGACTAAGTAAACATTTAGTGTAAAAAAAAAATTATCCATACACCCTTATGATTCATCATGATTCATATCTTTGGTATTTATGGCAACTAGCATGACAAAGTTCACATAAATGAAATAGTTAACTATGGAGTAAATTATAATTATTTCTGTTTTACATTCTAAACATCAGATACTCCCGAGTGGTTTATAGTTTTTCATGATTAAAATGTGCGTCGGTGGGTTTGAATCCCTTACCAATATTATTTTATCAGCAATTCAAAGTTGTGATTAAATTAAATAATAATAAACCTGTAATGGCAATACTGCTACTTATTGGGAACATTAGACATACATATTGTTTACAGAAAATAATATTTTTAACTTCCTCCGTAATTGTATAATTTATTTAATGGATATCTTAAGATGATAGAGAGTGGATATATATGAATATGAAGAAAAAGAAGAAAAAATATAATCCTATAAATATACTAGAATTTTTAATGTAGTGTTAAAATTAATTTTACAATTTAAATTACTATCTAAATTTAATCATTATTACTCAAAAGCATTTTTTATATAAACTATTAAAATAACTTTCACAAAATAAAAATCAGTTTTACTTAAATACTTTAAAAATAAATCAATTTATTTTCATTTCATTTTTAATCAAAAATCAACATATCAAACTAAATTCTAATTGACTAATAACTAATGCACTCTAAATATTTTATTGTGTTTTAATAAACTAAATTAGGCATTATTAACTTGACATTCTAAAAATAAAATATGATATAATTATTTCTTTATAAACTAAATATCACATTAACTAAAAAATATATATTGATAATAATTCTCATATCATTAACATGTCATATGAGAATTTAAATTAGACGTGATATATCTTTTAAATGAGTAATTATCGTTAAAGATCAAATAGGACTCTAGTGAGTGAAAGGTGCAGTTCAATGTGAACTATCTATCATAGCCACCAAAGACAATAACCGTACTAATTCGGCATGCGTTGACTTGGTAGTTAGAGACTAAAAAAGGTAGGAATAAATAAAATATGATACATTTACCTGTAAAATTTAAAGTAAATAAATATATTTATAGATTGCAAAAATATAGATTTAAATGCAATTTTATTAATCTATTTTGTAAATTAACGATTTTGCTCCCTCAATCAAGTTTTGACTAAGAATGGTAGTGCTGAGATTAAATATATACTCCCTCATCCATTTAAATTAGAGTCAAGTTAATCATAGTTTTCAAGACACTCTTTAAGCATTCTAAAAAAAGAAAATATTATATATAAAATTAAACCATTTCAATTTCCAAGACATTAAATACGCAAATTTTCACAAAAAAATAGTATTTTAAGGTTTTAAAGAGTGCCCTAAAGACACTGATTTTCATATTCCTTTAAATTAAACTAATTTATATTGCTAGCAAAGTATTATTCCGTGCTAACTTATAAGGAAAAAAAAGTAATATTTCACTATTATTAAAAATTTTAAATTTTTGTGTCTTAATGAAATATATGTCTTATTGGAAAGGTGTCAAAACTTAGTATATTTATTTGATATGGATTATGCATTTATTGACAAAGCTTAGTATAATTTTTATTGAATTAGCCTTATATAATTTATAATAAAATCGTTATACGACTAAGTAAACATTTAGTGTAAAAAAAAAATTATGCATACACCCTTATGATTCATTATGATTCATATCTTTGGTATTTATGGCAACTAGCATGACAAAGTTCACATAAATGAAATAGTTAAATATGGAATAAATTACAATTATTTCTGTTTTACATTCTAAACATCAGATACTCCCGAGTGGTTTATAGTTTTTCATGATTGAAATGTGCGTCGGTGGGTTTGAATCCCTTACCAATATTATTTTATCACCAATTCAAAGTTGTGATTAAATTAAATCATAATAAACCTGTAATGGCAATAATGCTACTTATTGGGAACATTAGACATACATAATGTTTACAGAAAATAATATTTTTAACTTCCTCCGTAATTGTATAATTTATTTAATGGATATCTTAAGATGATAGAGAGTGGATATATATGAATATGAAGAAAAAGAAGAAATAAATATAATCCTATAAATATACTGGAATTTTTAATGTAGTGTTAAAATTAATTTTACAATTTAAATTACTATCTAAATTTAATCAATATTACTCAAAAGCATTTTTTATATAAACTATTAAAATAACTTTCACAAAATAAAAATCAATTTTACTTAAATACTTTAAAAATAAATCAATTTATTTTCATTTCATTTTTAATCAAAAATCAACATATCAAACTCAATTCTAATTGACTAATAACTAATGCACTCTAAATATTTTATTGTGTTTTAATAAACTAAATTAGGCATTATTCACTTGACATTCGAAAAATAAAATATGATATAATTATTTCTTTATAAACTAAATATCACATTAACTAAAAAATATATATTGATAATAATTCTCATATCATTAACATGTCATATGAGAATTTAAATTAGACGTGATATATCTTTTAAATGAGTAATTATCGATAAAGATCACATAGGACTCTAGTGAGTGAAAGGTGCAGTTCAATGTGAACTATCTATCATAGCCACCAAAGACAATAACCGTACTAATTCGGCATGCGTTGACTTGGTAGTTAGAGACTAAAAAAGGTAGGAATGAATAAAATATGATACATTTACTTGTAAAATTTAAAGTAAATAAATATATTTATAGATTGCAAAAATATAGATTTAAATGCAATTTTATTAATTTATTTTGTAAATTAACGATTTTGCTCCCTCAATCAAGTTTTGACTAAGAATGGTAGTGCTGAAATTAAATATATACTCCCTCATCCATTTAAATTAGGGTCTTGTTAATCAGATTTTTCAAGACACTCTTTAAGCATTCTAAAAAAATAAAATATTATATAGAAAATTAAACCATTTCAATTTCCAAGACATTAAATACGCAGATTTTCACAACAAAAAAATAGTATTTTAAGGTTTTAAAGAGTGCCCTGAAGACACTGATTTTCATATTCCTTTAAATTAAACTAATTTATATTGCTAGCAAAGTATTATTCCGTGCTAACTTATAAGGAAAAAAAAGTAATATTTCACTATTATTAAAAATTTTAAATTTTTGTGTCTTAATGAAATATATGTCTTATTGGAAAGGTGTCAAAACTGAGTATATTTATTTGATATGGATCATGCATTTAATGACAAAGCTTAGTAATATTTTTAATGAATTAGCCTTATATAATTTATAATAAAATCGTTATACGACTAAGTAAACATTTAGTGTAAAAAAAAATTATGCATACACCCTTATGATTCATTATGATTCATATCTTTGGTATTTATGGCAACTAGCATGACAAAGTTCACATAAATGAAATAGTTAAATATGGAATAAATTACAATTATTTCTGTTTTACATTCTAAACATCAGATACTCCCGAGTGGTTTATAGTTTTTCATGATTGAAATGTGCGTCGGTGGGTTTGAATCCCTTACCAATATTATTTTATCACCAATTCAAAGTTGTGATTAAATTAAATCATAATAAACCTGTAATGGCAATAATGCTACTTATTGGGAACATTAGACATACATAATGTTTACAGAAAATAATATTTTTAACTTCCTCCATAATTGTATAATTTATTTAATGGATATCTTAAGATGATAGAGAGTGGATATATATGAATATGAAGAAAAAGAAGAAAAAAATATAATCCTATAAATATACTGGAATTTTTAATGTAGTGTTAAAATTAATTTTACAATTTAAATTACTATCTAAATTTAATCAATATTACTCAAAAGCATTTTTTATATAAACTATTAAAATAACTTTCACAAAATAAAAATCAATTTTACTTAAATACTTTAAAAATAAATCAATTTATTTTCATTTCATTTTTAATCAAAAATCAACATATCAAACTCAATTCTAATTGACTAATAACTAATGCACTCTAAATATTTTATTGTGTTTTAATAAACTAAATTAGGCATTATTCACTTGACATTCGAAAAATAAAATATGATATAATTATTTCTTTATAAACTAAATATCACATTAACTAAAAAATATATATTGATAATAATTCTCATATCATTAACATGTCATATGAGAATTTAAATTAGACGTGATATATCTTTTAAATGAGTAATTATCGATAAAGATCACATAGGACTCTAGTGAGTGAAAGGTGCAGTTCATGTGAACTATCTATCATAGCCACCAAAGACAATAACCGTACTAATTCGGCATGCGTTGACTTGGTAGTTAGAGACTAAAAAAGGTAGGAATGAATAAAATATGATACATTTACTTGTAAAATTTAAAGTAAATAAATATATTTATAGATTGCAAAAATATAGATTTAAATGCAATTTTATTTATTTATTTTGTAAATTAACGATTTTGCTCGCTCAATCAAGTTTTGACTAAGAATGGTAGTGCTGAAATTAAATATATACTCCCTCATCCATTTAAATTAGGGTCTTGTTAATCAGATTTTTCAAGACACTCTTTAAGCATTCTAAAAAAATAAAATATTATATAGAAAATTAAACCATTTCAATTTCCAAGACATTAAATACGCAGATTTTCACAACAAAAAAATAGTATTTTAAGGTTTTAAAGAGTGCCCTGAAGACACTGATTTTCATATTCCTTTAAATTAAACTAATTTATATTTCTAGCAAAGTATTATTCCGTGCTAACTTATAAGGAAAAAAAAGTAATATTTCACTATTATTAAAAATTTTAAATTTTTGTGTCTTAATGAAATATATGTCTTTTTGGAAAGGTGTCAAAACTGAGTATATTTATTTGATATGGATCATGCATTTAATGACAAAGCTTAGTAATATTTTTAATGAATTAGCCTTATATAATTTATAATAAAATCGTTATACGACTAAGTAAACATTTAGTGTAAAAAAAAATTATGCATACACCCTTATGATTCATTATGATTCATATCTTTGGTATTTATGGCAACTAGCATGACAAAGTTCACATAAATGAAATAGTTAAATATGGAATAAATTACAATTATTTGTTTTACATTCTAAACATTAGATACTCCCGAGTGGTTTATAGTTTTTCATGATTGAAATGTGCGTCGGTGGGTTTGAATCCCTTACCAATATTATTTTATCAGCAATTCAAAGTTGTGATTAAATTAAATCATAATAAACCTGTAATGGCAATAATGCTACTTATTGGGAACATTAGACATACATATTGTTTACAGAAAATAATATTTTTAACTTCCTCCGTAATTGTATAATTTATTTAATGGATATCTTAAGATGATAGAGAGTGGATATATATGAATATGAAGAAAAAGAAGAAAAAAATATAATCCTATAAATATACTGGAATTTTTAATGTAGTGTTTAAATTAATTTTACAATTTAAATTACTATCTAAATTTAATCAATATTACTCAAAAGCACTTTTTATATAAACTATTAAAATAAATTTCACAAAATAAAAATCAATTTTACTTAAATACTTTAAAAATAAATCAATTTATTTTCATTTCATTTTTAATCAAAAATCAACATATCAAACTAAATCTTAATTGACTAATAACTAATGCACTCTAAATATTTTATTGTGTTTTAATAAACTAAATTAGGCATTATTAACTTGACATTCGAAAAATAAAATATGATATAATCATTTCTTTATAAACTAAATATCACATTAACTAAAAAATATATATTGATAATAATTCTCATATCATTAACATGTCATATGAGAATTTAAATTAGACGTGATATATCTTTTAAATGAGTAATTATAGATAAATATCAAATAGGACTCTAGTGAGTGAAAGGTGCAGTTCAATGTGAACTATCTATCATAGCCACCAAAGACAATAATCGTACTAATTCGGCATGCGTTGACTTGGTAGTTAGAGATTAAAAAAGGTAGGAATTAATAAAATATGATACATTTACTTGTAAAATTTAAATTAAATAAATATATTTATAGATTGCAAAAATATAGATTTAAATGCAATTTTATTAATTTATTTTGTAAATTAACGATTTTGCTCCCTCAATCAAGTTTTGACTAAGAATGGTAGTGCTGAAATTAAATATATCATCCCTCATCCATTTAAATTAGGGTCTTGTTAATCAGAGTTTTCAAGACACTCTTTAAGCATTCTAAAAAAATAAAATATTATATAGAAAATTAAACCATTTCAATTTCACCGACATTAAATACGCAGATTTTCACAACAAAAAAATAGTATTTTAAGGTTTTAAAGAGTGCCCTGAAGACATTGATTTTCATATTCCTTTAAATTAAACTAATTTATATTGCTAGCAAAGTATTATTCTGTGCTAACTTATAAGGAAAAAAAAGTAATATTTCACTATTATTAAAAATTTTAAATTTTTGTGTCTTAATGAAATATATGTCTTATTGGAAAGGTGTCAAAACTGAGTATATTTATTTGATATGGATCATGCATTTAATGACAAAGCTTAGTAATATTTTTAATGAATTAGCCTTATATAATTTATAATAAAATCGTTATACGACTAAGTAAACATTTAGTGTAAAAAAAAATTATGCATACACCCTTATGATTCATTATGATTCATATCTTTGGTATTTATGGCAACTAGCATGACAAAGTTCACATAAATGAAATAGTTAAATATGGAATAAATTACAATTATTTCTGTTTTACATTCTAAACATTAGATACTCCCGAGTGGTTTATAGTTTTTCATGATTGAAATGTGCGTCGGTGGGTTTGAATCCCTTACCAATATTATTTTATCAGCAATTCAAAGTTGTGATTAAATTAAATCATAATAAACCTGTAATGGCAATAATGCTACTTATTGGGAACATTAGACATACATACTGTTTACAGAAAATAATATTTTTAACTTCCTCCGTAATTGTAGAATTTATTTAATGGATATCTTAAGATGATAGAGAGTGGATATATATGAATATGAAGAAAAAGAAGAAAAAAATATAATCCTATAAATATACTGGAATTTTTAATGTAGTGTTAAAATTAATTTTACAATTTAAATTACTATCTAAATTTAATCAATATTACTCAAAATCATTTTTTATATAAACTATTAAAATAACTTTCACAAAATAAAAATCAAATTTACTTAAATACTTTAAAAATAAATCAATTTATTTTCATTTCATTTTTAATCAAAAATCAGCATATCAAACTAAATTTTAATTGACTAATAACTAATGCACTCTAAATATTTTATTGTGTTTTAATAAACTAAATTAGGCATTATTAACTTGACATTCGAAAAATAAAATATGATATAATCATTTCTTTATAAACTAAATATCACATTAACTAAAAAATATATATTGATAATAATTCTCCTATCATTAACATGTCATATGAGAATTTAAATTAGACGTGATATATCTTTTAAATGAGTAATTATCGATAAATATCAAATAGGACTCTAGTGAGTGAAAGGTGCAGTTCAATGTGAACTATCTATCATAGCCACCAAAGACAATAATCGTACTAATTCGGCATGCGTTGACTTGGTAGTTAGAGATTAAAAAAGGTAGGAATTAATAAAATATGATACATTTACTTGTAAAATTTAAATTAAATAAATATATTTATAGATTGCAAAAATATAGATTTAAATGCAATTTTATTAATTTATTTTGTAAATTAACGATTTTGCTCCCTCAATCAAGTTTTGACTAAGAATGGTAGTGCTGAAATTAAATATATCATCCCTCATCCATTTAAATTAGGGTCTTGTTAATCAGAGTTTTCAAGACACTCTTTAAGCATTCTAAAAAAATAAAATATTATATAGAAAATTAAACCATTTCAATTTCACCGACATTAAATACGCAGATTTTCACAACAAAAAAATAGTATTTTAAGGTTTTAAAGAGTGCCCTGAAGACATTGATTTTCATATTCCTTTAAATTAAACTAATTTATATTGCTAGCAAAGTATTATTCTGTGCTAACTTATAAGGAAAAAAAAGTAATATTTCACTATTATTAAAAATTTTAAATTTTTGTGTCTTAATGAAATATATGTCTTATTGGAAAGGTGTCAAAACTGAGTATATTTATTTGATATGGATCATGCATTTAATGACAAAGCTTAGTAATATTTTTAATGAATTAGCCTTATATAATTTATAATAAAATCGTTATACGACTAAGTAAACATTTAGTGTAAAAAAAATTATGCATACACCCTTATGATTCATTATGATTCATATCTTTGGTATTTATGGCAACTAGCATGACAAAGTTCACATAAATGAAATAGTTAAATATGGAATAAATTACAATTATTTCTGTTTTACATTCTAAACATTAGATACTCCCGAGTGGTTTATAGTTTTTCATGATTGAAATGTGCGTCGGTGGGTTTGAATCCCTTACCAATATTATTTTATCAGCAATTCAAAGTTGTGATTAAATTAAATCATAATAAACCTGTAATGGCAATAATGCTACTTATTGGGAACATTAGACATACATACTGTTTATAGAAAATAATATTTTTAACTTCCTCCGTAATTGTAGAATTTATTTAATGGATATCTTAACATGATAGAGAGTGGATATATATGAATATGAAGAAAAAGAAGAAAAAAATATAATCCTATAAATATACTGGAATTTTTAATGTAGTGTTAAAATTAATTTTACAATTTAAATTACTATCTAAATTTAATCAATATTACTCAAAATCATTTTTTATATAAACTATTAAAATAACTTTCACAAAATAAAAATCAAATTTACTTAAATACTTTAAAAATAAATCAATTTATTTTCATTTCATTTTTAATCAAAAATCAGCATATCAAACTAAATTTTAATTGACTAATAACTAATGCACTCTAAATATTTTATTGTGTTTTAATAAACTAAATTAGGCATTATTAACTTGACATTCGAAAAATAAAATATGATATAATCATTTCTTTATAAACTAAATATCACATTAACTAAAAAATATATATTGATAATAATTCTCCTATCATTAACATGTCATATGAGAATTTAAATTAGACGTGATATATCTTTTAAATGAGTAATTATCGATAAATATCAAATAGGACTCTAGTAAGTGAAAGGTGCAGTTCAATGTGAACTATCTATCATAGCCACCAAAGACAATAATCGTACTAATTCGGCATGCGTTGACTTGGTAGTTAGAGATTAAAAAAGGTAGGAATTAATAAAATATGATACATTTACTTGTAAAATTTAAATTAAATAAATATATTTATAGATTGCAAAAATATAGATTTAAATGCAATTTTATTAATTTATTTTGTAAATTAACGATTTTGCTCCCTCAATCAAGTTTTGACTAAGAATGGTAGTGCTGAAATTAAATATATCATCCCTCATCCATTTAAATTAGGGTCTTGTTAATCAGAGTTTTCAAGACACTCTTTAAGCATTCTAAAAAAATAAAATATTATATAGAAAATTAAACCATTTCAATTTCACCGACATTAAATACGCAGATTTTCACAACAAAAAAATAGTATTTTAAGGTTTTAAAGAGTGCCCTGAAGACATTGATTTTCATATTCCTTTAAATTAAACTAATTTATATTGCTAGCAAAGTATTATTCTGTGCTAACTTATAAGGAAAAAAAAGTAATATTTCACTATTATTAAAAATTTTAAATTTTTGTGTCTTAATGAAATATATGTCTTATTGGAAAGGTGTCAAAACTGAGTATATTTATTTGATATGGATCATGCATTTAATGACAAAGCTTAGTAATATTTTTAATGAATTAGCCTTATATAATTTATAATAAAATCGTTATACGACTAAGTAAACATTTAGTGTAAAAAAAATTATGCATACACCCTTATGATTCATTATGATTCATATCTTTGGTATTTATGGCAACTAGCATGACAAAGTTCACATAAATGAAATAGTTAAATATGGAATAAATTACAATTATTTCTGTTTTACATTCTAAACATTAGATACTCCCGAGTGGTTTATAGTTTTTCATGATTGAAATGTGCGTCGGTGGGTTTGAATCCCTTACCAATATTATTTTATCAGCAATTCAAAGTTGTGATTAAATTAAATCATAATAAACCTGTAATGGCAATAATGCTACTTATTGGGAACATTAGACATACATACTGTTTACAGAAAATAATATTTTTAACTTCCTCCGTAATTGTAGAATTTATTTAATGGATATCTTAACATGATAGAGAGTGGATATATATGAATATGAAGAAAAAGAAGAAAAAAATATAATCCTATAAATATACTGGAATTTTTAATGTAGTGTTAAAATTAATTTTACAATTTAAATTACTATCTAAATTTAATCAATATTACTCAAAATCATTTTTTATATAAACTATTAAAATAACTTTCACAAAATAAAAATCAAATTTACTTAAATACTTTAAAAATAAATCAATTTATTTTCATTTCATTTTTAATCAAAAATCAGCATATCAAACTAAATTTTAATTGACTAATAACTAATGCACTCTAAATATTTTATTGTGTTTTAATAAACTAAATTAGGCATTATTAACTTGACATTCGAAAAATAAAATATGATATAATCATTTCTTTATAAACTAAATATCACATTAACTAAAAAATATATATTGATAATAATTCTCCTATCATTAACATGTCATATGAGAATTTAAATTAGACGTGATATATCTTTTAAATGAGTAATTATCGATAAATATCAAATAGGACTCTAGTGAGTGAAAGGTGCAGTTCAATGTGAACTATCTATCATAGCCACCAAAGACAATAATCGTACTAATTCGGCATGCGTTGACTTGGTAGTTAGAGATTAAAAAAGGTAGGAATTAATAAAATATGATACATTTACTTGTAAAATTTAAATTAAATAAATATATTTATAGATTGCAAAAATATAGATTTAAATGCAATTTTATTAATTTATTTTGTAAATTAACGATTTTGCTCCCTCAATCAAGTTTTGACTAAGAATGGTAGTGCTGAAATTAAATATATCATCCCTCATCCATTTAAATTAGGGTCTTGTTAATCAGAGTTTTCAAGACACTCTTTAAGCATTCTAAAAAAATAAAATATTATATAGAAAATTAAACCATTTCAATTTTACCGACATTAAATACGCAGATTTTCACAACAAAAAAATAGTATTTTAAGGTTTTAAAGAGTGCCCTGAAGACATTGATTTTCATATTCCTTTAAATTAAACTAATTTATATTGCTAGCAAAGTATTATTCTGTGCTAACTTATAAGGAAAAAAAAGTAATATTTCACTATTATTAAAAATTTTAAATTTTTGTGTCTTAATGAAATATATGTCTTATTGGAAACGTGTCAAAACTGAGTATATTTATTTGATATGGATCATGCATTTAATGACAAAGCTTAGTAATATTTTTAATGAATTAGCCTTATATAATTTATAATAAAATCGTTATACGACTAAGTAAACATTTAGTGTAAAAAAAATTATGCATACACCCTTATGATTCATTATGATTCATATCTTTGGTATTTATGGCAACTAGCATGACAAAGTTCACATAAATGAAATAGTTAAATATGGAATAAATTACAATTATTTCTGTTTTACATTCTAAACATTAGATACTCCCGAGTGGTTTATAGTTTTTCATGATTGAAATGTGCGTCGGTGGGTTTGAATCCCTTACCAATATTATTTTTTCAGCAATTCAAAGTTGTGATTAAATTAAATCATAATAAACCTGTAATGGCAATAATGCTACTTATTGGGAACATTAGACATACATACTGTTTACAGAAAATAATATTTTTAACTTCCTCCGTAATTGTAGAATTTATTTAATGGATATCTTAACATGATAGAGAGTGGATATATATGAATATGAAGAAAAAGAAGAAAAAAATATAATCCTATAAATATACTGGAATTTTTAATGTAGTGTTAAAATTAATTTTACAATTTAAATTACTATCTAAATTTAATCAATATTACTCAAAATCATTTTTTATATAAACTATTAAAATAACTTTCACAAAATAAAAATCAAATTTACTTAAATACTTTAAAAATAAATCAATTTATTTTCATTTCATTTTTAATCAAAAATCAGCATATCAAACTAAATTCTAATTGACTAATAACTAATGCACTCTAAATATTTTATTGTGTTTTAATAAACTAAATTAGGCATTATTAACTTGACATTCGAAAAATAAAATATGATATAATCATTTCTTTATAAACTAAATATCACATTAACTAAAAAATATATATTGATAATAATTCTCCTATCATTAACATGTCATATGAGAATTTAAATTAGACGTGATATATCTTTTAAATGAGTAATTATCGATAAAGATCAAATAGGAATCTAGTGAGTGAAAGGTGCAGTTCAATGTGAACTATCTATCATAGCCACCAAAGACAATAACCGTACTAATTCGGCATGCGTCGACTTGGTAGTTAGAGATTAAAAAAGGTAGGAATTAATAAAATATGATACATTTACTTGTAAAATTTAAATTAAATAAATATATTTATAGATTGCAAAAATATAGATTTAAATGCAATTTTATTAATTTATTTTGTAAATTAACGATTTTTTTCCCTCAATCAAGTTTTGACTAAGAATGGTAGTGCTGAAATTAAATATATACTCCCTCATCCATTTAAATTAGGGTCTTGTTAATCAGAGTTTTCAAGACACTCTTTAAGCATTCTAAAAAAATAAAATATTATATAGAAAATTAAACCATTTCAATTTCCAAGACATTAAATACGCAGATTTTCACAACAAAAAAATAGTATTTTAAGGTTTTAAAGAGTGCCCTGAAGACATTGATTTTCATATTCCTTTAAATTAAATTAATTTATATTGCTAGCAAAGTATTATTCCGTGCTAACTTATAAGGAAAAAAAAGTAATATTTCACTATTATTAAAAATTTTAAATTTTTGTGTCTTAATGAAATATATGTCTTATTGGAAAGGTGTCAAAACTGAGTATATTTATTTGATATGGATCATGCATTTATTGACAAAGCTTAGTAATATTTTTATTGAATTAGCCTTATATAATTTATAATAAAATCGTTATACGACTAAGTAAACATTTAGTGTAAAAAAAAATTATGCATACACCCTTATGATTCATCATGATTCATATCTTTGGTATTTATGGCAACTAGCATGACAAAGTTCACATAAATGAAATAGTTAACTATGGAATAAATTACAATTATTTCTGTTTTACATTCTAAACATCAGATACTCCCGAGTGGTTTATAGTTTTTCATGATTGAAATGTGCGTCGGTGGGTTTGAATCCCTTACAAATATTATTTTATCAGCAATTCAATGTTGTGATTAAATTAAATCATAATAAACCTGTAATGGCAATAATGCTACTTTTTGGGAACATTAGACATACATATTGTTTACATAAAATAATATTTTTAACTTCCTCCGTAATTGTATAATTTATTTAATGGATATCTTAAGATGATAGAGAGTGGATATATATGAATATGAAGAAAAAGAAGAAAAAAATATAATCCTATAAATATACTGGAATTTTTAATGTAGTGTTAAAATTAATTTTACAATTTAAATTACTATCTAAATTTAATGAATATTACTCAAAAGAATTTTTTATATAAACTATTAAAATAACTTTCACAAAATAAAAATCAATTTTACTTAAATACTTTAAAAATAAATCAATTTATTTTCATTTCACTTTTAATCAAAAATCAACATATCAAACTCAATTCTAATTGACTAATAACTAATGCACTCTAAATATTTTATTGTGTTTTAATAAACTAAATTAGGCATTATTAACTTGACATTCGAAAAATAAAATATGATATAATTATTTCTTTATAAACTAAATATCACATTAACTAAAAAATATATATTGATAATAATTCTCATATCATTAACATGTCATATGAGAATTTAAATTAGACGTGATATATCTTTTAAATGAGTAATTATCGATAAAGATCACATAGGACTCTAGTGAGTGAAAGGTGCAGTTCAATGTGAACTATCTATCATAGCCACCAAAGACAATAACCGTACTAATTCGGCATGCGTTGACTTGGTAGTTAGAGACTAAAAAAGGTAGGAATGAATAAAATATGATACATTTACTTGTAAAATTTAAAGTAAATAAATATATTTATAGATTGCAAAAATATAGATTTAAATGCAATTTTATTTATTTATTTTGTAAATTAACGATTTTGCTCCCTCAATCAAGTTTTGACTAAGAATGGTAGTGCTGAAATTAAATGTATACTCCCTCATCCATTTAAATTAGGGTCTTGTTAATCAGATTTTTCAAGACACTCTTTAAGCATTCTAAAAAAATAAAATATTATATAGAAAATTAAACCATTTCAATTTCCAAGACATTAAATATGCAGATTTTCACAACAAAAAAATAGTATTTTAAGGTTTTAAAGAGTGCCCTGAAGACACTGATTTTCATATTTCTTTAAATTAAACTAATTTATATTGCTAGCAAAGTATTATTCCGTGCTAACTTATAAGGAAAAAAAAGTAATATTTCACTATTATTAAAAATTTTAAATTTTTGTGTCTTAATGAAATATATGTCTTATTGGAAAGGTGTCAAAACTGAGTATATTTATTTGATATGGATCATGCATTTAATGACAAAGCTTAGTAATATTTTTAATGAATTAGCCTTATATAATTTATAATAAAATCGTTATACGACTAAGTAAACATTTAGTGTAAAAAAAATTATGCATACACCCTTATGATTCATTATGATTCATATCTTTGGTATTTATGGCAACTAGCATGACAAAGTTCACATAAATGAAATAGTTAAATATGGAATAAATTACAATTATTTGTTTTACATTCTAAACATTAGATACTCCCGAGTGGTTTATAGTTTTTCATGATTGAAATGTGCGTCGGTGGGTTTGAATCCCTTACCAATATTATTTTATCAGCAATTCAAAGTTGTGATTAAATTAAATCATAATAAACCTGTAATGGCAATAATGCTACTTATTGGGAACATTAGATATACATATTTTTTACAGAAAATAATATTTTTAACTTCCTCCGTAATTGTAGAATTTATGTAATGGATATCTTAAGATGATAGAGAGTGGATATATATGAATATGAAGAAAAAGAAGAAAAAAATATAATCCTATAAATATACTGGAATTTTTAATGTAGTGTTAAAATTAATTTTACAATTTAAATTACTATCTAAATTTAATCAATATTACTCTAAAGCATTTTTTATATAAACTATTAAAATAACTTTCACGAAATAAAAATCAATTTTACTTAAATACTTTAAAAATAAATCAATTTATTTTCATTTCATTTTTAATCAAAAATCAACATATCAAACTAAATTCTAATTGACTAATAACTAATGCACTCTAAATATTTTATTGTGTTTTAATAAACTGAATTAGGCATTATTAACTTGACATTCGAAAAATAAAATATGATATAATCATTTCTTTATAAACTAAATATCACATTAACTAAAAAATATATATTGATAATAATTCTCATATCATTAACATGTCATATGAGAATTTAAATTAGACGTGATATATCTTTTAAATGAGTAATTATAGATAAATATCAAATAGGACTCTAGTGAGTGAAAGGTGCAGTTCATAGTGAACTATCTATCATAGCCACCAAAGACAATAATCGTACTAATTCGGCATGCGTTGACTTGGTAGTTAGAGATTAAAAAAGGTAGGAATTAATAAAATATGATACATTTACTTGTAAAATTTAAATTAAATAAATATATTTATAGATTGCAAAAATATAGATTTAAATGCAATTTTATTAATTTATTTTGTAAATTAACGATTTTGCTCCCTCAATCAAGTTTTGACTAAGAATGGTAGTGCTGAAATTAAATATATACTCCCTCATCCATTTAAATTAGGGTCTTGTTAATCAGAGTTTTCAAGACACTCTTTAAGCATTCTAAAAAAATAAAATATTATATAGAAAATTAAACCATTTCAATTTCCAAGACATTAAATACGCAGATTTTCACAACAAAAAAATAGTATTTTAAGGTTTTAAAGAGTGCCCTGAAGACATTGATTTTCATATTCCTTTAAATTAAACTAATTTATATTGCTAGCAAAGTATTATTCCGTGCTAACTTATAAGGAAAAAAAAGTAATATTTCACTATTATTAAAAAGTTTAAATTTTTGTGTCTTAATGAAATATATGTCTTATTGGAAAGGTGTCAAAACTGAGTATATTTATTTGATATGGATCATGCATTTAATGACAAAGCTTAGTAATATTTTTAATGAATTAGCCTTATATAATTTATAATAAAATCGTTATACGACTAAGTAAACATTTAGTGTAAAAAAAAATTATGCATACACCCTTATGATTCATTATGATTTATATCTTTGGTATTTATGGCAACTAGCATGACAAAGTTCACATAAATGAAATAGTTTAATATGGAATAAATTACAATTATTTCTGTTTTACATTCTAAACATTAGATACTCCCGAGTGGTTTATAGTTTTTCATGATTGAAATGTGCGTCGGTGGGTTTGAATCCCTTACCAATATTATTTTATCAGCAATTCAAAGTTGTGATTAAATTAAATCATAATAAACCTGTAATGGCAATAATGCTACTTATTGGGAACATTAGACATACATATTGTTTACAGAAAATAATATTTTTAACTTCCTCCGTAATTGTAGAATTTATTTAATGGATATCTTAACATGATAGAGAGTGGATGTATATGAATATGAAGAAAAAGAAGAAAAAAATATAATCCTATAAATATACTGGAATTTTTAATGTAGTGTTAAAATTAATTTTACAATTTAAACTACTATCTAAATTTAATCAATATTACTCAAAAGCATTTTTTATATAAAATATTAAAATAACTTTCACAAAATAAAAATCAATTTTACTTAAATACTTTAAAAATAAATCAATTTATTTTCATTTCATTTTTAATCAAAAATCAACATATCAAACTAAATTCTAATTGACTAATAACTAATGCACTCTAAATATTTTATTGTGTTTTAATAAACTAAATTAGGCATTATTAACTTGACATTCGAAAAATAAAATATGATATAATCATTTCTTTATAAACTAAATATCACATTAACTAAAAAATATATATTGATAACAATTCTCCTATCATTAACATGTCGTATGAGAATTTAAATTAGACGTGATATATCTTTTAAATGAGTAATTATCGATAAAGATCAAATAGGACTCTAGTGAGTGAAAGGTGCAGTTCAATGTGAACTATCTATCATAGCCACCAAAGACAATAACCGTACTAATTCGGCATGCGTCGACTTGGTAGTTAGAGATTAAAAAAGGTAGGAATTAATAAAATATGATACATTTACTTGTAAAATTTAAATTAAATAAATATATTTATAGATTGCAAAAATATAGATTTAAATGCAATTTTATTAATTTATTTTGTAAATTAACGATTTTGCTCCCTCAATCAAGTTTTGACTAAGAATGGTAGTGCTAAAATTAAATATATACTCCCTCATCCATTTAAATTAGGGTCTTGTTAATCAGAGTTTTCAAGACACTCTTTAAGCGTTCTAAAAAAATAAAATATTATATAGAAAATTAAACCATTTCAATTTCCAAGACATTAAATACGCAGATTTTCACAACAAAAAAATAGTATTTTAAGGTTTTAAAGAGTGCCCTGAAGACATTGATTTTCATATTCCTTTAAATTAAATTAATTTATATTGCTAGCAAACTATTATTCCGTGCTAACTTATAAGGAAAAAAAAGTAATATTTCACTATTATTAAAAATTTTAAATTTTTGTGTCTTAATGAAATATATGTCTTATTGGAAAGGTGTCAAAACTGAGTATATTTATTTGATATGGATCATGCATTTATTGACAAAGCATAGTAATATTTTTAATGAATTAGCCTTATATAATTTATAATAAAATCGTTATACGACTAAGTAAACATTTAGTGTAAAAAAAAATTATGCATACACCCTTATGATTCATCATGATTCATATCTTCGGTATTTATGGCAACTAGCATGACAAAGTTCACGTAAATGAAATAGTTAACTATGGAATAAATTACAATTATTTCTGTTTTACATTCTAAACATCAGATACTCCCGAGTGGTTTATAGTTTTTCATGATTGAAATGTGCGTCGGTGGGTTTGAATCCCTTACCAATATTATTTTATCAGCAATTCAAAGTTGTGATCAAATTAAATCATAATAAACCTGTAATGGAAATAATTCTACTTATTGGGAACATTAGACATACATATTGTTTACAGAAAATAATATTTTTAACTTCCTCCGTAATTGTAGAATTTATTTAATGGATATCTTAAGATGATAGAGAGTGGATATATATGAATATGAAGAAAAAGAAGAAAAAAATATAATCCTATAAATATACTGGAATTTTTAATGTAGTGTTAAAATTAATATTACAATTTAAATTACTATCTAAATTTAATCAATATTACTCAAAAGCATTTTTTATATAAACTATTAAAATAACTTTCACAAAATAAAAATCAATTTTACTTAAATACTTTAAAAATAAATCAATTTATTTTCATTTCATTTTTAATCAAAAATCAACATATCAAACTAAATTCTAATTGACTAATAACTAATGCACTCTAAATATTTTATTGTGTTTTAATAAACTAAATTAGGCATTATTAACTTGACATTCGAAAAATAAAATATGATATAATCATTTCTTTATAAACTAAATATCACATTAACTAAAAAATATATATTGATAATAATTCTCATATCATTAACATGTCATATGAGAATTTAAATTAGACGTGATATATCTTTTAAATGAGTAATTATCGATAAAGATCAAATAGGACTCTAGTGAGTGAAAGGTGCAGTTCAATGTGAACTATCTATCATAGCCACCAAAGACAATAACCGTACTAATTCGGCATGCGTCGACTTGGTAGTTAGAGATTAAAAAAGGTAGGAATTAATAAAATCTGATACATTTACTTGTAAAATTTAAATTAAATAAATATATTTATAGATTGCAAAAATATAGATTTAAATGCAATTTTATTAATTTATTTTGTAAATTAACGATTTTGCTCCCTCAATCAAGTTTTGACTAAGAATGGTAGTGCTGAAATTAAATATATACTCCCTCATCCATTTAAATTAGGGTCTTGTTAATCAGAGTTTTCAAGACACTCTTTAAGCATTCTAAAAAAATAAAATATTATATAGAAAATTAAACCATTTCAATTTCCAAGACATTAAATACGCAGATTTTCACAACAAAAAAATAGTATTTTAAGGTTTTAAAGAGTGCCCTGAAGACATTGATTTTCATATTCCTTTAAATTAAACTAATTTATATTGCTAGCAAAGTATTATTCCGTGCTAACTTATAAGGAAAAAAAGTAATATTTCACTATTATTAAAAATTTTAAATTTTTGTGTCTTAATGAAATATATGTCTTATTGGAAAGGTGTCAAAACTTAGTATATTTATTTGATATGGATCATGCATTTAATGACAAAGCTTAGTAATATTTTTAATGAATTAGCCTTATATAATTTATAATAAAATCGTTATACGACTAAGTAAACATTTAGTGTAAAAAAAAATTATGCATACACCCTTATGATTCATCATGATTCATATCTTTGGTATTTATGGCAACTAGCATGACAAAGTTCACATAAATGAAATAGTTAAATATGGAATAAATTACAATTATTTCTGTTTTACATTCTAAACATCAGATACTCCCGAGTGGTTTATAGTTTTTCATGATTGAAATGTGCGTCGGTGGGTTTGGATCCCTTACCAATATTATTTTATCAGCAATTCAAAGTTGTGATTAAATTAAATCATAATAAACCTGTAATGGCAATAATGCTACTTATTGGGAACATTAGACATACATATTGTTTACAGAAAATAATATTTTTAACTTCCTCCGTAATTGTAGAATTTATTTAATGGATATCTTAAGATGATAGAGAGTGGATATATATGAATATGAAGAAAAAGAAGAAAAAAATATAATCCTATAAATCTACTGGAATTTTTAATGTAGTGTTAAAATTAATTTTACAATTTAAATTACTATCTAAATTTAATCAATATTACTCAAAAGCATTTTTTATATAAACTATTAAAATAACTTTCACAAAATAAAAATCAATTTTACTTAAATACTTTAAAAATAAATCAATTTATTTTCATTTCATTTTTAATCAAAAATCAACATATCAAACTAAATTCTAATTGACTAATAACTAATGCACTCTAAATATTTTATTGTGTTTAAATAAACTAAATTAGGCATTATTAACTTGACATTCGAAAAATAAAATATGATATAATCATTTCTTTATAAACTAAATATCACATTAACTAAAAAATATATATTGATAATAATTCTCCTATCATTAACATGTCATATGAGAATTTAAATAAGACGTGATATATCTTTTAAATGAGTAATTATCGATAAAGATCAAATAGGACTCTAGTGAGTGAAAGGTGCAGTTCAATGTGAACTATCTATCACAGCCACCAAAGACAATAACCGTACTAATTCGGCATGCGTCGACTTGGTAGTTAGAGATTAAAAAAGGTAGGAATTAATAAAATATGATACATTTACTTGTAAAATTTAAATTAAATAAATGTATTTATAGATTGCAAAAATATAGATTTAAATGCAATTTTATTAATTTATTTTGTAAATTAACGATTTTGCTCCCTCAATCAAGTTTTGACTAAGAATGGTAGTGCTGAAATTAAATATATACTCCCTCATCCATTTAAATTAGGGTCTTGTTAATCAGAGTTTTCAAGACACTCTTTAAGCATTCTAAAAAAATAAAATATTATATAGAAAATTAAACCATTTCAATTTCCAAGACATTAAATACGCAGATTTTCACAACAAAAAAATAGTATTTTAAGGTTTTAAAGAGTACCCTGAAGACATTGATTTTCATATTCCTTTAAATTAAACTAATTTATATTGCTAGCAAAGTATTATTCCGTGCTAACTTATAAGGAAAAAAAAGTAATATTTCAATATTATTAAAAATTTAAAATTTTTGTGTCTTAATGAAATATATGTCTTATTGGAAAGGTGTCAAAACTGAGTATATTTATTTGATATGGATCATGAATTTAATGACAAAGCTTAGTAATATTTTTAATGAATTAGCCTTATATAATTTATAATAAAATCGTTATACGACTAAGTAAACATTTAGTGTAAAAAAAAATTATGCATACACCCTTATGATTCATTATGATTCATATCTTTGGTATTTATGGCAACTAGCATGACAAAGTTCACATAAATGAAATAGTTAAATATGGAATAAATTACAATTATTTCTGTTTTACATTCTAAACATCAGATACTCCCGAGTGGTTTATAGTTTTTCATGATTGAAATGTGCGTCGGTGGGTTTGAATCCCTTACCAATATTATTTTATCACCAATTCAAAGTTGTGATTAAATTAAATCATAATAAACCTGTAATGGCAATAATGCTACTTATTGGGAACATTAGACATACATATTGTTTACAGAAAATAATATTTTTAACTTCCTCCGTAATTGTAGAATTTATTTAATGGATATCTTAAGATGATAGAGAGTGGATATATATGAATATGAAGAAAAAGAAGAAAAAAATATAATCCTATAAATCTACTGGAATTTTTAATGTAGTGTTAAAATTAATTTTACAATTTAAATTACTATCTAAATTTAATCAATATTACTCAAAAGCATTTTTTATATAAACTATTAAAATAACTTTCACAAAATAAAAATCAATTTTACTTAAATACTTTAAAAATAAATCAATTTATTTTCATTTCATTTTTAATCAAAAATCAACATATCAAACTAAATTCTAATTGACTAATAACTAATGCACTCTAAATATTTTATTGTGTTTAAATAAACTAAATTAGGCATTATTAACTTGACATTCGAAAAATAAAATATGATATAATCATTTCTTTATAAACTAAATATCACATTAACTAAAAAATATATATTGATAATAATTCTCCTATCATTAACATGTCATATGAGAATTTAAATTAGACGTGATATATCTTTTAAATGAGTAATTATCGATAAAGATCAAATAGGACTCTAGTGAGTGAAAGGTGCAGTTCAATGTGAACTATCTATCATAGCCACCAAAGACAATAACCGTACTAATTCGACATGCGTCGACTTGGTAGTTAGAGATTAAAAAAGGTAGGAATTAATAAAATATGATACATTTACTTGTAAAATTTAAATTAAATAAATGTATTTATAGATTGCAAAAATATAGATTTAAATGCAATTTTATTAATTTATTTTGTAAATTAACGATTTTGCTCCCTCAATCAAGTTTTGACTAAGAATGGTAGTGCTGAAATTAAATATATACTCCCTCATCCATTTAAATTAGGGTCTTGTTAATCAGAGTTTTCAAGACACTCTTTAAGCATTCTAAAAAAATAAAATATTATATAGAAAATTAAACCATTTCAATTTCCAAGACATTAAATACGCAGATTTTCACAACAAAAAAATAGTATTTTAAGGTTTTAAAGAGTGCCCTGAAGACACTGATTTTCATATTCCTTTAAATTAAACTAATTTATATTGCTAGCAAAGTATTATTCCGTGCTAACTTATAAGGAAAAAAAAGTAATATTTCACTATTATTAAAAATTTTAAATTTTTGTGTCTTAATGAAATATATGTCTTATTGGAAAGGTGTCAAAACTGAGTATATTTATTTGATATGGATCATGCATTTAATGACAAAGCTTAGTAATATTTTTAATGAATTAGCCTTATATAATTTATAATAAAATCGTTATACGACTAAGTAAACATTTAGTGTAAAAAAAAAATTATGCATACACCCTTATGATTCATTATGATTCATATCTTTGGTATTTATGGCAACTAGCATGACAAAGTTCACATAAATGAAATAGTTAAATATGGAATAAATTACAATTATTTCTGCTTTACATTCTAAACATCAGATACTCCCGAGTGGTTTATAGTTTTTCATGATTGAAATGTGCGTCGGTGGGTTTGAATCCCTTACCAATATTATTTTATCACCAATTCAAAGTTGTGATTAAATTAAATCATAATAAACCTGTAATGGCAATAATGCTACTTATTGGGAACATTAGACATACATAATGTTTACAGAAAATAATATTTTTAACTTCCTCCGTAATTGTATAATTTATTTAATGGATATCTTAAGATGATAGAGAGTGGATATATATGAATATGAAGAAAAAGAAGAAAAAAATATAATCCTATAAATATACTGGAATTTTTAATGTAGTGTTAAAATTAATTTTACAATTTAAATTACTATCTAAATTTAATCAATATTACTCAAAAGCATTTTTTATATAAACTATTAAAATAACTTTCACAAAATAAAAATCAATTTTACTTAAATACTTTAAAAATAAATCAATTTATTTTCATTTCATTTTTAAATAAAAATCAACATATCAAACTCAATTCTAATTGACTAATAACTAATGCACTCTAAATATTTTATTGTGTTTTAATAAACTAAATTAGGCATTATTAACTTGACATTCGAAAAATAAAATATGATATAATTATTTCTTTATAAACTAAATATCACATTAACTAAAAAATATATATTGATAATAATTCTCATATCATTAACATGTCATATGAGAATTTAAATTAGACGTGATATATCTTTTAAATGAGTAATTATCGATAAAGATCACATAGGACTCTAGTGAGTGAAAGGTGTAGTTCAATGTGAACTATCTATCATAGCAACCAAAGACAATAACCGTACTAATTCGGCATGCGTTGACTTCGTAGTTAGAGACTAAAAAAGGTAGGAATGAATAAAATATGATACATTTACTTGTAAAATTTAAAGTAAATAAATATATTTATAGATTGCAAAAATATAGATTTAAATGCAACTTTATTTATTTATTTTGTAAATTAACGATTTTTCTCCCTCAATCAAGTTTTGACTAAGAATGGTAGTGCTGAAATTAAATATATACTCCCTCATCCATTTAAATTAGGGTCTTGTTAATCAGATTTTTCAAGACACTCTTTAAGCATTCTAAAAAAATAAAATATTATATAGAAAATTAAACCATTTCAATTTCCAAGACATTAAATACGCAGATTTTCACAACAAAAAAATAGTATTTTAAGGTTTTAAAGAGTGCCCTGAAGACACTGATTTTCATATTCCTTTAAATTAAACTAATTTATATTTCTAGCAAAGTATTATTCCGTGCTAACTTATAAGGAAAAAAAAGTAATATTTCACTATTATTAAAATGTTTAAATTTTTGTGTCTTAATGAAATATATGTCTTATTGGAAAGGTGTCAAAACTGAGTATATTTATTTGATATGGATCATGCATTTAATGACAAAGCTTAGTAATATTTTTAATGAATTAGCCTTATATAATTTATAATAAAATCGTTATACGACTAAGTAAACATTTAGTGTAAAAAAAAATTATGCATACACCCTTATGATTCATTATGATTCATATCTTTGGTATTTATGGCAACTAGCATGACAAAGTTCACATAAATGAAATAGTTAAATATGGAATAAATTACAATTATTTGTTTTACATTCTAAACATTAGATACTCCCGAGTGGTTTATAGTTTTTCATGATTGAAATGTGCGTCGGTGGGTTTGAATCCCTTACCAATATTATTTTATCAGCAATTCAAAGTTGTGATTAAATTAAATCATAATAAACCTGTAATGGCAATAATGCTACTTATTGGGAACATTAGACATACATATTGTTTACAGAAAATAATATTTTTAACTTCCTCCGTAATTGTAGAATTTATTTAATGGATATCTTAAGATGATAGAGAGTGGATATATATGAATATGAAGAAAAAGAAGAAAAAAATATAATCCTATAAATATACTGGAATTTTTAATGTAGTGTTAAAATTAATTTTACAATTTAAATTACTATCTAAATTTAATCAATATTACTCAACAGCATTTTTTATATAAACTATTAAAATAACTTTCACAAAATAAAAATCAATTTTACTTAAATACTTTAAAAATAAATCAATTTATTTTCATTTCATTTTTAATCAAAAATCAACATATCAAACTAAATTTTAATTGACTAATAACTAATGCACTCTAAATATTTTATTGTGTTTTAATAAACTAAATTAGGCATTATTAACTTGACATTCGAAAAATAAAATATGATATAATCATTTCTTTATAAACTAAATATCACATTAACTAAAAAATATATATTGATAATAATTCTCATATCATTAACATGTCATATGAGAATTTAAATTAGACTTGATATATCTTTTAAATGAGTAATTATAGATAAATATCAAATAGGACTCTAGTGAGTGAAAGGTGCAGTTCAATGTGAACTATCTATCATAGCCACCAAAGACAATAATCGTACTAATTCGGCATGCGTTGACTTGGTAGTTAGAGATTAAAAAAGGTAGGAATTAATAAAATATGATACATTTACTTGTAAAATTTAAATTAAATAAATATATTTATAGATTGCAAAAATATAGATTTAAATGCAATTTTATTAATTTATTTTGTAAATTAACGATTTTGCTCCCTCAATCAAGTTTTGACTAAGAATGGTAGTGCTGAAATTAAATATATCATCCCTCATCCATTTAAATTAGGGTCTTGTTAATCAGAGTTTTCAAGACACTCTTTAAGCATTCTAAAAAAATAAAATATTATATAGAAAATTAAACCATTTCAATTTCCAAGACATTAAATACACAGATTTTCACAACAAAAAAAATAGTATTTTAAGGTTTTAAAGAGTGCCCTGAAGACATTGATTTTCATATTCCTTTAAATTAAACTAATTTATATTGCTAGCAAAGTATTATTCTGTGCTAACTTATAAGGAAAAAAAAGTAATATTTCACTATTATTAAAAAATTTAAATTTTTGTGTCTTAATGAAATATATGTCTTATTGGAAAGGTGTCAAAACTGAGTATATTTATTTGATATGGATCATGCATTTATTGACAAAGCTTAGTAATATTTTTAATGAATTAGCCTTATATAATTTATAATAAAATCGTTATACGACTAAGTAAACATTTAGTGTAAAAAAAAATTATGCATACACCCTTATGATTCATCATGATTCATATCTTTGGTATTTATGGCAACTAGCATGACAAAGTTCACATAAATGAAATAGTTAACTATGGAATAAATTACAATTATTTTTGTTTTACATTCTAAACATCAGATACTCCCGAGTGGTTTATAGTTTTTCATGATTGAAATGTGCGTCAGTGGGTTTGAATCCCTTACCAATATTATTTTATCAGCAATTCAAAGTTGTGATTAAATTAAATCATAATAAACCTGTAATGGCAATAATTCTACTTATTGGGAACATTAGACATACATATTGTTTACAGAAAATAATATTTTTAACTTCCTCCGTAATTGTAGAATTTATTTAATGGATATCTTAAGATGATAGAGAGTGGATATATATGAATATGAAGAAAAAGAAGAAAAAAATATAATCCTATAAATATACTGGAATTTTTAATGTAGTGTTAAAATTAATTTTACAATTTAAATTACTATCTAAATTTAATCAATATTACTCAAAAGCATTTTTTATATAAACTATTAAAATAACTTTCACAAAATAAAAATCAATTTTACTTAAATACTTTAAAAATAAATCAATTTATTTTCATTTCATTTTTAATCAAAAATCAACATATCAAACTAAATTCTAATTGACTAATAACTAATGCACTCTAAATATTTTATTGTGTTTAAATAAACTAAATTAGGCATTATTAACTTGACATTCGAAAAATAAAATATGATATAATCATTTCTTTATAAACTAAATATCACATTAACTAAAAAATATATATTGATAATAATTCTCCTATCATTAACATGTCATATGAGAATTTAAATTAGACGTGATATATCTTTTAAATGAGTAATTATCGATAAAGATCAAATAGGACTCTAGTGAGTGAAAGGTGCAGTTCAATGTGAACTATCTATCATAGCCACCAAAGACAATAACCGTACTAATTCGACATGCGTCGACTTGGTAGTTAGAGATTAAAAAAGGTAGGAATTAATAAAATATGATACATTTACTTGTAAAATTTAAATTAAATAAATGTATTTATAGATTGCAAAAATATAGATTTAAATGCAATTTTATTAATTTATTTTGTAAATTAACGATTTTGCTCCCTCAATCAAGTTTTGACTAAGAATGGTAGTGCTGAAATTAAATATATACTCCCTCATCCATTTAAATTAGGGTCTTGTTAATCAGAGTTTTCAAGACACTCTTTAAGCATTCTAAAAAAATAAAATATTATATAGAAAATTAAACCATTTCAATTTCCAAGACATTAAATACGCAGATTTTCACAACAAAAAAATAGTATTTTAAGGTTTTAAAGAGTGCCCTGAAGACACTGATTTTCATATTCCTTTAAATTAAACTAATTTATATTGCTAGCAAAGTATTATTCCGTGCTAACTTATAAGGAAAAAAAAGTAATATTTCACTATTATTAAAAATTTTAAATTTTTGTGTCTTAATGAAATATATGTCTTATTGGAAAGGTGTCAAAACTGAGTATATTTATTTGATATGGATCATGCATTTAATGACAAAGCTTAGTAATATTTTTAATGAATTAGCCTTATATAATTTATAATAAAATCGTTATACGACTAAGTAAACATTTAGTGTAAAAAAAAAATTATGCATACACCCTTATGATTCATTATGATTCATATCTTTGGTATTTATGGCAACTAGCATGACAAAGTTCACATAAATGAAATAGTTAAATATGGAATAAATTACAATTATTTCTGCTTTACATTCTAAACATCAGATACTCCCGAGTGGTTTATAGTTTTTCATGATTGAAATGTGCGTCGGTGGGTTTGAATCCCTTACCAATATTATTTTATCACCAATTCAAAGTTGTGATTAAATTAAATCATAATAAACCTGTAATGGCAATAATGCTACTTATTGGGAACATTAGACATACATAATGTTTACAGAAAATAATATTTTTAACTTCCTCCGTAATTGTATAATTTATTTAATGGATATCTTAAGATGATAGAGAGTGGATATATATGAATATGAAGAAAAAGAAGAAAAAAATATAATCCTATAAATATACTGGAATTTTTAATGTAGTGTTAAAATTAATTTTACAATTTAAATTACTATCTAAATTTAATCAATATTACTCAAAAGCATTTTTTATATAAACTATTAAAATAACTTTCACAAAATAAAAATCAATTTTACTTAAATACTTTAAAAATAAATCAATTTATTTTCATTTCATTTTTAAATAAAAATCAACATATCAAACTCAATTCTAATTGACTAATAACTAATGCACTCTAAATATTTTATTGTGTTTTAATAAACTAAATTAGGCATTATTAACTTGACATTCGAAAAATAAAATATGATATAATTATTTCTTTATAAACTAAATATCACATTAACTAAAAAATATATATTGATAATAATTCTCATATCATTAACATGTCATATGAGAATTTAAATTAGACGTGATATATCTTTTAAATGAGTAATTATCGATAAAGATCACATAGGACTCTAGTGAGTGAAAGGTGTAGTTCAATGTGAACTATCTATCATAGCAACCAAAGACAATAACCGTACTAATTCGGCATGCGTTGACTTCGTAGTTAGAGACTAAAAAAGGTAGGAATGAATAAAATATGATACATTTACTTGTAAAATTTAAAGTAAATAAATATATTTATAGATTGCAAAAATATAGATTTAAATGCAACTTTATTTATTTATTTTGTAAATTAACGATTTTTCTCCCTCAATCAAGTTTTGACTAAGAATGGTAGTGCTGAAATTAAATATATACTCCCTCATCCATTTAAATTAGGGTCTTGTTAATCAGATTTTTCAAGACACTCTTTAAGCATTCTAAAAAAATAAAATATTATATAGAAAATTAAACCATTTCAATTTCCAAGACATTAAATACGCAGATTTTCACAACAAAAAAATAGTATTTTAAGGTTTTAAAGAGTGCCCTGAAGACACTGATTTTCATATTCCTTTAAATTAAACTAATTTATATTTCTAGCAAAGTATTATTCCGTGCTAACTTATAAGGAAAAAAAAGTAATATTTCACTATTATTAAAATGTTTAAATTTTTGTGTCTTAATGAAATATATGTCTTATTGGAAAGGTGTCAAAACTGAGTATATTTATTTGATATGGATCATGCATTTAATGACAAAGCTTAGTAATATTTTTAATGAATTAGCCTTATATAATTTATAATAAAATCGTTATACGACTAAGTAAACATTTAGTGTAAAAAAAAATTATGCATACACCCTTATGATTCATTATGATTCATATCTTTGGTATTTATGGCAACTAGCATGACAAAGTTCACATAAATGAAATAGTTAAATATGGAATAAATTACAATTATTTGTTTTACATTCTAAACATTAGATACTCCCGAGTGGTTTATAGTTTTTCATGATTGAAATGTGCGTCGGTGGGTTTGAATCCCTTACCAATATTATTTTATCAGCAATTCAAAGTTGTGATTAAATTAAATCATAATAAACCTGTAATGGCAATAATGCTACTTATTGGGAACATTAGACATACATATTGTTTACAGAAAATAATATTTTTAACTTCCTCCGTAATTGTAGAATTTATTTAATGGATATCTTAAGATGATAGAGAGTGGATATATATGAATATGAAGAAAAAGAAGAAAAAAATATAATCCTATAAATATACTGGAATTTTTAATGTAGTGTTAAAATTAATTTTACAATTTAAATTACTATCTAAATTTAATCAATATTACTCAACAGCATTTTTTATATAAACTATTAAAATAACTTTCACAAAATAAAAATCAATTTTACTTAAATACTTTAAAAATAAATCAATTTATTTTCATTTCATTTTTAATCAAAAATCAACATATCAAACTAAATTTTAATTGACTAATAACTAATGCACTCTAAATATTTTATTGTGTTTTAATAAACTAAATTAGGCATTATTAACTTGACATTCGAAAAATAAAATATGATATAATCATTTCTTTATAAACTAAATATCACATTAACTAAAAAATATATATTGATAATAATTCTCATATCATTAACATGTCATATGAGAATTTAAATTAGACTTGATATATCTTTTAAATGAGTAATTATAGATAAATATCAAATAGGACTCTAGTGAGTGAAAGGTGCAGTTCAATGTGAACTATCTATCATAGCCACCAAAGACAATAATCGTACTAATTCGGCATGCGTTGACTTGGTAGTTAGAGATTAAAAAAGGTAGGAATTAATAAAATATGATACATTTACTTGTAAAATTTAAATTAAATAAATATATTTATAGATTGCAAAAATATAGATTTAAATGCAATTTTATTAATTTATTTTGTAAATTAACGATTTTGCTCCCTCAATCAAGTTTTGACTAAGAATGGTAGTGCTGAAATTAAATATATCATCCCTCATCCATTTAAATTAGGGTCTTGTTAATCAGAGTTTTCAAGACACTCTTTAAGCATTCTAAAAAAATAAAATATTATATAGAAAATTAAACCATTTCAATTTCCAAGACATTAAATACACAGATTTTCACAACAAAAAAAATAGTATTTTAAGGTTTTAAAGAGTGCCCTGAAGACATTGATTTTCATATTCCTTTAAATTAAACTAATTTATATTGCTAGCAAAGTATTATTCTGTGCTAACTTATAAGGAAAAAAAAGTAATATTTCACTATTATTAAAAAATTTAAATTTTTGTGTCTTAATGAAATATATGTCTTATTGGAAAGGTGTCAAAACTGAGTATATTTATTTGATATGGATCATGCATTTATTGACAAAGCTTAGTAATATTTTTAATGAATTAGCCTTATATAATTTATAATAAAATCGTTATACGACTAAGTAAACATTTAGTGTAAAAAAAAATTATGCATACACCCTTATGATTCATCATGATTCATATCTTTGGTATTTATGGCAACTAGCATGACAAAGTTCACATAAATGAAATAGTTAACTATGGAATAAATTACAATTATTTTTGTTTTACATTCTAAACATCAGATACTCCCGAGTGGTTTATAGTTTTTCATGATTGAAATGTGCGTCAGTGGGTTTGAATCCCTTACCAATATTATTTTATCAGCAATTCAAAGTTGTGATTAAATTAAATCATAATAAACCTGTAATGGCAATAATTCTACTTATTGGGAACATTAGACATACATATTGTTTACAGAAAATAATATTTTTAACTTCCTCCGTAATTGTAGAATTTATTTAATGGATATCTTAAGATGATAGAGAGTGGATATATATGAATATGAAGAAAAAGAAGAAAAAAATATAATCCTATAAATATACTGGAATTTTTAATGTAGTGTTAAAATTAATTTTACAATTTAAATTACTATCTAAATTTAATCAATATTACTCAAAAGCATTTTTTATATAAACTATTAAAATAACTTTCACAAAATAAAAATCAATTTTACTTAAATACTTTAAAAATAAATCAATTTATTTTCATTTCATTTTTAATCAAAAATCAACATATCAAACTAAATTCTAATTGACTAATAACTAATGCACTCTAAATATTTTATTGTGTTTAAATAAACTAAATTAGGCATTATTAACTTGACATTCGAAAAATAAAATATGATATAATCATTTCTTTATAAACTAAATATCACATTAACTAAAAAATATATATTGATAACAATTCTCCTATCATTAACATGTCATATGAGAATTTAAATTAGACGTGATATATCTTTTAAATGAGTAATTATCGATAAAGATCAAATAGGACTCTAGTGAGTGAAAGGTGCAGTTCAATGTGAACTATCTATCATAGCCACCAAAGACAATAACCGTACTAATTCGGCATGCGTCGACTTGGTAGTTAGAGATTAAAAAAGGTAGGAATTAATAAAATATGATACATTTACTTGTAAAATTTAAATTAAATAAATATATTTATAGATTGCAAAAATATAGATTTAAATGCAATTTTATTAATTTATTTTGTAAATTAACGATTTTGCTCCCTCAATCAAGTTTTGACTAAGAATGGTAGTGCTGAAATTAAATATATACTCCCTCATCCATTTAAATTAGGGTCTTATTAATCAGAGTTTTCAAGACACTCTTTAAGCGTTCTAAAAAAATAAAATATTATATAGAAAATTAAACCATTTCAATTTCCAAGACATTAAATACGCAAATTTTCACAACAAAAAAATAGTATTTTAAGGTTTTAAAGAGTGCCCTGAAGACATTGATTTTCATATTCCTTTAAATTAAATTAATTTATATTGCTAGCAAAGTATTATTCCGTGCTAACTTATAAGGAAAAAAAAGTAATATTTCACTATTATTAAAAATTTTAAATTTTTGTGTCTTAATGAAATATATGTCTTATTGGAAAGGTGTCAAAACTGAGTATATTTATTTGATATGGATCATGCATTTATTGACAAAGCTTAGTAATATTTTTAATGAATTAGCCTTATATAATTTATAATAAAATCGTTATACGACTAAGTAAACATTTAGTGTAAAAAAAAAATTATGCATACACCCTTATGATTTATCATGATTCATATCTTTGGTATTTATGGCAACTAGCATGACAAAGTTCACATAAATGAAATAGTTAACTATGGAATAAATTACAATTATTTCTGTTTTACATTCTAAACATCAGATACTCCCGAGTGGTTTATAGTTTTTCATGATTGAAATGTGCGTCGGTGGGTTTGAATCCCTTACCAATATTATTTTATCAGCAATTCAAAGTTGTGGTTAAATTAAATCATAATAAACCTGTAATGGCAATAATGCTACTTACTGGGAACATTAGACATACATATTGTTTACAGAAAATAATATTTTTAACTTCCTCCGTAATTGTAGAATTTATTTAATGGATATCTTAAGATGATAGAGAGTGGATATATATGAATATGAAGAAAAAGAAGAAAAAAATATAATCCTATAAATATACTGGAATTTTTAATGTAGTGTTAAAATTAATTTTACAATTTAAATTACTATCTAAATTTAATCAATATTACTCAAAAGCATTTTTTATATAAACTATTAAAATAACTTTCACAAAATAAAAATCAATTTTACTTAAATACTTTAAAAATAAATCAATTTATTTTCATTTCATTTTTAATCAAAAATCAACATATCAAACTAAATTCTAATTGACTAATAACTAATGCACTCTAAATATTTTATTGTGTTTTAATAAACTAAATTAGGCATTATTAACTTGACATTCGAAAAATAAAATATGATATAATCATTTCTTTATAAACTAAATATCACATTAACTAAAAAATATATATTGATAATAATTCTCATATCATTAACATGTCATATGAGAATTTAAATTAGACGTGATATATCTTTTAAATGAGTAATTATCGATAAAGATCAAATAGGACTCTAGTGAGTGAAAGGTGCAGTTCAATGTGAACTATCTATCATAGCCACCAAAGACAATAACCGTACTAATTCGGCATGCGTCGACTTGGTAGTTAGAGATTAAAAAAGGTAGGAATTAATAAAATATGATACATTTACTTGTAAAATTTAAATTAAATAAATATATTTATAGATTGCAAAAATATAGATTTAAATGCAATTTTATTAATTTATTTTGTAAATTAACGATTTTGCTCCCTCAATCAAGTTTTGACTAAGAATGGTAGTGCTGAAATTAAATATATACTCCCTCATCCATTTAAATTAGGGTCTTGTTAATCAGAATTTTCAAGACACTCTTTAAGCATTCTAAAAAAATAAAATATTATATAGAAAATTAAACCATTTCAATTTCCAAGACATTAAATACACAGATTTTCACAACAAAAAAAATAGTATTTTAAGGTTTTAAAGAGTGCCCTGAAGACATTGATTTTCATATTCCTTTAAATTAAATTAATTTATATTGCTAGCAAAGTATTATTCCGTGCTAACTTATAAGGAAAAAAAAGTAATATTTCACTATTATTAAAAATTTTAAATTTTTGTGTCTTAATGAAATATATGTCTTATTGGAAAGGTGTCAAAACTGAGTATATTTATTTGATATGGATCATGCATTTATTGACAAAGCTTAGTAATATTTTTAATGAATTAGCCTTATATAATTTATAATAAAATCGTTATACGACTAAGTAAACATTTAGTGTAAAAAAAAATTATGCATACACCCTTATGATTCATCATGATTCATATCTTTGGTATTTATGGCAACTAGCATGACAAAGTTCACATAAATGAAATAGTTAACTATGGAATAAATTACAATTATTTTTGTTTTACATTCTAAACATCAGATACTCCCGAGTGGTTTATAGTTTTTCATGATTGAAATGTGCGTCGGTGGGTTTGAATCCCTTACCAATATTATTTTATCAGCAATTCAAAGTTGTGATTAAATTAAATCATAATAAACCTGTAATGGCAATAATGCTACTTATTGGGAACATTAGACATACATATTGTTTACAGAAAATAATATTTTTAACTTCCTCCGTAATTGTAGAATTTATTTAATGGATATCTTAAGATGATAGAGAGTGGATATATATGAATATGAAGAAAAAGAAGAAAAAAATATAATCCTATAAATCTACTGGAATTTTTAATGTAGTGTTAAAATTAATTTTACAATTTAAATTACTATCTAAATTTAATCAATATTACTCAAAAGCATTTTTTATATAAACTATTAAAATAACTTTCACAAAATAAAAATCAATTTTACTTAAATACTTTAAAAATAAATCAATTTATTTTCATTTCATTTTTAATCAAAAATCAACATATCAAACTAAATTCTAATTGACTAATAACTAATGCACTCTAAATATTTTATTGTGTTTAAATAAACTAAATTAGGCATTATTAACTTGACATTCGAAAAATAAAATATGATATAATCATTTCTTTATAAACTAAATATCACATTAACTAAAAAATATATATTGATAATAATTCTCCTATCATTAACATGTCATATGAGAATTTAAATTAGACGTGATATATCTTTTAAATGAGTAATTATCGATAAAGATCAAATAGGACTCTAGTTGAGTGAAAGGTGCAGTTCAATGTGAACTATCTATCATAGCCACCAAAGACAATAACCGTACTAATTCGGCATGCGTCGACTTGGTAGTTAGAGATTAAAAAAGGTAGGAATTAATAAAATATGATACATTTACTTGTAAAATTTAAATTAAATAAATGTATTTATAGATTGCAAAAATATAGATTTAAATGCAATTTTATTAATTTATTTTGTAAATTAACGATTGTGCTCCCTCAATCAAGTTTTGACTAAGAATGGTAGTGCTGAAATTAAATATATACTCCCTCATCCATTTAAATTAGGGTCTTGTTAATCAGAGTTTTCAAGACACTCTTTAAGCATTCTAAAAAAATAAAATATTATATAGAAAATTAAACCATTTAAATTTCCAAGACATTAAATACGCAGATTTTCACAACAAAAAAATAGTATTTTAAGGTTTTAAAGAGTGCCCTGAAGACATTGATTTTCATATTCCTTTAAATTAAACTAATTTATATTGCTAGCAAAGTATTATTCCGTGCTAACTTATAAGGAAAAAAAAGTAATATTTCACTATTATTAAAAATTTTAAATTTTTGTGTCTTAATGAAATATATGTCTTATTGGAAAGGTGTCAAAACTGAGTATATTTATTTGATATGGATCATGCATTTAATGACAAAGCTTAGTAATATTTTTAATGAATTAGCCTTATATAATTTATAATAAAATCGTTATACGACTAAGTAAACATTTAGTGTAAAAAAAAATTATGCATACACCCTTATGATTCATCATGATTCATATCTTTGGTATTTATGGCAACTAGCATGACAAAGTTCACATAAATGAAATAGTTAAATATGGAATAAATTACAATTATTTCTGTTTTACATTCTAAACATCAGATACTCCCGAGTGGTTTATAGTTTTTCATGATTGAAATGTGCGTCGGTGGGTTTGGATCCCTTACCAATATTATTTTATCAGCAATTCAAAGTTGTGATTAAATTAAATCATAATAAACCTGTAATGGCAATAATGCTACTTATTGGGAACATTAGACATACATATTGTTTACAGAAAATAATATTTTTAACTTCCTCCGTAATTGTAGAATTTATTTAATGGATATCTTAAGATGATAGAGAGTGGATATATATGAATATGAAGAAAAAGAAGAAAAAAATATAATCCTATAAATCTACTGGAATTTTTAATGTAGTGTTAAAATTAATTTTACAATTTAAATTACTATCTAAATTTAATCAATATTACTCAAAAGCATTTTTTATATAAACTATTAAAATAACTTTCACAAAATAAAAATCAATTTTACTTAAATACTTTAAAAATAAATCAATTTATTTTCATTTCATTTTTAATCAAAAATCAACATATCAAACTAAATTCTAATTGACTAATAACTAATGCACTCTAAATATTTTATTGTGTTTAAATAAACTAAATTAGGCATTATTAACTTGACATTCGAAAAATAAAATATGATATAATCATTTCTTTATAAACTAAATATCACATTAACTAAAAAATATATATTGATAATAATTCTCCTATCATTAACATGTCATATGAGAATTTAAATTAGACGTGATATATCTTTTAAATGAGTAATTATCGATAAAGATCAAATAGGACTCTAGTGAGTGAAAGGTGCAGTTCAATGTGAACTATCTATCATAGCCACCAAAGACAATAACCGTACTAATTCGGCATGCGTCGACTTGGTAGTTAGAGATTAAAAAAGGTAGGAATTAATAAAATATGATACATTTACTTGTAAAATTTAAATTAAATAAATGTATTTATAGATTGCAAAAATATAGATTTAAATGCAATTTTATTAATTTATTTTGTAAATTAACGATTTTGCTCCCTCAATCAAGTTTTGACTAAGAATGGTAGTGCTGAAATTAAATATATACTCCCTCATCCATTTAAATTAGGGTCTTGTTAATCAGAGTTTTCAAGACACTCTTTAAGAATTCTAAAAAAATAAAATATTATATAGAAAATTAAACCATTTAAATTTCCAAGACATTAAATACGCAGATTTTCACAACAAAAAAATAGTATTTTAAGGTTTTAAAGAGTGCCCTGAAGACATTGATTTTCATATTCCTTTAAATTAAACTAATTTATATTGCTAGCAAAGTATTATTCCGTGCTAACTTATAAGGAAAAAAAAGTAATATTTCACTATTATTAAAAATTTTAAATTTTTGTGTCTTAATGAAATATATGTCTTATTGGAAAGGTGTCAAAACTGAGTATATTTATTTGATATGGATCATGCATTTAATGACAAAGCTTAGTAATATTTTTAATGAATTAGCCTTATATAATTTATAATAAAATCGTTATACGACTAAGTAAACATTTAGTGTAAAAAAAAATTATGCATACACCCTTATGATTCATCATGATTCATATCTTTGGTATTTATGGCAACTAGCATGACAAAGTTCACATAAATGAAATAGTTAAATATGGAATAAATTACAATTATTTCTGTTTTACATTCTAAACATCAGATACTCCCGAGTGGTTTATAGTTTTTCATGATTGAAATGTGCGTCGGTGGGTTTGGATCCCTTACCAATATTATTTTATCAGCAATTCAAAGTTGTGATTAAATTAAATCATAATAAACCTGTAATGGCAATAATGCTACTTATTGGGAACATTAGACATACATATTGTTTACAGAAAATAATATTTTTAACTTCCTCCGTAATTGTAGAATTTATTTAATGGATATCTTAAGATGATAGAGAGTGGATATATATGAATATGAAGAAAAAGAAGAAAAAAATATAATCCTATAAATCTACTGGAATTTTTAATGTAGTGTTAAAATTAATTTTACAATTTAAATTACTATCTAAATTTAATCAATATTACTCAAAAGCATTTTTTATATAAACTATTAAAATAACTTTCACAAAATAAAAATCAATTTTACTTAAATACTTTAAAAATAAATCAATTTATTTTCATTTCATTTTTAATCAAAAATCAACATATCAAACTAAATTCTAATTGACTAATAACTAATGCACTCTAAATATTTTATTGTGTTTAAATAAACTAAATTAGGCATTATTAACTTGACATTCGAAAAATAAAATATGATATAATCATTTCTTTATAAACTAAATATCACATTAACTAAAAAATATATATTGATAATAATTCTCCTATCATTAACATGTCATATGAGAATTTAAATTAGACGTGATATATCTTTTAAATGAGTAATTATCGATAAAGATCAAATAGGACTCTAGTGAGTGAAAGGTGCAGTTCAATGTGAACTATCTATCATAGCCACCAAAGACAATAACCGTACTAATTCGGCATGCGTCGACTTGGTAGTTAGAGATTAAAAAAGGTAGGAATTAATAAAATATGATACATTTACTTGTAAAATTTAAATTAAATAAATGTATTTATAGATTGCAAAAATATAGATTTAAATGCAATTTTATTAATTTATTTTGTAAATTAACGATTTTGCTCCCTCAATCAAGTTTTGACTAAGAATGGTAGTGCTGAAATTAAATATATACTCCCTCATCCATTTAAATTAGGGTCTTGTTAATCAGAGTTTTCAAGACACTCTTTAAGAATTCTAAAAAAATAAAATATTATATAGAAAATTAAACCATTTAAATTTCCAAGACATTAAATACGCAGATTTTCACAACAAAAAAATAGTATTTTAAGGTTTTAAAGAGTGCCCTGAAGACATTGATTTTCATATTCCTTTAAATTAAACTAATTTATATTGCTAGCAAAGTATTATTCCGTGCTAACTTATAAGGAAAAAAAAGTAATATTTCACTATTATTAAAAATTTTAAATTTTTGTGTCTTAATGAAATATATGTCTTATTGGAAAGGTGTCAAAACTGAGTATATTTATTTGATATGGATCATGCATTTAATGACAAAGCTTAGTAATATTTTTAATGAATTAGCCTTATATAATTTATAATAAAATCGTTATACGACTAAGTAAACATTTAGTGTAAAAAAAAATTATGCATACACCCTTATGATTCATCATGATTCATATCTTTGGTATTTATGGCAACTAGCATGACAAAGTTCACATAAATGAAATAGTTAAATATGGAATAAATTACAATTATTTCTGTTTTACATTCTAAACATCAGATACTCCCGAGTGGTTTATAGTTTTTCATGATTGAAATGTGCGTCGGTGGGTTTGGATCCCTTACCAATATTATTTTATCAGCAATTCAAAGTTGTGATTAAATTAAATCATAATAAACCTGTAATGGCAATAATGCTACTTATTGGGAACATTAGACATACATATTGTTTACAGAAAATAATATTTTTAACTTCCTCCGTAATTGTAGAATTTATTTAATGGATATCTTAAGATGATAGAGAGTGGATATATATGAATATGAAGAAAAAGAAGAAAAAAATATAATCCTATAAATCTACTGGAATTTTTAATGTAGTGTTAAAATTAATTTTACAATTTAAATTACTATCTAAATTTAATCAATATTACTCAAAAGCATTTTTTATATAAACTATTAAAATAACTTTCACAAAATAAAAATCAATTTTACTTAAATACTTTAAAAATAAATCAATTTATTTTCATTTCATTTTTAATCAAAAATCAACATATCAAACTAAATTCTAATTGACTAATAACTAATGCACTCTAAATATTTTATTGTGTTTAAATAAACTAAATTAGGCATTATTAACTTGACATTCGAAAAATAAAATATGATATAATCATTTCTTTATAAACTAAATATCACATTAACTAAAAAATATATATTGATAATAATTCTCCTATCATTAACATGTCATATGAGAATTTAAATTAGACGTGATATATCTTTTAAATGAGTAATTATCGATAAAGATCAAATAGGACTCTAGTGAGTGAAAGGTGCAATTCAATGTGAACTATCTATCATAGCCACCAAAGACAATAACCGTACTAATTCGGCATGCGTCGACTTGGTAGTTAGAGATTAAAAAAGGTAGGAATTAATAAAATATGATACATTTACTTGTAAAATTTAAATTAAATAAATGTATTTATAGATTGCAAAAATATAGATTTAAATGCAATTTTATTAATTTATTTTGTAAATTAACGATTTTGCTCCCTCAATCAAGTTTTGACTAAGAATGGTAGTGCTGAAATTAAATATATACTCCCTCATCCATTTAAATTAGGGTCTTGTTAATCAGAGTTTTCAAGACACTCTTTAAGAATTCTAAAAAAATAAAATATTATATAGAAAATTAAACCATTTCAATTTCCAAGACATTAAATACGCAGATTTTCACAACAAAAAAATAGTATTTTAAGGTTTTAAAGAGTGCCCTGAAGACATTGATTTTCATATTCCTTTAAATTAAACTAATTTATATTGCTAGCAAAGTATTATTCCGTGCTAACTTATAAGGAAAAAAAAGTAATATTTCACTATTATTAAAAATTTTAAATTTTTGTGTCTTAATGAAATATATGTCTTATTGGAAAGGTGTTAAAACTGAGTATATTTATTTGATATGGATCATGCATTTAATGACAAAGCTTAGTAATATTTTTAATGAATTAGCCTTATATAATTTATAATAAAATCGTTATACGACTAAGTAAACATTTAGTGTAAAAAAAAATTATGCATACACCCTTATGATTCATCATGATTCATATCTTTGGTATTTATGGCAACTAGCATGACAAAGTTCACATAAATGAAATAGTTAAATATGGAATAAATTACAATTATTTCTGTTTTACATTCTAAACATCAGATACTCCCGAGTGGTTTATAGTTTTTCATGATTGAAATGTGCGTCGGTGGGTTTGGATCCCTTACCAATATTATTTTATCAGCAATTCAAAGTTGTGATTAAATTAAATCATAATAAACCTGTAATGGCAATAATGCTACTTATTTGGAACATTAGACATACATATTGTTTACAGAAAATAATATTTTTAACTTCCTCCGTAATTGTAGAATTTATTTAATGGATATCTTAAGATGATAGAGAGTGGATATATATGAATATGAAGAAAAAGAAGAAAAAAATATAATCCTATAAATCTACTGGAATTTTTAATGTAGTGTTAAAATTAATTTTACAATTTAAATTACTATCTAAATTTAATCAATATTACTCAAAAGCATTTTTTATATAAACTATTAAAATAACTTTCACAAAATAAAAATCAGTTTTACTTAAATACTTTAAAAATAAATCAATTTATTTTCATTTCATTTTTAATCAAAAATCAACATATCAAACTAAATTCTAATTGACTAATAACTAATGCACTCTAAATATTTTATTGTGTTTAAATAAACTAAATTAGGCATTATTAACTTGACATTCGAAAAATAAAATATGATATAATCATTTCTTTATAAACTAAATATCACATTAACTAAAAAATATATATTGATAATAATTCTCCTATCATTAACATGTCATATGAGAATTTAAATTAGACGTGATATATCTTTTAAATGAGTAATTATCGATAAAGATCAAATAGGACTCTAGTGAGTGAAAGGTGCAGTTCAATGTGAACTATCTATCATAGCCACCAAAGACAATAACCGTACTAATTCGGCATGCGTCGACTTGGTAGTTAGAGATTAAAAAAGGTAGGAATTAATAAAATATGATACATTTACTTGTAAAATTTAAATTAAATAAATGTATTTATAGATTGCAAAAATATAGATTTAAATGCAATTTTATTAATTTATTTTGTAAATTAACGATTTTGCTCCCTCAATCAAGTTTTGACTAAGAATGGTAGTGCTGAAATTAAATATATACTCCCTCATCCATTTAAATTAGGGTCTTGTTAATCAGAGTTTTCAAGACACTCTTTAAGAATTCTAAAAAAATAAAATATTATATAGAAAATTAAACCATTTCAATTTCCAAGACATTAAATACGCAGATTTTCACAACAAAAAAATAGTATTTTAAGGTTTTAAAGAGTGCCCTGAAGACATTGATTTTCATATTCCTTTAAATTAAACTAATTTATATTGCTAGCAAAGTATTATTCCGTGCTAACTTATAAGGAAAAAAAAGTAATATTTCACTATTATTAAAAATTTTAAATTTTTGTGTCTTAATGAAATATATGTCTTATTGGAAAGGTGTCAAAACTGAGTATATTTATTTGATATGGATCATGCATTTAATGACAAAGCTTAGTAATATTTTTAATGAATTAGCCTTATATAATTTATAATAAAATCGTTATACGACTAAGTAAACATTTAGTGTAAAAAAAAATTATGCATACACCCTTATGATTCATCATGATTCATATCTTTGGTATTTATGGCAACTAGCATGACAAAGTTCACATAAATGAAATAGTTAAATATGGAATAAATTACAATTATTTCTGTTTTACATTCTAAACATCAGATACTCCCGAGTGGTTTATAGTTTTTCATGATTGAAATGTGCGTCGGTGGGTTTGGATCCCTTACCAATATTATTTTATCAGCAATTCAAAGTTGTGATTAAATTAAATCATAATAAACCTGTAATGGCAATAATGCTACTTATTGGGAACATTAGACATACATATTGTTTACAGAAAATAATATTTTTAACTTCCTCCGTAATTGTAGAATTTATTTAATGGATATCTTAAGATGATAGAGAGTGGATATATATGAATATGAAGAAAAAGAAGAAAAAAATATAATCCTATAAATCTACTGGAATTTTTAATGTAGTGTTAAAATTAATTTTACAATTTAAATTACTATCTAAATTTAATCAATATTACTCAAAAGCATTTTTTATATAAACTATTAAAATAACTTTCACAAAATAAAAATCAATTTTACTTAAATACTTTAAAAATAAATCAATTTATTTTCATTTCATTTTTAATCAAAAATCAACATATCAAACTAAATTCTAATTGACTAATAACTAATGCACTCTAAATATTTTATTGTGTTTAAATAAACTAAATTAGGCATTATTAACTTGACATTCGAAAAATAAAATATGATATAATCATTTCTTTATAAACTAAATATCACATTAACTAAAAAATATATATTGATAATAATTCTCCTATCATTAACATGTCATATGAGAATTTAAATTAGACGTGATATATCTTTTAAATGAGTAATTATCAATAAAGATCAAATAGGACTCTAGTGAGTGAAAGGTGCAATTCAATGTGAACTATCTATCATAGCCACCAAAGACAATAACCGTACTAATTCGGCATGCGTCGACTTGGTAGTTAGAGATTAAAAAAGGTAGGAATTAATAAAATATGATACATTTACTTGTAAAATTTAAATTAAATAAATGTATTTATAGATTGCAAAAATATAGATTTAAATGCAATTTTATTAATTTATTTTGTAAATTAACGATTTTGCTCCCTCAATCAAGTTTTGACTAAGAATGGTAGTGCTGAAATTAAATATATACTCCCTCATCCATTTAAATTAGGGTCTTGTTAATCAGAGTTTTCAAGACACTCTTTTAGAATTCTAAAAAAATAAAATATTATATAGAAAATTAAACCATTTCAATTTCCAAGACATTAAATACGCAGATTTTCACAACAAAAAAATAGTATTTTAAGGTTTTAAAGAGTGCCCTGAAGACATTGATTTTCATATTCCTTTAAATTAAACTAATTTATATTGCTAGCAAAGTATTATTCCGTGCTAACTTATAAGGAAAAAAAAGTAATATTTCACTATTATTAAAAATTTTAAATTTTTGTGTCTTAATGAAATATATGTCTTATTGGAAAGGTGTCAAAAGTGAGTATATTTATTTGATATGGATCATGCATTTAATGACAAAGCTTAGTAATATTTTTAATGAATTAGCCTTATATAATTTATAATAAAATCGTTATACGACTAAGTAAACATTTAGTGTAAAAAAAAAATTATGCATACACCCTTATGATTCATTATGATTCATATCTTTGGTATTTATGGCAACTAGCATGACAAAGTTCACATAAATGAAATAGTTAAATATGGAATAAATTACAATTATTTCTGTTTTACATTCTAAACATCAGATACTCCCGAGTGGTTTATAGTTTTTCATGATTGAAATGTGCGTCGGTGGGTTTGAATCCCTTACAAATCTTATTTTATCAGCAATTCAAAGTTGTGATTAAATTAAATCATAATAAATCTGTAATGGCAACACTGCTACTTATTGGGAACATTAGACATACATATTGTTTACATAAAATAATACTTTTAACTTCCTCCGTAATTGTATAATTTATTTAATGGATATCTTAAGATGATAGAGAGTGGATATATATGAATATGAAGAAAAAGAAGAAAAAAAATATAATCCTATAAATATACTGGAATTTTTAATGTAGTGTTAAAATTAATTTTACAATTTAAATTACTATCTAAATTTAATCAATATTACTCAAAAGCAATTTTTATATAAACTATTAAAATAACTTTCACAAAATAAAAATCAATTTTACTTAAATACTCTAAAAATAAATCAATTTATTTTCATTTCATTTTTTATCAAAAATCAACATATCAAACTCAATTCTAATTGACTAATAACTAATGCACTCTAAATATTTTATTGTGTTTTAATAAACAAAATTAGGCATTATTAACTTGACATTCGAAAAATAAAATATGATATAATCATTTCTTTATAAACTAAATATCACATTAACTAAAAAATATATATTGATAATAATTCTCCTATCATTAACATGTCATATGAGAATTTAAATTAGACGTGATATATCTTTTAAATGAGTAATTATCGATAAAGATCAAATAGGACTCTAGTGAGTGAAAGGTGCAATTCAATGTGAACTATCTATCATAGCCACCAAAGACAATAACCGTACTAATTCGGCATGCGTCGACTTGGTAGTTAGAGATTAAAAAAGGTAGGAATTAATAAAATATGATACATTTACTTGTAAAATTTAAATTAAATAAATGTATTTATAGATTGCAAAAATATAGATTTAAATGCAATTTTATTAATTTATTTTGTAAATTAACGATTTTGCTCCCTCAATCAAGTTTTGACTAAGAATGGTAGTGCTGAAATTAAATATATACTCCCTCATCCATTTAAATTAGGGTCTTGTTAATCAGAGTTTTCAAGACACTCTTTAAGAATTCTAAAAAAATAAAATATTATATAGAAAATTAAACCATTTCAATTTCCAAGACATTAAATACGCAGATTTTCACAACAAAAAAATAGTATTTTAAGGTTTTAAAGAGTGCCCTGAAGACATTGATTTTCATATTCCTTTAAATTAAACTAATTTATATTGCTAGCAAAGTATTATTCCGTGCTAACTTATAAGGAAAAAAAAGTAATATTTCACTATTATTAAAAATTTTAAATTTTTGTGTCTTAATGAAATATATGTCTTATTGGAAAGGTGTTAAAACTGAGTATATTTATTTGATATGGATCATGCATTTAATGACAAAGCTTAGTAATATTTTTAATGAATTAGCCTTATATAATTTATAATAAAATCGTTATACGACTAAGTAAACATTTAGTGTAAAAAAAAATTATGCATACACCCTTATGATTCATCATGATTCATATCTTTGGTATTTATGGCAACTAGCATGACAAAGTTCACATAAATGAAATAGTTAAATATGGAATAAATTACAATTATTTCTGTTTTACATTCTAAACATCAGATACTCCCGAGTGGTTTATAGTTTTTCATGATTGAAATGTGCGTCGGTGGGTTTGGATCCCTTACCAATATTATTTTATCAGCAATTCAAAGTTGTGATTAAATTAAATCATAATAAACCTGTAATGGCAATAATGCTACTTATTTGGAACATTAGACATACATATTGTTTACAGAAAATAATATTTTTAACTTCCTCCGTAATTGTAGAATTTATTTAATGGATATCTTAAGATGATAGAGAGTGGATATATATGAATATGAAGAAAAAGAAGAAAAAAATATAATCCTATAAATCTACTGGAATTTTTAATGTAGTGTTAAAATTAATTTTACAATTTAAATTACTATCTAAATTTAATCAATATTACTCAAAAGCATTTTTTATATAAACTATTAAAATAACTTTCACAAAATAAAAATCAGTTTTACTTAAATACTTTAAAAATAAATCAATTTATTTTCATTTCATTTTTAATCAAAAATCAACATATCAAACTAAATTCTAATTGACTAATAACTAATGCACTCTAAATATTTTATTGTGTTTAAATAAACTAAATTAGGCATTATTAACTTGACATTCGAAAAATAAAATATGATATAATCATTTCTTTATAAACTAAATATCACATTAACTAAAAAATATATATTGATAATAATTCTCCTATCATTAACATGTCATATGAGAATTTAAATTAGACGTGATATATCTTTTAAATGAGTAATTATCGATAAAGATCAAATAGGACTCTAGTGAGTGAAAGGTGCAGTTCAATGTGAACTATCTATCATAGCCACCAAAGACAATAACCGTACTAATTCGGCATGCGTCGACTTGGTAGTTAGAGATTAAAAAAGGTAGGAATTAATAAAATATGATACATTTACTTGTAAAATTTAAATTAAATAAATGTATTTATAGATTGCAAAAATATAGATTTAAATGCAATTTTATTAATTTATTTTGTAAATTAACGATTTTGCTCCCTCAATCAAGTTTTGACTAAGAATGGTAGTGCTGAAATTAAATATATACTCCCTCATCCATTTAAATTAGGGTCTTGTTAATCAGAGTTTTCAAGACACTCTTTAAGAATTCTAAAAAAATAAAATATTATATAGAAAATTAAACCATTTCAATTTCCAAGACATTAAATACGCAGATTTTCACAACAAAAAAATAGTATTTTAAGGTTTTAAAGAGTGCCCTGAAGACATTGATTTTCATATTCCTTTAAATTAAACTAATTTATATTGCTAGCAAAGTATTATTCCGTGCTAACTTATAAGGAAAAAAAAGTAATATTTCACTATTATTAAAAATTTTAAATTTTTGTGTCTTAATGAAATATATGTCTTATTGGAAAGGTGTCAAAACTGAGTATATTTATTTGATATGGATCATGCATTTAATGACAAAGCTTAGTAATATTTTTAATGAATTAGCCTTATATAATTTATAATAAAATCGTTATACGACTAAGTAAACATTTAGTGTAAAAAAAAATTATGCATACACCCTTATGATTCATCATGATTCATATCTTTGGTATTTATGGCAACTAGCATGACAAAGTTCACATAAATGAAATAGTTAAATATGGAATAAATTACAATTATTTCTGTTTTACATTCTAAACATCAGATACTCCCGAGTGGTTTATAGTTTTTCATGATTGAAATGTGCGTCGGTGGGTTTGGATCCCTTACCAATATTATTTTATCAGCAATTCAAAGTTGTGATTAAATTAAATCATAATAAACCTGTAATGGCAATAATGCTACTTATTGGGAACATTAGACATACATATTGTTTACAGAAAATAATATTTTTAACTTCCTCCGTAATTGTAGAATTTATTTAATGGATATCTTAAGATGATAGAGAGTGGATATATATGAATATGAAGAAAAAGAAGAAAAAAATATAATCCTATAAATCTACTGGAATTTTTAATGTAGTGTTAAAATTAATTTTACAATTTAAATTACTATCTAAATTTAATCAATATTACTCAAAAGCATTTTTTATATAAACTATTAAAATAACTTTCACAAAATAAAAATCAATTTAACTTAAATACTTTAAAAATAAATCAATTTATTTTCATTTCATTTTTAATCAAAAATCAACATATCAAACTAAATTCTAATTGACTAATAACTAATGCACTCTAAATATTTTATTGTGTTTAAATAAACTAAATTAGGCATTATTAACTTGACATTCGAAAAATAAAATATGATATAATCATTTCTTTATAAACTAAATATCACATTAACTAAAAAATATATATTGATAATAATTCTCCTATCATTAACATGTCATATGAGAATTTAAATTAGACGTGATATATCTTTTAAATGAGTAATTATCAATAAAGATCAAATAGGACTCTAGTGAGTGAAAGGTGCAATTCAATGTGAACTATCTATCATAGCCACCAAAGACAATAACCGTACTAATTCGGCATGCGTCGACTTGGTAGTTAGAGATTAAAAAAGGTAGGAATTAATAAAATATGATACATTTACTTGTAAAATTTAAATTAAATAAATGTATTTATAGATTGCAAAAATATAGATTTAAATGCAATTTTATTAATTTATTTTGTAAATTAACGATTTTGCTCCCTCAATCAAGTTTTGACTAAGAATGGTAGTGCTGAAATTAAATATATACTCCCTCATCCATTTAAATTAGGGTCTTGTTAATCAGAGTTTTCAAGACACTCTTTTAGAATTCTAAAAAAATAAAATATTATATAGAAAATTAAACCATTTCAATTTCCAAGACATTAAATACGCAGATTTTCACAACAAAAAAATAGTATTTTAAGGTTTTAAAGAGTGCCCTGAAGACATTGATTTTCATATTCCTTTAAATTAAACTAATTTATATTGCTAGCAAAGTATTATTCCGTGCTAACTTATAAGGAAAAAAAAGTAATATTTCACTATTATTAAAAATTTTAAATTTTTGTGTCTTAATGAAATATATGTCTTATTGGAAAGGTGTCAAAAGTGAGTATATTTATTTGATATGGATCATGCATTTAATGACAAAGCTTAGTAATATTTTTAATGAATTAGCCTTATATAATTTATAATAAAATCGTTATACGACTAAGTAAACATTTAGTGTAAAAAAAAAATTATGCATACACCCTTATGATTCATTATGATTCATATCTTTGGTATTTATGGCAACTAGCATGACAAAGTTCACATAAATGAAATAGTTAAATATGGAATAAATTACAATTATTTCTGTTTTACATTCTAAACATCAGATACTCCCGAGTGGTTTATAGTTTTTCATGATTGAAATGTGCGTCGGTGGGTTTGAATCCCTTACAAATCTTATTTTATCAGCAATTCAAAGTTGTGATTAAATTAAATCATAATAAATCTGTAATGGCAACACTGCTACTTATTGGGAACATTAGACATACATATTGTTTACATAAAATAATACTTTTAACTTCCTCCGTAATTGTATAATTTATTTAATGGATATCTTAAGATGATAGAGAGTGGATATATATGAATATGAAGAAAAAGAAGAAAAAAAATATAATCCTATAAATATACTGGAATTTTTAATGTAGTGTTAAAATTAATTTTACAATTTAAATTACTATCTAAATTTAATCAATATTACTCAAAAGCAATTTTTATATAAACTATTAAAATAACTTTCACAAAATAAAAATCAATTTTACTTAAATACTCTAAAAATAAATCAATTTATTTTCATTTCATTTTTTATCAAAAATCAACATATCAAACTCAATTCTAATTGACTAATAACTAATGCACTCTAAATATTTTATTGTGTTTTAATAAACAAAATTAGGCATTATTAACTTGACATTCGAAAAATAAAATATGATATAATTATTTCTTTTTAAACAAAATATCACATTAACTAAAAAATATATATTGATAATAATTCTCAAATCATTAACATGTCATATGGGAATTTAAATTAGAGGTGATATATCTTTTAAATGAGTAATTATCAATAAAGATCAAATAGGACTCTAGTGAGTTAAAGGTGCAGTTCAATGTGAACTATCTCTCATTGCCACCAAAGACAATAACCGTACTAATTCGGCATGCGTTGACTTGGTAGTTAGAGACTAAAAAAGGTAGGAATTAATAAAATATGATACATTTACTTGTAAAATTTAAAGTAAATAAATATATTTATAGATTGCAAAAATATAGATTTAAATGCAATTTTATTAATTTATTTTGTAAATTAACGTTTTTGCTCCCTCAATCAAGTTTTGACTAAGAATGGTAGTGCTGAAATTAAATATATACTCCCTCATCCATTTAAATTAGGGTCTTGTTAATCAGGGTTTTCAAGACACTCATTAAGCATTCTAAAAAAAGAAAATATTATATAGAAAATTAAACCATTTCAATTTCCAAGACATTAAATACGTAGATTTTCACAAAAAAAAATAGTATTTTAAGGTTTTAAAGAGAGCCTTGAAGACACTGATTTTCATTTTCCTTTAAATTAAACTAATTTATAATGCTATCAAAGTATTATTCTGTGCTAACTTATAAGGAAAAAAAGTAATATTTCACTATTATTAAAAAATTTAAATTTTTATGTATTTATGAAATAATGTCTTATTGGAAAGGTGTCAAAACGAGTATATTTATTTGATATGGATCATGCATTTATTGAGAAAGCTTAATAATATTTTTAATGAATTAGCCTTATATAATTTATAATAAAATCATTATACGACTAATTAAACATTTAGTGTAAAAAAAAAATTCTGCATACACCCATATGATTCATCATGATTCATATCTTTGGTATCTATGGCAACTAGCATGACAAAGTTCAGATAAATGAAATAGTTAACTATGCAATAAATTGCAATCATTTCTGTTTTACATTCTAAACATCAGATACTCCCGAGTGGTTCATAGTTTTTCATGATTGAAATTTGCGTCGGTGGGTTTGAATCTCCTACCAATATTATTTTATCAGCAATTCAAAGTTGTGATTAAATTAAATCATAATAAACCTGTAATGGCAACACCGCTACTTATAAGGAACATTAGACATACATATTTTTTACATAAAATAATATTTTTAACTTCCTCCGTAATTGTATAATTTATTTAATGGATATCTTAAGATGATAGAGAGCGGATATATCTGAATATGAAGAAAAAGAAGAAAAAAATATAATCCTATAAATATACTGGAATTTTTAATGTAGTGTTAAAATTAATTTTACAATTTAAATTACTATCTAAATTTAATCAATATTACTCAAAAGCAATTTTTATATAAACTATTAAAATAACTTTCACAAAATAAAAATCAATTTTACTTAAAAACTTTAAAAATAAATCAATTTATTTTCATTTCATTTTTAATCAAAAATCAACATATCAAACTCAATTCTAATTGACTAATAACTAATGCACTCTAAATATTTTATTGTGTTTTAATAAACAAAATTAGGCATTATTAACTTCACATTCGAAAAATAAAATATGATATAATTATTTCTTTTTAAACTAAATATCACATTAACTAAAAAATATATATTGATAATAATTCTCATATAATTAACATGTCATATGGGAATTAAAATTAGAGGTGATATATCTTTTAAATGAGTAATTATCGATACAGATCAAACAGGACTCTAGTGAGTGAAAGGTGTAGTTCAATGTGAACTATCTATCATAGCCACCAAAGACAATAACCGTACTAATTCGGCATGCGTTGTCTTGGTAGTTAGAGACTAAAAAAGGTAGGAATTAATAAAATATGATACATTTACTTGTAAAATTTAAAGAAAATAAATATATTTATAGATTGCAAAAATATAGATTTAAATGCAATTTTATTAATTTATTTTGTAAATTAACGAGTTTGCTCCCTCAATCAAGTTTTGACTAAGAATGGTATTGCTGAAATTAAATATATACTCCCTCATCAATTTAAATTAGGGTCTTGTTAATCAGGGTTTTCAAGACACTCATTAAGAATTCTAAAAAAAGAAAATATTATATAGAAAATTAAACCATTTCAATTTCCAAGACATTAAATACGCAGATTTTCACAAAACAAAAGTATTTTAAGGTTTTAAAGAGAGCCCTGAAGACACTGATTTTAATTTTCCTTTAAATTAAACTAATTTATAATGCTATCAAAGTATTATTCCGTGCTAACTTATAAGGAAAAAAAGTAATATTTCACTATTATTAAAAAATTTAAATTTTTGTGTATTTGTGAAATATATGTCTTATTGGAAACGTGTCAAAAACGAGTATATTTATTTGATATGGATCATGCATTTATTGACAAAGCTTAATAATATTTTTAATGAATTAGCCTTATATAATTTATAATAAAATCATTATACGACTAATTAAACATTTAGTCTAAAAAAAAATTCTGCATACACCCTTATGATTCATCATGATTCATATCTTTGGTATCCATGGCAACTAGCATGACAAAGTTCAGTTATATGAAATAGTTAAACATGGAATAAATTACAAATATTTCTGTTTTACATTCTAAACATCAGATACTCCTGAGTGGTTTATAGTTTTTCATGATTGAAATGTGCGTCGGTGGGTTTGAATCCCTTACCAATATTATTTTATCAGCAATTCAAAGTTGTGATTAAATTAAATCATAATAAACATGTAATGGCAACACTACTACTTATTGGGAACATTAGACATACATATTATTTACATAAAATAATATTTTTAACTTCCTCCGTAATTATATAATTTATTTAATGGATATCTTAAGATGATAGAGAGTGGATATATATGAATATGAAGAAAAAGAAGAAAAAAATATAATCCTATAAATATACTGGAATTTTTAATGTAATGTTAAACTTAATTTTACAATTTAAATTACTATCTAAATTTAATCAATATTACTCAAAAGCAATTTTTATATAAACTATTAAAATAACTTTCACAAAATAAAAATCAATTTTACTTAAATACTTTAAAAATAAATCAATTTATTTTCATTTCATTTTTTATCAAAAATCAACATATCAAACTCAATTCTAATTGACTAATAACTAATGCACTCTAAATATTTTATTGTGTTTTAATAAACAAAATTAGGCATTATTAACTTGACATTCGAAAAATAAAATATCATATAATTATTTCTTTTTAAACTAAATATCACATTAACTAAAATATATATATTGATATTAATTCTCATATCATTAACATGTCATATGGGAATTTAAATTAGAGGTGATATATCTTTTAAATGAGTAATTATCGATAAAGATCAAACAGGACTCTAGTGAGTGAAAGGTGCAGTTAAATGTGAACTATCTATCATAGCCACCAAAGACAATAACCGTACTAATTCGGCATGCGTTGACTTGGTAGTTAGAGACTAAAAAAGGTAAGAATTAATAAAATATGATACATATACTTGTAAAATTTAAAGTAAATAAATATATTTATAGATTGCAAAAATATAGATTTAAATGAAATTGTGTTAATTGATTTTGTAAATTAACGTTTTTGCTCCCTCAATCAAGTTTTGACTAAGAATGGTAGTGCTGAAATTAATTATATACTCCCTCATCAATTTAAATTAGGGTCTTGTTAATCAGGGTTTTCAAGACACTCTTTAAGCATTCTAGAAAAAGAAAATATTATATAGAAAATTAAACCATTTCAATTTCCAAGACATTAAATACGCAGATTTTCACAAAAAAGAAAAAAGTATTTTAAGGTTTTAAAGAGAGCCCTGAAGACACTGATTTTCATTTTCCTTTAAATTAAACTAATTCTTAATGCTATCAAAGTATTATTCCGTGCTAACATATAAGGAAAAAAAGTAATATTTCACTATTATTAAAAAATTTAATTTTTTATGTATTTATGAAATAATGTCTTATTGGAAAGGTGTCAAAAACGAGTATATTTATTTGATATTGATCATGCATTTATTGAGAAAGCTTAATAATATTTTTAATGAATTAGCCTTATATAATTTATAATAAAATCGTTATACGACTAATTAAACATTTAGTGTAAAAAAAAAATTCTGCATACACCCTTATGATTCATCATGATTCATATCTTTGGTATCTATGGAAACTAGCATGACAAAGTTCAGATAAATGAAATAGTTAACTATCGAATAAATTGCAATTATTTCTGTTTTACATTCTAAACATCAGATACTCCCGAGTGGTTCATAGTTTTTCATTATTGAAATTTGCGTCGGTGGGTTTGAATCTCTTACCAATATTATTTTATCAGCAATTCAAAGTTGTGATTAAATTAAATCATAATAAACCTGTAATGGCAAAACTGCCACTTATTGGGAACATCTGACATACATATTATTTACATAAAATAATATTTTTAACTTCCTCCGTAATTGTATAATTCATTTAATGGATATATTAAGATGATAGAGAGTGGATATATATGAATATGAAGAAAAAGAAGAAAAAAATATAATCCTATAAATATACTGGAATTTTTAATGTAGTGTTAAACTTAATTTTACAATTTAAATTACTATATAAATTTAATAAATATTACTCAAAAGCAATTTTTATATAAGGTATTAAAATAACTTTCACAAAATAAAAATCAATTTTACTTAAATACTTTAAAAATAAATCAATTTATTTTCATTTCATTTTTTATCAAAAATCAACATATCAAACTCAAATCTAATTGACTAATAACTAATGCACTCAAAATATTTTATTGTGTTTTAATAAACAAAATTAGGCATTATTAACTTGACATTCGAAAAATAAAATATGATATAATTATTTCTTTTTAAATTAAATATCACATTAACTAAAAAATATATATTGATAATAATTCTCATATCATTAACATGTCATATGGGAATTTAAATTAGAGGTGATATATCTTTTAAATGAGTAATTATCGAAAAAGATCAAACAGGACTCTAGTGAGTGAAAGGTGCAGTTAAATGTGAACTATCTATCATAGCCACCAAAGACAATAACCGTACTAATTTGGAATGCGTTGACTTGGTAGTTAGAGACTAAAAAAGGTAGGAATTAATAAAATATGATACATTTACTTGTAAAATTTTAAGTAAATAAATATATTTATAGATTGCAAAAATATAGATTTAAATGCAATTTTATTAATTTATTTTGTAAATTAACGTTTTTGCTCCCTCAATCAAGTTTTGACTAAGAATGGTAGTGTTGAAATTAATTATATACTCCCTCATCAATTTAAATTAGGGTCTTGTTAATCATGGTTTTCAAGACACTCTTTAAGCATTCTAAAAAAAGAAAATGTTATATAGAAAATTAAACCGTTTCAATTTCCAAGACATTAAATACGCATATTTTCACAAAAAAAATAATAGTATTTTTAGGTTTTAAAGAGAGCCCTGAAGACACTGATTTTCATTTTCCTTTAAATTAAACTAATTCTTAATGCTATCAAAGTATTATTCCGTGCTAACTTATAAGGAAAAAAAGTAATATTTCACTATTATTAAAAAATTTAAATTTTTATGTATTTATGAAATAATGTCTTATTGGAAAGGTGTGAAAAACGAGTATATTTATTTGATATGGATCATGCATTTATTGAGAAAGCTTAATAATATTTTTAATGAATTGGCCTTATATAATTTATAATAAAATCGTAATACGACTAATTAAACATTTAGTGTAAAAAAAAATTCTGCATACACCCTTATGATTCATCATGATTCATATCTTTGGTATATATGGAAACTAGCATGACAAAGTTCAGATAAATGAAATAGTTAACTATGGAATAAATTGCAATTATTTCTGTTTTACATTCTAAACATCAGATACTCCCGAGTGGTTCATAGTTTTTCATGATTGAAATTTGCGCCGGTGGGTTTGAATCCCTTACCAATATTATTTTATCAGCAATTCAAAGGTGTGATTAAATTAAATCATAATAAACCTGTAATGGCAATACTTCTATCTATTGGGAACATTATACATACGTATTGTTTACAGAAAATAATATTTTTAACTTCCTCCGTAATTGTATAATTTATTTAATGGATATTTTAAGATGATAGAGAGTGGATATATATGAATATGAAGAAAAAGAAGAAAAAAATATAATCCTATAAATATACTGGAATTTTTAATGTAGTGTTAAAATTAATTTTACAATTTAAATTACTATCTAAATTTAATCAATATTACTCAAAAGAAATTTTTATATAAACTATTAAAATAACTTTCACAAAATAAAAATCAATTTTACTTAAATACTTTAAAAATAAATCAATTTATTTTCATTTCATTTTTTATCAAAAATCAACATATCAAACTCAAATCTAATTGACTAATAACTAATGCACTGTAAATATTTTATTGTGTTTTAATAAACAAAATTAGGCATTATTAACTTGACATTCGAAAAATAAAATATGATATAATTATTTCTTTTTAAATTAAATATCACATTAACTAAAAAATATATATTGATAATAATTCTCATATCATTAACATGTCATATAGGAATTTAAATTAGAGGTGATGTATCTTTTAAATGAGTAATTATCGATAAAGATCAAATAGGACTCTAGTGAGTGAAAGGTGCAGTTCAATGTGAACTATCTATCATAGCCACCAAAGACAATAAACGTACTAATTCGGCATGCGTTGACTTGGTAGTTAGAGGCTAAAAAAGGTAGGAATTAATAAAATATGATACATTTACTTGTAAAATTTAAAATATATAAATATATTTATAGATTGCAAAAATATAGATTTAAATGCAATTTTATTAATTTATTTTGTAAATTAACGATTTTGCTCCCTCAATCAAGTTTTGACTAAGAATGGTATTGCTGAAATTAAATATATACTCCCTAATTAATTTAAATTAGGGTCTTGTTAATCAGGGTTTTCAATACACTTATTAAGCATTCGAAAAAAAGAAAATATTATATAGAAAATTAAACCATTTCAATTTCCAAGACATTAAATACGCAGATTTTCACAAACAAAAAATAGTATTTTAAGGTTTTAAAGAGAGCCCTGAAGACACTGATTTTCATTTTCCTTTAAATTAAACTAATTTATAATGCTATCAAAGTATTATTCCGTGATAACTTATAAGGAAAAAAAGTAATATTTCACTATTATTAAAAAATTTAAATTTTTGTGTATTTATGAAATATATGTCTTATTGGAAAGGTGTCAAAAATGAGTATATTTATTTGATATGGATCATGCATTTATTGACAATGCTTAATAATATTTTTAATGAATTAGCCTTATATAATTTATAATAAAATCATTATACGACTAATTAAACATTTAGTCTAATAAAAATTTCTGCATACACCCTTATGACTCATCATGATTCATATCTTTGGTATCTATGGCAACTAGCATGACAAAGTTCAGATAAATGAAATAGTTAAGTATGGAATAAATTGCAATTATTTCTATTTTACATTCTAAACATCAGATACTCCCGAGTGGTTCATAGTTTTTCATGATTGAAATTTACGTCGGTGGGTTTGATTTCCTTGCCAATATTATTTTATCAGCAATTCAAAGTTGTGATTAAATTAAATCATAATAAACCTGTAATGGCAACACTGCTACTTATTGGGAACATTAGACATACATATGGTCTACATAAAATAATATTTTTAACTTCCTCCATAATTTTATAATTTATTCAATGGATATCTTAAGATGATAGAGAGTGGATATATCTGAATATGAAGAAAAAGAAGAAAAAAATATAATCCTATAAATATACTGGAATTTTTAATGTAGTGTTAAAATTAATTTTACAATTTAAATTACTATCTAAATTTAATCAATATTACTCAAAAGCAATTTTTATATAAACTATTAAAATAACTTTCACAAAATAAAAATCAATTTTACTTAAATACTTTAAAAATAAATCAATTTATTTTCATTTCATTTTTTATCAAAAATCAACATATCAAACTCAATTCTAATTGACTAATAACTAATGCACTCTAAATATTTTATTGTGCTTTAATAAACCAAATTAGGCATTATTAACTTCACATTCGAAAAATAAAATATGATATAATTATTTCTTTTTAAACTAAATATCACATTAACTAAAAAATATATATTGATAATAATTCTCATATCGTTAACATGTCATATGGGAATTTAAATTAGAGGTGATATATCTTTTAAATGAGTAATTATCGATAAAGATCAAATAGGACTCTAGTGAGTGAAAGGAGCAGTTCAATGTGAACTATCTATCATAGCCACCAAAGATAATAAGTAGTTAGAGACTAAAAAAGGTAGGAATTAATAACATATGATACATTTACTTGTAAAATTTAAAGTAAATAAATATATTTATAAATTTCAAAAATATAGATTTAAATGCAATTTTATTAATCTATTTTGTAAATTAACGATTTTGCTCCCTCAATAAAGTTTTGACTAAGAATGGTAGTGCTGAAATTAAATATATACTCCCTCATCCATTTAAATTAGGGTCAAGTTAATCATAGTTTTCAAGACACTCTTTAAGCATTCTAAAAAAAGAAAATATTATATATAAAATTAAACCATTTCAATTTCCAAGACATTAAATACGCAAATTTTCACAAAAAAATAGTATTTTAAGGTTTTAAAGAGTGCCCTGAAGACACTGATTTTCATTTTCCTTTAAATTAAACTAATTTATATTGCTAGCAAAGTATTATTCCGTGCTAAATTATAAGGAAAAAAAAGTAATATTTCACTATTATTAAAAAATTTAAATTTTTGTGTCTTAATGAAATATATGTCTTATTGGAAAGGTGTCAAAATTGAGTATATTTATTTGATATGGATCATGCATTTATTGACAAAGCTTAGTAATATTTTTAATGAATTAGCCTTATATAATTTATAATAAAATCGTTATACAACTAAGTAAACATTTAGTGTAAAAAAAAAATTATCCATACACCCTTATGATTCATATCTTTGGTATTTATGGCAACTAGAATGAAAAAGTTCACATAAATGAAATAGTTAACTATGGAGTAAATTATAATTATTTCTGTTTTACATTCTAAACATCAGATACTCCCGAGTGGTTTATAGTTTTTCATGATTAAAATGTGCGTCGGTGGGTTTGAATCCCTTACCAATATTATTTTATCAGCAATTCAAAGTTGTGATTAAATTAAATCATAATAAACCTGTAATGGCAATACTGCTACTTATTGGGAACATTAGACATACATATTGTTTACAGAAAATAATATTTTTAACTTCCTCCGTAATTGTATAATTTATTTAATGGATATCTTAAGATGATAGAGAGTGGATATATATGAATATGAAGAAAAAGAAGAAAAAATATAATCCTATAAATATACTAGAATTTTTAATGTAGTGTTAAAATTAATTTTACAATTTAAATTACTATCTAAATTTAATCATTATTACTCAAAAGCATTTTTTATATAAACTATTAAAATAACTTTCACAAAATAAAAATCAGTTTTACTTAAATACTTTAAAAATAAATCAATTTATTTTCATTTCATTTTTAATCAAAAATCAACATATCAAACTAAATTCTAATTGACTAATAACTAATGCACTCTAAATATTTTATTGTGTTTTAATAAACTAAATTAGGCATTATTAACTTGACATTCTAAAAATAAAATATGATATAATTATTTCTTTATAAACTAAATATCACATTAACTAAAAAATATATATTGATAATAATTCTCATATCATTAACATGTCATATGAGAATTTAAATTAGACGTGATATATCTTTTAAATGAGTAATTATCGTTAAAGATCAAATAGGACTCTAGTGAGTGAAAGGTGCAGTTCAATGTGAACTATCTATCATAGCCACCAAAGACAATAACCGTACTAATTCGGCATGCGTTGACTTGGTAGTTAGAGACTAAAAAAGGTAGGAATAAATAAAATATGATACATTTACCTGTAAAATTTAAAGTAAATAAATATATTTATAGATTGCAAAAATATAGATTTAAATGCAATTTTATTAATCTATTTTGTAAATTAACGATTTTGCTCCCTCAATCAAGTTTTGACTAAGAATGGTAGTGCTGAGATTAAATATATACTCCCTCATCCATTTAAATTACAGTCAAGTTAATCATAGTTTTCAAGACACTCTTTAAGCATTCTAAAAAAAGAAAATATTATATAGAAAATTAAACCATTTCAATTTCCAAGACATTAAATACGCAGATTTTCACAACAAAAAAATAGTATTTTAAGGTTTTAAAGACTGCCCTAAAGACACTGATTTTCATATTCCTTTAAATTAAACTAATTTATATTGCTAGCAAAGTATTATTCCGTGCTAACTTATAAGGAAAAAAAAGTAATATTTCACTATTATTAAAAATTTTAAATTTTTGTGTCTTAATGAAATATATGTCTTATTGGAAAGGTGTCAAAACTGAGTATATTTATTTGATATGGATCATGCATTTAATGACAAAGCTTAGTAATATTTTTAATGAATTAGCCTTATATAATTTATAATAAAATCGTTATACGACTAAGTAAACATTTAGTGTAAAAAAAATTATGCATACACCCTTATGATTCATTATGATTCATATCTTTGGTATTTATGGCAACTAGCATGACAAAGTTCACATAAATGAAATAGTTAAATATGGAATAAATTACAATTATTTCTGTTTTACATTCTAAACATCAGATACTCCCGAGTGGTTTATAGTTTTTCATGATTGAAATGTGCGTCGGTGGGTTTGAATCCCTTACCAATTTTATTTTATCACCAATTCAAAGTTGTGATTAAATTAAATCATAATAAACCTGTAATGGCAATAATGCTACTTATTGGGAACATTAGACATACATAATGTTTACAGAAAATAATATTTTTAACTTCCTCCGTAATTGTATAATTGATTTAATGGATATCTTAAGATGATAGAGAGTGGATATATATGAATATGAAGAAAAAGAAGAAATAAATATAATCCTATAAATATACTGGAATTTTTAATGTAGTGTTAAAATTAATTTTACAATTTAAATTACTATCTAAATTTAATCAATATTACTCAAAAGCATTTTTTATATAAACTATTAAAATAACTTTCACAAAATAAAAATCAATTTTACTTAAATACTTTAAAAATAAATCAATTTATTTTCATTTCATTTTTAATCAAAAATCAACATATCAAACTCAATTCTAATTGACTAATAACTAATGCACTCTAAATATTTTATTGTGTTTTAATAAACTAAATTAGGCATTATTCACTTGACATTCGAAAAATAAAATATGATATAATTATTTCTTTATAAACTAAATATCACATTAACTAAAAAATATATATTGATAATAATTCTCATATCATTAACATGTCATATGAGAATTTAAATTAGACGTGATATATCTTTTAAATGAGTAATTATCGATAAAGATCACATAGGACTCTAGTGAGTGAAAGGTGCAGTTCAATGTGAACTATCTATCATAGCCACCAAAGACAATAACCGTACTAATTCGGCATGCGTTGACTTGGTAGTTAGAGACTAAAAAAGGTAGGAATGAATAAAATATGATACATTTACTTGTAAAATTTAAAGTAAATAAATATATTTATAGATTGCAAAAATATAGATTTAAATGCAATTTTATTTATTTATTTTGTAAATTAACGATTTTGCTCCCTCAATCAAGTTTTGACTAAGAATGGTAGTGCTGAAATTAAATATATACTCCCTCATCCATTTAAATTAGGGTCTTGTTAATCAGATTTTTCAAGACACTCTTTAAGCATTCTAAAAAAATAAAATATTATATAGAAAATTAAACCATTTCAATTTCCAAGACATTAAATACGCAGATTTTCACAACAAAAAAATAGTATTTTAAGGTTTTAAAGAGTGCCCTGAAGACACTGATTTTCATATTCCTTTAAATTAAACTAATTTATATTGCTAGCAAAGTATTATTCCGTGCTAACTTATAAGGAAAAAAAAGTAATATTTCACTATTATTAAAAATTTTAAATTTTTGTGTCTTAATGAAATATATGTCTTATTGGAAAGGTGTCAAAACTGAGTATATTTATTTGATATGGATCATGCATTTAATGACAAAGCTTAGTAATATTTTTAATGAATTAGCCTTATATAATTTATAATAAAATCGTTATACGACTAAGTAAACATTTAGTGTAAAAAAAAATTATGCATACACCCTTATGATTCATTATGATTCATATCTTTGGTATTTATGGCAACTAGCATGACAAAGTTCACATAAATGAAATAGTTAAATATGGAATAAATTACAATTATTTCTGTTTTACATTCTAAACATCAGATACTCCCGAGTGGTTTATAGTTTTTCATGATTGAAATGTGCGTCGGTGGGTTTGAATCCCTTACCAATATTATTTTATCACCAATTCAAAGTTGTGATTAAATTAAATCATAATAAACCTGTAATGGCAATAATGCTACTTATTGGGAACATTAGACATACATAATGTTTACAGAAAATAATATTTTTAACTTCCTCCATAATTGTATAATTTATTTAATGGATATCTTAAGATGATAGAGAGTGGATATATATGAATATGAAGAAAAAGAAGAAAAAAATATAATCCTATAAATATACTGGAATTTTTAATGTAGTGTTAAAATTAATTTTACAATTTAAATTACTATCTAAATTTAATCAATATTACTCAAAAGCATTTTTTATATAAACTATTAAAATAACTTTCACAAAATAAAAATCAATTTTACTTAAATACTTTAAAAATAAATCAATTTATTTTCATTTCATTTTTAATCAAAAATCAACATATCAAACTCAATTCTAATTGACTAATAACTAATGCACTCTAAATATTTTATTGTGTTTTAATAAACTAAATTAGGCATTATTCACTTGACATTCGAAAAATAAAATATGATATAATTATTTCTTTATAAACTAAATATCACATTAACTAAAAAATATATATTGATAATAATTCTCATATCATTAACATGTCATATGAGAATTTAAATTAGACGTGATATATCTTTTAAATGAGTAATTATCGATAAAGATCACATAGGACTCTAGTGAGTGAAAGGTGCAGTTCAATGTGAACTATCTATCATAGCCACCAAAGAAAATAACCGTACTAATTCGGCATGCGTTGACTTGGTAGTTAGAGACTAAAAAAGGTAGGAATGAATAAAATATGATACATTTACTTGTAAAATTTAAAGTAAATAAATATATTTATAGATTGCAAAAATATAGATTTAAATGCAATTTTATTTATTTATTTTGTAAATTAACGATTTTGCTCCCTCAATCAAGTTTTGACTAAGAATGGTAGTGCTGAAATTAAATATATACTCCCTCATCCATTTAAATTAGGGTCTTGTTAATCAGATTTTTCAAGACACTCTTTAAGCATTCTAAAAAAATAAAATATTATATAGAAAATTAAACCATTTCAATTTCCAAGACATTAAATACGCAGATTTTCACAACAAAAAAATAGTATTTTAAGGTTTTAAAGAGTGCCCTGAAGACACTGATTTTCATATTCCTTTAAATTAAACTAATTTATATTTCTAGCAAAGTATTATTCCGTGCTAACTTATAAGGAAAAAAAAGTAATATTTCACTATTATTAAAAATTTTAAATTTTTGTGTCTTAATGAAATATATGTCTTTTTGGAAAGGTGTCAAAACTGAGTATATTTATTTGATATGGATCATGCATTTAATGACAAAGCTTAGTAATATTTTTAATGAATTAGCCTTATATAATTTATAATAAAATCGTTATACGACTAAGTAAACATTTAGTGTAAAAAAAAATTATGCATACACCCTTATGATTCATTATGATTCATATCTTTGGTATTTATGGCAACTAGCATGACAAAGTTCACATAATTGAAATAGTTAAATATGGAATAAATTACAATTATTTGTTTTACATTCTAAACATTAGATACTCCCGAGTGGTTTATAGTTTTTCATGATTGAAATGTGCGTCGGTGGGTTTGAATCCCTTACCAATATTATTTTATCAGCAATTCAAAGTTGTGATTAAATTAAATCATAATAAACCTGTAATGGCAATAATGCTACTTATTGGGAACATTAGACATACATATTGTTTACAGAAAATAATATTTTTAACTTCCTCCGTAATTGTAGAATTTATTTAATGGATATCTTAAGATGATAGAGAGTGGATATATATGAATATGAAGAAAAAGAAGAAAAAAATATAATCCTATAAATATACTGGAATTTTTAATGTAGTGTTTAAATTAATTTTACAATTTAAATTACTATCTAAATTTAATCAATATTACTCAAAAGCATTTTTTATATAAACTATTAAAATAACTTTCACAAAATAAAAATCAATTTTACTTAAATACTTTAAAAATAAATCAATTTATTTTCATTTCATTTTTAATCAAAAATCAACATATCAAACTAAATTTTAATTGACTAATAACTAATGCACTCTAAATATTTTATTGTGTTTTAATAAACTAAATTAGGCATTATTAACTTGACATTCGAAAAATAAAATATGATATAATCATTTCTTTATAAACTAAATATCACATTAACTAAAAAATATATATTGATAATAATTCTCATATCATTAACATGTCATATGAGAATTTAAATTAGACGTGATATATCTTTTAAATGAGTAATTATAGATAAATATCAAATAGGACTCTAGTGAGTGAAAGGTGCAGTTCAATGTGAACTATCTATCATAGCCACCAAAGACAATAATCGTACTAATTCGGCATGCGTTGACTTGGTAGTTAGAGATTAAAAAAGGTAGGAATTAATAAAATATGATACATTTACTTGTAAAATTTAAATTAAATAAATATATTTATAGATTGCAAAAATATAGATTTAAATGCAATTTTATTAATTTATTTTGTAAATTAACGATTTTGCTCCCTCAATCAAGTTTTGACTAAGAATGGTAGTTCTGAAATTAAATATATCATCCCTCATCCATTTAAATTAGGGTCTTGTTAATCAGAGTTTTCAAGACACTCTTTAAGCATTCTAAAAAAATAAAATATTATATAGAAAATTAAACCATTTCAATTTCACCGACATTAAATAAGCAGATTTTCACAACAAAAAAATAGTATTTTAAGGTTTTAAAGAGTGCCCTGAAGACATTGATTTTCATATTCCTTTAAATTAAACTAATTTATATTGCTAGCAAAGTATTATTCTGTGCTAACTTATAAGGAAAAAAAAGTAATATTTCACTATTATTAAAAATTTTAAATTTTTGTGTCTTAATGAAATATATGTCTTATTGGAAAGGTGTCAAAACTGAGTATATTTATTTGATATGGATCATGCATTTAATGACAAAGCTTAGTAATATTTTTAATGAATTAGCCTTATATAATTTATAATAAAATCGTTATACGACTAAGTAAACATTTAGTGTAAAAAAAAATTATGCATACACCCTTATGATTCATTATGATTCATATCTTTGATATTTATGGCAACTAGCATGACAAAGTTCACATAAATGAAATAGTTAAATATGGAATAAATTACAATTATTTCTGTTTTACATTCTAAACATTAGATACTCCCGAGTGGTTTATAGTTTTTCATGATTGAAATGTGCGTCGGTGGGTTTGAATCCCTTACCAATATTATTTTATCAGCAATTCAAAGTTGTGATTAAATTAAATCATAATAAACCTGTAATGGCAATAATGCTACTTATTGGGAACATTAGACATACATATTGTTTACAGAAAATAATATTTTTAACTTCCTCCGTAATTGTAGAATTTATTTAATGGATATCTTAACATGATAGAGAGTGGATATATATGAATATGAAGAAAAAGAAGAAAAAAATATAATCCTATAAATATACTGGAATTTTTAATGTAGTGTTAAAATTAATTTTACAATTTAAATTACTATCTAAATTTAATCAATATTACTCAAAATCATTTTTTATATAAACTATTAAAATAACTTTCACAAAATAAAAATCAAATTTACTTAAATACTTTAAAAATAAATCAATTTATTTTCATTTCATTTTTAATCAAAAATCAGCATATCAAACTAAATTCTAATTGACTAATAACTAATGCACTCTAAATATTTTATTGTGTTTTAATAAACTAAATTAGGCATTATTAACTTGACATTCGAAAAATAAAATATGATATAATCATTTCTTTATAAACTAAATATCACATTAACTAAAAAATATATATTGATAACAATTCTCCTATCATTAACATGTCATATGAGAATTTAAATTAGACGTGATATATCTTTTAAATGAGTAATTATCGATAAAGATCAAATAGGACTCTAGTGAGTGAAAGGTGCAGTTCAATGTGAACTATCTATCATAGCCACCAAAGACAATAACCGTACTAATTCGGCATGCGTCGACTTGGTAGTTAGAGATTAAAAAAGGTAGGAATTAATAAAATATGATACATTTACTTGTAAAATTTAAATTAAATAAATATATTTATAGATTGCAAAAATATAGATTTAAATGCAATTTTATTAATTTATTTTGTAAATTAACGATTTTTTTCCCTCAATCAAGTTTTGACTAAGAATGGTAGTGCTGAAATTAAATATATACTCCCTCATCCATTTAAATTAGGGTCTTGTTAATCAGAGTTTTCAAGACACTCTTTAAGCATTCTAAAAAAATAAAATATTATATAGAAAATTAAACCATTTCAATTTCCAAGACATTAAATACGCAGATTTTCACAACAAAAAAATAGTATTTTAAGGTTTTAAAGAGTGCCCTGAAGACATTGATTTTCATATTCCTTTAAATTAAATTAATTTATATTGCTAGCAAAGTATTATTCCGTGCTAACTTATAAGGAAAAAAAAGTAATATTTCACTATTATTAAAAATTTTAAATTTTTGTGTCTTAATGAAATATATGTCTTATTGGAAAGGTGTCAAAACTGAGTATATTTATTTGATATGGATCATGCATTTATTGACAAAGCTTAGTAATATTTTTATTGAATTAGCCTTATATAATTTATAATAAAATCGTTATACGACTAAGTAAACATTTAGTGTAAAAAAAAATTATGCATACACCCTTATGATTCATCATGATTCATATCTTTGGTATTTATGGCAACTAGCATGACAAAGTTCACATAAATGAAATAGTTAACTATGGAATAAATTACAATTATTTCTGTTTTACATTCTAAATATCAGATACTCCCGAGTGGTTTATAGTTTTTCATGATTGAAATGTGCGTCGGTGGGTTTGAATCCCTTACAAATATTATTTTATCAGCAATTCAAAGTTGTGATTAAATTAAATCATAATAAACCGGTAATGGCAATAATGCTACTTTTTGGGAACATTAGACATACATATTGTTTACATAAAATAATATTTTTAACTTCCTCCGTAATTGTATAATTTATTTAATGGATATCTTAAGATGATAGAGAGTGGATATATATGAATATGAAGAAAAAGAAGAAAAAAATATAATCCTATAAATATACTGGAATTTTTAATGTAGTGTTAAAATTAATTTTACAATTTAAATTACTATCTAAATTTAATCAATATTACTCAAAAGAATTTTTTATATAAACTATTAAAATAACTTTCACAAAATAAAAATCAATTTTACTTAAATACTTTAAAAATAAATCAATTTATTTTCATTTCATTTTTAATCAAAAATCAACATATCAAACTCAATTCTAATTGACTAATAACTAATGCACTCTAAATATTTTATTGTGTTTTAATAAACTAAATTAGGCATTATTAACTTGACATTCGAAAAATAAAATATGATATAATCATTTCTTTATAAACTAAATATCACATTAACTAAAAAATATATATTGATAATAATTCTCATATCATTAACATGTCATATGAGAATTTAAATTAGACGTGATATATCTTTTAAATGAGTAATTATCGATAAAGATCACATAGGACTCTAGTGAGTGAAAGGTGCAGTTCAATGTGAACTATCTATCATAGCCACCAAAGACAATAACCGTACTAATTCGGCATGCGTCGACTTGGTAGTTAGAGATTAAAAAAGGTAGGAATTAATAAAATATGATACATTTACTTGTAAAATTTAAATTAAATAAATATATTTATAGATTGCAAAAATATAGATTTAAATGAAATTTTATTAATTTATTTTGTAAATTAACGATTTTGCTCCCTCAATCAAGTTTTGACTAAGAATGGTAGTGCTAAAATTAAATATATACTCCCTCATCCATTTAAATTAGGGTCTTGTTAATCAGAGTTTTCAAGACACTCTTTAAGCGTTCTAAAAAAATAAAATATTATATAGAAAATTAAACCATTTCAATTTCCAAGACATTAAATACGCAGATTTTCACAACAAAAAAATAGTATTTTAAGGTTTTAAAGAGTGCCCTGAAGACATTGATTTTCATATTCCTTTAAATTAAATTAATTTATATTGCTAGCAAACTATTATTCCGTGCTAACTTATAAGGAAAAAAAAGTAATATTTCACTATTATTAAAAATTTTAAATTTTTGTGTCTTAATGAAATATATGTCTTATTGGAAAGGTGTCAAAACTGAGTATATTTATTTGATATGGATCATGCATTTATTGACAAAGCTTAGTAATATTTTTAATGAATTAGCCTTATATAATTTATAATAAAATCGTTATACGACTAAGTAAACATTTAGTGTAAAAAAAAATTATGCATACACCCTTATGATTCATCATGATTCATATCTTTGGTATTTATGGCAACTAGCATGACAAAGTTCACATAAATGAAATAGTTAACTATGGAATAAATTACAATTATTTCTGTTTTACATTCTAAACATCAGATACTCCCGAGTGGTTTATAGTTTTTCATGATTGAAATGTGCGTCGGTGGGTTTGAATCCCTTACCAATATTATTTTATCAGCAATTCAAAGTTGTGGTTAAATTAAATCATAATAAACCTGTAATGACAATAATGCTACTTATTGGGAACATTAGACATACATATTATTTACAGAAAATAATATTTTTAACTTCCTCCGTAATTGTAGAATTTATTTAATGGATATCTTAAGATGATAGAGAGTGGATATATATGAATATGAAGAAAAAGAAGAAAAAAATATAATCCTATAAATATACTGGAATTTTTAATGTAGTGTTAAAATTAATTTTACAATTTAAATTACTATCTAAATTTAATCAATATTACTCAAAAGCATTTTTTATATAAACTATTAAAATAACTTTCACGAAATAAAAATCAATTTTACTTAAATACTTTAAAAATAAATCAATTTATTTTCATTTCATTTTTAATCAAAAATCAACATATCAAACTAAATTCTAATTGACTAATAACTAATGCACTCTAAATATTTTATTGTGTTTTAATAAACTGAATTAGGCATTATTAACTTGACATTCGAAAAATAAAATATGATATAATCATTTCTTTATAAACTAAATATCACATTAACTAAAAAATATATATTGATAATAATTCTCCTATCATTAAACATGTCATATGAGAATTTAAATTAGACGTGATATATCTTTTAAATGAGTAATTATCGATAAAGATCAAATAGGACTCTAGTGAGTGAAAGGTGCAGTTCAATGTGAACTATCTATCATAGCCACCAAAGACAATAACCGTACTAATTCGGCATGCGTCGACTTGGTAGTTAGAGATTAAAAAAGGTAGGAATTGATAAAATATGATACATTTACTTGTAAAATTTAAATTAAATAAATATATTTATAGATTGCAAAAATATAGATTTAAATGCAATTTTATTAATTTATTTTGTAAATTAACGATTTTGCTCCCTCAATCAAGTTTTGACTAAGAATGGTAGTGCTGAAATTAAATATATACTCCCTCATCCATTTAAATTAGGGTCTTGTTAATCAGAGTTTTCAAGACACTCTTTAAGCATTCTAAAAAAATAAAATATTATATAGAAAATTAAACCATTTCAATTTCCAAGACATTAAATACACAGATTTTCACAACAAAAAAAATAGTATTTTAAGGTTTTAAAGAGTGCCCTGAAGTCATTGATTTTCATATTCCTTTAAATTAAATTAATTTATATTGCTAGCAAAGTATTATTCCGTGCTAACTTATAAGGAAAAAAAAGTAATATTTCACTATTATTAAAAATTTTAAATTTTTGTGTCTTAATGAAATATATGTCTTATTGGAAAGGTGTCAAAACTGAGTATATTTATTTGATATGGATCATGCATTTATTGACAAAGCTTAGTAATATTTGTAATGAATTAGCCTTATATAATTTATAATAAAATCGTTATACGACTAAGTAAACATTTAGTGTAAAAAAAAATTATGCATACACCCTTATGATTCATCATGATTCATATCTTCGGTATTTATGGCAACTAGCATGACAAAGTTCACATAAATGAAATAGTTAACTATGGAATAAATTACAATTATTTTTGTTTTACATTCTAAACATCAGATACTCCCGAGTGGTTTATAGTTTTTCATGATTGAAATGTGCGTCGGTGGGTTTGAATCCCTTACCAATATTATTTTATCAGCAATTCAAAGTTGTGATCAAATTAAATCATAATAAACCTGTAATGGAAATAATTCTACTTATTGGGAACATTAGACATACATATTGTTTACAGAAAATAATATTTTTAACTTCCTCCGTAATTGTAGAATTTATTTAATGGATATCTTAAGATGATAGAGAGTGGATATATATGAATATGAAGAAAAAGAAGAAAAAAATATAATCCTATAAATATACTGGAATTTTTAATGTAGTGTTAAAATTAATATTACAATTTAAATTACTATCTAAATTTAATCAATATTACTCAAAAGCATTTTTTATATAAACTATTAAAATAACTTTCACAAAATAAAAATCAATTTTACTTAAATACTTTAAAAATAAATCAATTTATTTTCATTTCATTTTTAATCAAAAATCAACATATCAAACTAAATTCTAATTGACTAATAACTAATGCACTCTAAATATTTTATTGTGTTTTAATAAACTAAATTAGGCATTATTAACTTGACATTCGAAAAATAAAATATGATATAATCATTTCTTTATAAACTAAATATCACATTAACTAAAAAATATATATTGATAATAATTCTCATATCATTAACATGTCATATGAGAATTTAAATTAGACGTGATATATCTTTTAAATGAGTAATTATCGATAAAGATCAAATAGGACTCTAGTGAGTGAAAGGTGCAGTTCAATGTGAACTATCTATCATAGCCACCAAAGACAATAACCGTACTAATTCGGCATGCGTCGACTTGGTAGTTAGAGATTAAAAAAGGTAGGAATTAATAAAATATGATACATTTACTTGTAAAATTTAAATTAAATAAATATATTTATAGATTGCAAAAATATAGATTTAAATGCAATTTTATTAATTTATTTTGTAAATTAACGATTTTGCTCCCTCAATCAAGTTTTGACTAAGAATGGTAGTGCTGAAATTAAATATATACTCCCTCATCCATTTAAATTAGGGTCTTGTTAATCAGAGTTTTCAAGACACTCTTTAAGCATTCTAAAAAAATAAAATATTATATAGAAAATTAAACCATTTCTATTTCCAAGACATTAAATATGCAGATTTTCACAACAAAAAAATAGTATTTTAAGGTTTTAAAGAGTGCCCTGAAGACATTGATTTTCATATTCCTTTAAATTAAACTAATTTATATTGCTAGCAAAGTATTATTCCGTGCTAACTTATAAGGAAAAAAAGTAATATTTCACTATTATTAAAAATTTTAAATTTTTGTGTCTTAATGAAATATATGTCTTATTGGAAAGGTGTCAAAACTGAGTATATTTATTTGATAGGGATCATGCATTTAATGACAAAGCTTAGTAATATTTTTAATGAATTAGCCTTATATAATTTATAATAAAATCGTTATACGACTAAGTAAACATTTAGTGTAAAAAAAAATTATGCATACACCCTTATGATTCATCATGATTCATATCTTCGGTATTTATGGCAACTAGCATGACAAAGTTCACATAAATGAAATAGTTAACTATGGAATAAATTACAATTATTTTTGTTTTACATTCTAAACATCAGATACTCCCGAGTGGTTTATAGTTTTTCATGATTGAAATGTGCGTCGGTGGGTTTGAATCCCTTACCAATATTATTTTATCAGCAATTCAAAGTTGTGATCAAATTAAATCATAATAAACCTGTAATGGAAATAATTCTACTTATTGGGAACATTAGACATACATATTGTTTACAGAAAATAATATTTTTAACTTCCTCCGTAATTGTAGAATTTATTTAATGGATATCTTAAGATGATAGAGAGTGGATATATATGAATATGAAGAAAAAGAAGAAAAAAATATAATCCTATAAATATACTGGAATTTTTAATGTAGTGTTAAAATTAATATTACAATTTAAATTACTATCTAAATTTAATCAATATTACTCAAAAGCATTTTTTATATAAACTATTAAAATAACTTTCACAAAATAAAAATCAATTTTACTTAAATACTTTAAAAATAAATCAATTTATTTTCATTTCATTTTTAATCAAAAATCAACATATCAAACTAAATTCTAATTGACTAATAACTAATGCACTCTAAATATTTTATTGTGTTTTAATAAACTAAATTAGGCATTATTAACTTGACATTCGAAAAATAAAATATGATATAATCATTTCTTTATAAACTAAATATCACATTAACTAAAAAATATATATTGATAATAATTCTCATATCATTAACATGTCATATGAGAATTTAAATTAGACGTGATATATCTTTTAAATGAGTAATTATCGATAAAGATCAAATAGGACTCTAGTGAGTGAAAGGTGCAGTTCAATGTGAACTATCTATCATAGCCACCAAAGACAATAACCGTACTAATTCGGCATGCGTCGACTTGGTAGTTAGAGATTAAAAAAGGTAGGAATTAATAAAATATGATACATTTACTTGTAAAATTTAAATTAAATAAATATATTTATAGATTGCAAAAATATAGATTTAAATGCAATTTTATTAATTTATTTTGTAAATTAACGATTTTGCTCCCTCAATCAAGTTTTGACTAAGAATGGTAGTGCTGAAATTAAATATATACTCCCTCATCCATTTAAATTAGGGTCTTGTTAATCAGAGTTTTCAAGACACTCTTTAAGCATTCTAAAAAAATAAAATATTATATAGAAAATTAAACCATTTCTATTTCCAAGACATTAAATATGCAGATTTTCACAACAAAAAAATAGTATTTTAAGGTTTTAAAGAGTGCCCTGAAGACATTGATTTTCATATTCCTTTAAATTAAACTAATTTATATTGCTAGCAAAGTATTATTCCGTGCTAACTTATAAGGAAAAAAAGTAATATTTCACTATTATTAAAAATTTTAAATTTTTGTGTCTTAATGAAATATATGTCTTATTGGAAAGGTGTCAAAACTGAGTATATTTATTTGATAGGGATCATGCATTTAATGACAAAGCTTAGTAATATTTTTAATGAATTAGCCTTATATAATTTATAATAAAATCGTTATACGACTAAGTAAACATTTAGTGTAAAAAAAAATTATGCATACACCCTTATGATTCATCATGATTCATATCTTTGGTATTTATGGCAACTAGCATGACAAAGTTCACATAAATGAAATAGTTAAATATGGAATAAATTACAATTATTTCTGTTTTACATTCTAAACATCAGATACTCCCGAGTGGTTTATAGTTTTTCATGATTGAAATGTGCGTCGGTGGGTTTGGATCCCTTACCAATATTATTTTATCAGCAATTCAAAGTTGTGATTAAATTAAATCATAATAAACCTGTAATGGCAATAATGCTACTTATTGGGAACATTAGACATACATATTGTTTACAGAAAATAATATTTTTAACTTCCTCCGTAATTGTAGAATTTATTTAATGGATATCTTAAGATGATAGAGAGTGGATATATATGAATATGAAGAAAAAGAAGAAAAAAATATAATCCTATAAATCTACTGGAATTTTTAATGTAGTGTTAAAATTAATTTTACAATTTAAATTACTATCTAAATTTAATCAATATTACTCAAAAGCATTTTTTATATAAACTATTAAAATAACTTTCACAAAATAAAAATCAATTTTACTTAAATACTTTAAAAATAAATCAATTTATTTTCATTTCATTTTTAATCAAAAATCAACATATCAAACTAAATTCTAATTGACTAATAACTAATGCACTCTAAATATTTTATTGTGTTTTAATAAACTGAATTAGGCATTATTAACTTGACATTCGAAAAATAAAATATGATATAATCATTTCTTTATAAACTAAATATCACATTAACTAAAAAATATATATTGATAATAATTCTCCTATCATTAACATGTCATATGAGAATTTAAATTAGACGTGATATATCTTTTAAATGAGTAATTATCGATAAAGATCAAATAGGACTCTAGTGAGTGAAAGGTGCAGTTCAATGTGAACTATCTATCATAGCCACCAAAGACAATAACCGTACTAATTCGGCATGCGTCGACTTGGTAGTTAGAGATTAAAAAAGGTAGGAATTAATAAAATATGATACATTTAATTGTAAAATTTAAATTAAATAAATGTATTTATAGATTGCAAAAATATAGATTTAAATGCAATTTTATTAATTTATTTTGTAAATTAACGATTTTGCTCCCTCAATCAAGTTTTGACTAAGAATGGTAGTGCTGAAATTAAATATATACTCCCTCATCCATTTAAATTAGGGTCTTGTTAATCAGAGTTTTCAAGACACTCTTTAAGCATTCTAAAAAAATAAAATATTATATAGAAAATTAAACCATTTCAATTTCCAAGACATTAAATACGCAGATTTTCACAACAAAAAAATAGTATTTTAAGGTTTTAAAGAGTGCCCTGAAGTCATTGATTTTCATATTCCTTTAAATTAAATTAATTTATATTGCTAGCAAAGTATTATTCCGTGCTAACTTATAAGGAAAAAAAAGTAATATTTCACTATTATTAAAAATTTTAAATTTTTGTGTCTTAATGAAATATATGTCTTATTGGAAAGGTGTCAAAACTGAGTATATTTATTTGATATGGATCATGCATTTATTGACAAAAGCTTAGTAATATTTTTAATGAATTAGCCTTATATAATTTATAATAAAATCGTTATACGACTAAGTAAACATTTAGTGTAAAAAAAAATTATGCATACACCCTTATGATTCATCATGATTCATATCTTCGGTATTTATGGCAACTAGCATGACAAAGTTCACATAAATGAAATAGTTAACTATGGAATAAATTACAATTATTTTTGTTTTACATTCTAAACATCAGATACTCCCGAGTGGTTTATAGTTTTTCATGATTGAAATGTGCGTCGGTGGGTTTGAATCCCTTACCAATATTATTTTATCAGCAATTCAAAGTTGTGATCAAATTAAATCATAATAAACCTGTAATGGAAAGAATTCTACTTATTGGGAACATTAGACATACATATTGTTTACAGAAAATAATATTTTTAACTTCCTCCGTAATTGTAGAATTTATTTAATGGATATCTTAAGATGATAGAGAGTGGATATATATGAATATGAAGAAAAAGAAGAAAAAAATATAATCCTATAAATATACTGGAATTTTTAATGTAGTGTTAAAATTAATATTACAATTTAAATTACTATCTAAATTTAATCAATATTACTCAAAAGCATTTTTTATATAAACTATTAAAATAACTTTCACAAAATAAAAATCAATTTTACTTAAATACTTTAAAAATAAATCAATTTATTTTCATTTCATTTTTAATCAAAAATCAACATATCAAACTAAATTTTAATTGACTAATAACTAATGCACTCTAAATATTTTATTGTGTTTTAATAAACTAAATTAGGCATTATTAACTTGACATTCGAAAAATAAAATATGATATAATCATTTCTTTATAAACTAAATATCACATTAACTAAAAAATATATATTGATAATAATTCTCATATCATTAACATGTCATATGAGAATTTAAATTAGACGTGATATATCTTTTAAATGAGTAATTATCGATAAAGATCAAATAGGACTCTAGTGAGTGAAAGGTGCAGTTCAATGTGAACTATCTATCATAGCCACCAAAGACAATAATCGTACTAATTCGGCATGCGTTGACTTGGTAGTTAGAGATTAAAAAAGTTAGGAATTAATAAAATATGATACATTTACTTGTAAAATTTAAATTAAATAAATATATTTATAGATTGCAAAAATATAGATTTAAATGCAATTTTATTAATTTATTTTGTAAATTAACGATTTTGCTCCCTCAATCAAGTTTTGACTAAGAATGGTAGTGCTGAAATTAAATATATACTCCCTCATCCATTTAAATTAGGGTCTTGTTAATCAGAGTTTTCAAGACACTCTTTAAGCATTCTAAAAAAATAAAATATTATATAGAAAATTAAACCATTTCTATTTCCAAGACATTAAATATGCAGATTTTCACAACAAAAAAATAGTATTTTAAGGTTTTAAAGAGTGCCCTGAAGACATTGATTTTCATATTCCTTTAAATTAAACTAATTTATATTGCTAGCAAAGTATTATTCCGTGCTAACTTATAAGGAAAAAAAGTAATATTTCACTATTATTAAAAATTTTAAATTTTTGTGTCTTAATGAAATATATGTCTTATTGGAAAGGTGTCAAAACTGAGTATATTTATTTGATATGGATCATGCATTTAATGACAAAGCTTAGTAATATTTTTAATGAATTAGCCTTATATAATTTATAATAAAATCGTTATACGACTAAGTAAACATTTAGTGTAAAAAAAATTATGCATACACCCTTATGATTCATCATGATTCATATCTTTGGTATTTATGGCAACTAGCATGACAAAGTTCACATAAATGAAATAGTTAAATATGGAATAAATTACAATTATTTCTGTTTTACATTCTAAACATCAGATACTCCCGAGTGGTTTATAGTTTTTCATGATTGAAATGTGCGTCGGTGGGTTTGGATCCCTTACCAATATTATTTTATCAGCAATTCAAAGTTGTGATTAAATTAAATCATAATAAACCTGTAATGGCAATAATGCTACTTATTGGGAACATTAGACATACATATTGTTTACAAAAAATAATATTTTTAACTTCCTCCGTAATTGTAGAATTTATTTAATGGATATCTTAAGATGATAGAGAGTGGATATATATGAATATGAAGAAAAAGAAGAAAAAAATATAATCCTATAAATCTACTGGAATTTTTAATGTAGTGTTAAAATTAATTTTACAATTTAAATTACTATCTAAATTTAATCAATATTACTCAAAAGCATTTTTTATATAAACTATTAAAATAACTTTCACAAAATAAAAATCAATTTTACTTAAATACTTTAAAAATAAATCAATTTATTTTCATTTCATTTTTAATCAAAAATCAACATATCAAACTAAATTCTAATTGACTAATAACTAATGCACTCTAAATATTTTATTGTGTTTAAATAAACTAAATTAGGCATTATTAACTTGACATTCGAAAAATAAAATATGATATAATCATTTCTTTATAAACTAAATATCACATTAACTAAAAAATATATATTGATAATAATTCTCCTATCATTAACATGTCATATGAGAATTTAAATTAGACGTGATATATCTTTTAAATGAGTAATTATCGATAAAGATCAAATAGGACTCTAGTGAGTGAAAGGTGCAGTTCAATGTGAACTATCTATCATAGCCACCAAAGACAATAACCGTACTAATTCGGCATGCGTCGACTTGGTAGTTAGAGATTAAAAAAGGTAGGAATTAATAAAATATGATACATTTACTTGTAAAATTTAAATTAAATAAATGTATTTATAGATTGCAAAAATATAGATTTAAAAGCAATTTTATTAATTTATTTTGTAAATTAACGATTTTGCTCCCTCAATCAAGTTTTGACTAAGAATGGTAGTGCTGAAATTAAATATATACTCCCTCATCCATTTAAATTAGGGTCTTGTTAATCAGAGTTTTCAAGACACTCTTTAAGCATTCTAAAAAAATAAAATATTATATAGAAAATTAAACCATTTCAATTTCCAAGACATTAAATACGCAGATTTTCACAACAAAAAAATAGTATTTTAAGGTTTTAAAGAGTGCCCTGAAGACATTGATTTTCATATTCCTTTAAATTAAACTAATTTATATTGCTAGCAAAGTATTATTCCGTGCTAACTTATAAGGAAAAAAAAGTAATATTTCACTATTATTAAAAATTTTAAATTTTTGTGTCTTAATGAAATATATGTCTTATTGGAAAGGTGTCAAAACTGAGTATATTTATTTGATATGGATCATGCATTTAATGACAAAGCTTAGTAATATTTTTAATGAATTAGCCTTATATAATTTATAATAAAATCGTTATACGACTAAGTAAACATTTAGTGTAAAAAAAAATTATGCATACACCCTTATGATTCAATATGATTCATATCTTTGGTATTTATGGCAACTAGCATGACAAAGTTCACATAAATGAAATAGTTAAATATGGAATAAATTACAATTATTTCTGTTTTACATTCTAAACATCAGATACTCCCGAGTGGTTTATAGTTTTTCATGATTGAAATGTGCGTCGGTGGGTTTGAATCCCTTACCAATATTATTTTATCACCAATTCAAAGTTGTGATTAAATTAAATCATAATAAACCTGTAATGGCAATAATGCTACTTATTGGGAACATTAGACATACATATTGTTTACAGAAAATAATATTTTTAACTTCCTCCGTAATTGTAGAATTTATTTAATGGATATCTTAAGATGATAGAGAGTGGATATATATGAATATGAAGAAAAAGAAGAAAAAAATATAATCCTATAAATCTACTGGAATTTTTAATGTAGTGTTAAAATTAATTTTACAATTTAAATTACTATCTAAATTTAATCAATATTACTCAAAAGCATTTTTTATATAAACTATTAAAATAACTTTCACAAAATAAAAATCAATTTTACTTAAATACTTTAAAAATAAATCAATTTATTTTCATTTCATTTTTAATCAAAAATCAACATATCAAACTAAATTCTAATTGACTAATAACTAATGCACTCTAAATATTTTATTGTGTTTTAATAAACTAAATTAGGCATTATTAACTTGACATTCGAAAAATAAAATATGATATAATCATTTCTTTATAAACTAAATATCACATTAACTAAAAAATATATATTGATAATAATTCTCCTATCATTAACATGTCATATGAGAATTTAAATTAGACGTGATATATCTTTTAAATGAGTAATTATCGATAAAGATCAAATAGGACTCTAGTGAGTGAAAGGTGCAGTTCAATGTGAACTATCTCTCATAGCCACCAAAGACAATAACCGTACTAATTCGACATGCGTCGACTTGGTAGTTAGAGATTAAAAAAGGTAGGAATTAATAAAATATGATACATTTACTTGTAAAATTTAAATTAAATAAATGTATTTATAGATTGCAAAAATATAGATTTAAATGCAATTTTATTAATTTATTTTGTAAATTAACGATTTTGCTCCCTCAATCAAGTTTTGACTAAGAATGGTAGTGCTGAAATTAAATATATACTCCCTCATCCATTTAAATTAGGGTCTTGTTAATCAGAGTTTTCAAGACACTCTTTAAGCATTCTAAAAAAATAAAATATTATATAGAAAATTAAACCATTTCAATTTCCAAGACATTAAATACGCAGATTTTCACAACAAAAAAATAGTATTTTAAGGTTTTAAAGAGTGCCCTGAAGACACTGATTTTCATATTCCTTTAAATTAAACTAATTTATATTGCTAGAAAAGTATTATTCCGTGCTAACTTATAAGGAAAAAAAAGTAATATTTCACTATTATTAAAAATTTTAAATTTTTGTGTCTTAATGAAATATATGTCTTATTGGAAAGGTGTCAAAACTGAGTATATTTATTTGATATGGATCATGCATTTAATGACAAAGCTTAGTAATATTTTTAATGAATTAGCCTTATATAATTTATAATAAAATCGTTATACGACTAAGTAAACATTTAGTGTAAAAAAAAATTATGCATACACCCTTATGATTCAATATGATTCATATCTTTGGTATTTATGGCAACTAGCATGACAAAGTTCACATAAATGAAATAGTTAAATATGGAATAAATTACAATTATTTCTGTTTTACATTCTAAACATCAGATACTCCCGAGTGGTTTATAGTTTTTCATGATTGAAATGTGCGTCGGTGGGTTTGAATCCCTTACCAATATTATTTTATCACCAATTCAAAGTTGTGATTAAATTAAATCATAATAAACCTGTAATGGCAATAATGCTACTTATTGGGAACATTAGACATACATATTGTTTACAGAAAATAATATTTTTAACTTCCTCCGTAATTGTAGAATTTATTTAATGGATATCTTAAGATGATAGAGAGTGGATATATATGAATATGAAGAAAAAGAAGAAAAAAATATAATCCTATAAATCTACTGGAATTTTTAATGTAGTGTTAAAATTAATTTTACAATTTAAATTACTATCTAAATTTAATCAATATTACTCAAAAGCATTTTTTATATAAACTATTAAAATAACTTTCACAAAATAAAAATCAATTTTACTTAAATACTTTAAAAATAAATCAATTTATTTTCATTTCATTTTTAATCAAAAATCAACATATCAAACTAAATTCTAATTGACAAATAACTAATGCACTCTAAATATTTTATTGTGTTTTAATAAACTAAATTAGGCATTATTAACTTGACATTCGAAAAATAAAATATGATATAATCATTTCTTTATAAACTAAATATCACATTAACTAAAAAATATATATTGATAATAATTCTCCTATCATTAACATGTCATATGAGAATTTAAATTAGACGTGATATATCTTTTAAATGAGTAATTATCGATAAAGATCAAATAGGACTCTAGTGAGTGAAAGGTGCAGTTCAATGTGAACTATCTCTCATAGCCACCAAAGACAATAACCGTACTAATTCGACATGCGTCGACTTGGTAGTTAGAGATTAAAAAAGGTAGGAATTAATAAAATATGATACATTTACTTGTAAAATTTAAATTAAATAAATGTATTTATAGATTGCAAAAATATAGATTTAAATGCAATTTTATTAATTTATTTTGTAAATTAACGATTTTGCTCCCTCAATCAAGTTTTGACTAAGAATGGTAGTGCTGAAATTAAATATATACTCCCTCATCCATTTAAATTAGGGTCTTGTTAATCAGAGTTTTCAAGACACTCTTTAAGCATTCTAAAAAAATAAAATATTATATAGAAAATTAAACCATTTCAATTTCCAAGACATTAAATACGCAGATTTTCACAACAAAAAAATAGTATTTTAAGGTTTTAAAGAGTGCCCTGAAGACACTGATTTTCATATTCCTTTAAATTAAACTAATTTATATTTCTAGCAAAGTATTATTCCGTGCTAACTTATAAGGAAAAAAAAGTAATATTTCACTATTATTAAAATGTTTAAATTTTTGTGTCTTAATGAAATATATGTCTTATTGGAAAGGTGTCAAAACTGAGTATATTTATTTGATATGGATCATGCATTTAATGACAAAGCTTAGTAATATTTTTAATGAATTAGCCTTATATAATTTATAATAAAATCGTTATACGACTAAGTAAACATTTAGTGTAAAAAAAAATTATGCATACACCCTTATGATTCATTATGATTCATATCTTTGGTATTTATGGCAACTAGCATGACAAAGTTCACATAAATGAAATAGTTAAATATGGAATAAATTACAATTATTTGTTTTACATTCTAAACATCAGATACTCCCGAGTGGTTTATAGTTTTTCATGATTGAAATGTGCGTCGGTGGGTTTGAATCCCTTACCAATATTATTTTATCAGCAATTCAAAGTTGTGATTAAATTAAATCATAATAAACCTGTAATGGCAATAATGCTACTTATTGGGAACATTAGACATACATATTGTTTACAGAAAATAATATTTTTAACTTCCTCCGTAATTGTAGAATTTATTTAATGGATATCTTAAGATGATAGAGAGTGGATATATATGAATATGAAGAAAAAGAAGAAAAAAATATAATCCTATAAATATACTGGAATTTTTAATGTAGTGTTAAAATTAATTTTACAATTTAAATTACTATCTAAATTTAATCAATATTACTCAAAAGCATTTTTTATATAAACTATTAAAATAACTTTCACAAAATAAAAATCAATTTTACTTAAATACTTTAAAAATAAATCAATTTATTTTCATTTCATTTTTAATCAAAAATCAACATATCAAACTAAATTTTAATTGACTAATAACTAATGCACTCTAAATATTTTATTGTGTTTTAATAAACTAAATTAGGCATTATTAACTTGACATTCGAAAAATAAAATATGATATAATCATTTCTTTATAAACTAAATATCACATTAACTAAAAAATATATATTGATAATAATTCTCATATCATTAACATGTCATATGAGAATTTAAATTAGACTTGATATATCTTTTAAATGAGTAATTATAGATAAATATCAAATAGGACTCTAGTGAGTGAAAGGTGCAGTTCAATGTGAACTATCTATCATAGCCACCAAAGACAATAATCGTACTAATTCGGCATGCGTCGACTTGGTAGTTAGAGATTAAAAAAGGTAGGAATTAATAAAATAAGATACATTTACTTGTAAAATTTAAATTAAATAAATATATTTATAGATTGCAAAAATATAGATTTAAATGCAATTTTATTAATTTATTTTGTAAATTAACGATTTTGCTCCCTCAATCAAGTTTTGACTAAGAATGGTAGTGCTGAAATTAAATATATACTCCCTCATCCATTTAAATTAGGGTCTTGTTAATCAGAGTTTTCAAGACACTCTTTAAGCGTTCTAAAAAAATAAAATATTATATAGAAAATTAAACCATTTCAATTTCCAAGACATTAAATACACAGATTTTCACAACAAAAAAAATAGTATTTTAAGGTTTTAAAGAGTGCCCTGAAGACATTGATTTTCATATTCCTTTAAATTAAACTAATTTATATTGCTAGCAAAGTATTATTCTGTGCTAACTTATAAGGAAAAAAAAGTAATATTTCACTATTATTAAAAAATTTAAATTTTTGTGTCTTAATGAAATATATGTCTTATTGGAAAGGTGTCAAAACTGAGTATATTTATTTGATATGGATCATGCATTTATTGACAAAGCTTAGTAATATTTTTAATGAATTAGCCTTATATAATTTATAATAAAATCGTTATACGACTAAGTAAACATTTAGTGTAAAAAAAAATTATGCATACACCCTTATGATTCATCATGATTCATATCTTTGGTATTTATGGCAACTAGCATGACAAAGTTCACATAAATGAAATAGTTAACTATGGAATAAATTACAATTATTTTTGTTTTACATTCTAAACATCAGATACTCCCGAGTGGTTTATAGTTTTTCATGATTGAAATGTGCGTCGGTGGGTTTGAATCCCTTACCAATATTATTTTATCACCAATTCAAAGTTGTGATTAAATTAAATCATAATAAACCTGTAATGGCAATAATTCTACTTATTGGGAACATTAGACATACATATTGTTTACAGAAAATAATATTTTTAACTTCCTCCGTAATTGTAGAATTTATTTAATGGATATCTTAAGATGATAGAGAGTGGATATATATGAATATGAAGAAAAAGAAGAAAAAAATATAATCCTATAAATATACTGGAATTTTTAATGTAGTGTTAAAATTAATATTACAATTTAAATTACTATCTAAATTTAATCAATATTACTCAAAAGCATTTTTTATATAAACTATTAAAATAACTTTCACAAAATAAAAATCAATTTTACTTAAATACTTTAAAAATAAATCAATTTATTTTCATTTCATTTTTAATCAAAAATCAACATATCAAACTAAATTCTAATTGACTAATAACTAATGCACTCTAAATATTTTATTGTTTTTAAATAAACTAAATTAGGCATTATTAACTTGACATTCGAAAAATAAAATATGATATAATCATTTCTTTATAAACTAAATATCACATTAACTAAAAAATATATATTGATAACAATTCTCCTATCATTAACATGTCATATGAGAATTTAAATTAGACGTGATATATCTTTTAAATGAGTAATTATCGATAAAGATCAAATAGGACTCTAGTGAGTGAAAGGTGCAGTTCAATGTGAACTATCTATCATAGCCACCAAAGACAATAACCGTACTAATTCGGCATGAGTCGACTTGGTAGTTAGAGATTAAAAAAGGTAGGAATTAATAAAATATGATACATTTACTTGTAAAATTTAAATTAAATAAATATATTTATAGATTGCAAAAATATAGATTTAAATGCAATTTTATTAATTTATTTTGTAAATTAACGATTTTGCTCCCTCAATCAAGTTTTGACTAAGAATGGTAGTGCTGAAATTAAATATATACTCCCTCATCCATTTAAATTAGGGTCTTGTTAATCAGAGTTTTCAAGACACTCTTTAAGCATTCTAAAAAAATAAAATATTATATAGAAAATTAAACCATTTCAATTTCCAAGACATTAAATACGCAGATTTTCACAACAAAAAAATAGTATTTTAAGGTTTTAAAGAGTGCCCTGAAGACATTGATTTTCATATTCCTTTAAATTAAACTAATTTATATTGCTAGCAAAGTATTATTCCGTGCTAACTTATAAGGAAAAAAAAGTAATATTTCACTATTATTAAAAATTTTAAATTTTTGTGTCTTAATGAAATATATGTCTTATTGGAAAGGTGTCAAAACTGAGTATATTTATTTGATATGGATCATGCATTTATTGACAAAGCTTAGTAATATTTTTAATGAATTAGCCTTATATAATTTATAATAAAATCGTTATACGACTAAGTAAACATTTAGTGTAAAAAAAAAATTATGCATACACCCTTATGATTCATCATGATTCATATCTTTGGTATTTATGGCAACTAGCATGACAAAGTTCACATAAATGAAATAGTTAACTATGGAATAAATTACAATTATTTCTGTTTTACATTCTAAACATCAGATACTCCCGAGTGGTTTATAGTTTTTCATGATTGAAATGTGCGTCGGTGGGTTTGAATCCCTTACCAATATTATTTTATCAGCAATTCAAAGTTGTGGTTAAATTAAATCATAATAAACCTGTAATGGCAATAATTCTACTTATTGGGAACATTAGACATACATATTGTTTACAGAAAATAATATTTTTAACTTCCTCCGTAATTGTAGAATTTATTTAATGGATATCTTAAGATGATAGAGAGTGGATATATATGAATATGAAGAAAAAGAAGAAAAAAATATAATCCTATAAATATACTGGAATTTTTAATGTAGTGTTAAAATTAATTTTACAATTTAAATTACTATCTAAATTTAATCAATATTACTCAAAAGCATTTTTTATATAAACTATTAAAATAACTTTCACAAAATAAAAATCAATTTTACTTAAATACTTTAAAAATAAATCAATTTATTTTCATTTCATTTTTAATCAAAAATCAACATATCAAACTAAATTCTAATTGACTAATAACTAATGCACTCTAAATATTTTATTGTTTTTAAATAAACTAAATTAGGCATTATTAACTTGACATTCGAAAAATAAAATATGATATAATCATTTCTTTATAAACTAAATATCACATTAACTAAAAAATATATATTGATAACAATTCTCCTATCATTAACATGTCATATGAGAATTTAAATTAGACGTGATATATCTTTTAAATGAGTAATTATCGATAAAGATCAAATAGGACTCTAGTGAGTGAAAGGTGCAGTTCAATGTGAACTATCTATCATAGCCACCAAAGACAATAACCGTACTAATTCGGCATGCGTCGACTTGGTAGTTAGAGATTAAAAAAGGTAGGAATTAATAAAATATGATACATTTACTTGTAAAATTTAAATTAAATAAATATATTTATAGATTGCAAAAATATAGATTTAAATGCAATTTTATTAATTTATTTTGTAAATTAACGATTTTGCTCCCTCAATCAAGTTTTGACTAAGAATGGTAGTGCTGAAATTAAATATATACTCCCTCATCCATTTAAATTAGGGTCTTATTAATCAGAGTTTTCAAGACACTCTTTAAGCGTTCTAAAAAAATAAAATATTATATAGAAAATTAAACCATTTCAATTTCCAAGACATTAAATACGCAAATTTTCACAACAAAAAAATAGTATTTTAAGGTTTTAAAGAGTGCCCTGAAGACATTGATTTTCATATTCCTTTAAATTAAATTAATTTATATTTCTAGCAAAGTATTATTCCGTGCTAACTTATAAGGAAAAAAAAGTAATATTTCACTATTATTAAAAATTTTAAATTTTTGTGTCTTAATGAAATATATGTCTTATTGGAAAGGTGTCAAAACTGAGTATATTTATTTGATATGGATCATGCATTTATTGACAAAGCTTAGTAATATTTTTAATGAATTAGCCTTATATAATTTATAATAAAATCGTTATACGACTAAGTAAACATTTAGTGTAAAAAAAAAATTATGCATACACCCTTATGATTCATCATGATTCATATCTTTGGTATTTATGGCAACTAGCATGACAAAGTTCACATAAATGAAATAGTTAACTATGGAATAAATTACAATTATTTCTGTTTTACATTCTAAACATCAGATACTCCCGAGTGGTTTATAGTTTTTCATGATTGAAATGTGCGTCGGTGGGTTTGAATCCCTTACCAATATTATTTTATCAGCAATTCAAAGTTGTGGTTAAATTAAATCATAATAAACCTGTAATGGAAATAATGCTACTTATTGGGAACATTAGACATACATATTGTTTACAGAAAATAATATTTTTAACTTCCTCCGTAATTGTAGAATTTATTTAATGGATATCTTAAGATGATAGAGAGTGGATATATATGAATATGAAGAAAAAGAAGAAAAAAATATAATCCTATAAATATACTGGAATTTTTAATGTAGTGTTAAAATTAATTTTACAATTTAAATTACTATCTAAATTTAATCAATATTACTCAAAAGCATTTTTTATATAAACTATTAAAATAACTTTCACAAAATAAAAATCAATTTTACTTAAATACTTTAAAAATAAATCAATTTATTTTCATTTCATTTTTAATCAAAAATCAACATATCAAACTAAATTCTAATTGACTAATAACTAATGCACTCTAAATATTTTATTGTTTTTAAATAAACTAAATTAGGCATTATTAACTTGACATTCGAAAAATAAAATATGATATAATCATTTCTTTATAAACTAAATATCACATTAACTAAAAAATATATATTGATAACAATTCTCCTATCATTAACATGTCATATGAGAATTTAAATTAGACGTGATATATCTTTTAAATGAGTAATTATCGATAAAGATCAAATAGGACTCTAGTGAGTGAAAGGTGCAGTTCAATGTGAACTATCTATCATAGCCACCAAAGACAATAACCGTACTAATTCGGCATGCGTCGACTTGGTAGTTAGAGATTAAAAAAGGTAGGAATTAATAAAATATGATACATTTACTTGTAAAATTTAAATTAAATAAATATATTTATAGATTGCAAAAATATAGATTTAAATGCAATTTTATTAATTTATTTTGTAAATTAACGATTTTGCTCCCTCAATCAAATTTTGACTAAGAATGGTAGTGCTGAAATTAAATATATACTCCCTCATCCATTTAAATTAGGGTCTTATTAATCAGAGTTTTCAAGACACTCTTTAAGCGTTCTAAAAAAATAAAATATTATATAGAAAATTAAACCATTTCAATTTCCAAGACATTAAATACGCAAATTTTCACAACAAAAAAATAGTATTTTAAGGTTTTAAAGAGTGCCCTGAAGACATTGATTTTCATATTCCTTTAAATTAAATTAATTTATATTGCTAGCAAAGTATTATTCCGTGCTAACTTATAAGGAAAAAAAAGTAATATTTCACTATTATTAAAAATTTTAAATTTTTGTGTCTTAATGAAATATATGTCTTATTGGAAAGGTGTCAAAACTGAGTATATTTATTTGATATGGATCATGCATTTATTGACAAAGCTTAGTAATATTTTTAATGAATTAGCCTTATATAATTTATAATAAAATCGTTATACGACTAAGTAAACATTTAGTGTAAAAAAAAAATTATGCATACACCCTTATGATTCATCATGATTCATATCTTTGGTATTTATGGCAACTAGCATGACAAAGTTCACATAAATGAAATAGTTAACTATGGAATAAATTACAATTATTTCTGTTTTACATTCTAAACATCAGATACTCCCGAGTGGTTTATAGTTTTTCATGATTGAAATGTGCGTCGGTGGGTTTGAATCCCTTACCAATATTATTTTATCAGCAATTCAAAGTTGTGGTTAAATTAAATCATAATAAACCTGTAATGGAAATAATGCTACTTATTGGGAACATTAGACATACATATTGTTTACAGAAAATAATATTTTTAACTTCCTCCGTAATTGTAGAATTTATTTAATGGATATCTTAAGATGATAGAGAGTGGATATATATGAATATGAAGAAAAAGAAGAAAAAAATATAATCCTATAAATATACTGGAATTTTTAATGTAGTGTTAAAATTAATTTTACAATTTAAATTACTATCTAAATTTAATCAATATTACTCAAAAGCATTTTTTATATAAACTATTAAAATAACTTTCACAAAATAAAAATCAATTTTACTTAAATACTTTAAAAATAAATCAATTTATTTTCATTTCATTTTTAATCAAAAATCAACATATCAAACTAAATTTTAATTGACTAATAACTAATGCACTCTAAATATTTTATTGTGTTTTAATAAACTAAATTAGGCATTATTAACTTGACATTCGAAAAATAAAATATGATATAATCATTTCTTTATAAACTAAATATCACATTAACTAAAAAATATATATTGATAATAATTCTCATATCATTAACATGTCATATAAGAATTTAAATTAGACTTGATATATCTTTTAAATGAGTAATTATAGATAAATATCAAATAGGACTCTAGTGAGTGAAAGGTGCAGTTCAATGTGAACTATCTATCATAGCCACCAAAGACAATAATCGTACTAATTCGGCATGCGTTGACTTGGTAGTTAGAGATTAAAAAAGGTAGGAATTAATAAAATATGATACATTTACTTGTAAAATTTAAATTAAATAAATATATTTATAGATTGCAAAAATATAGATTTAAATGCAATTTTATTAATTTATTTTGTAAATTAACGATTTTGCTCCCTCAATCAAGTTTTGACTAAGAATGGTAGTGCTGAAATTAAATATATCATCCCTCATCCATTTAAATTAGGGTCTTGTTAATCAGAGTTTTCAAGACACTCTTTAAGCATTCTAAAAAAATAAAATATTATATAGAAAATTAAACCATTTCAATTTCCAAGACATTAAATACACAGATTTTCGCAACAAAAAAAATAGTATTTTAAGGTTTTAAAGAGTGCCCTGAAGACATTGATTTTCATATTCCTTTAAATTAAACTAATTTATATTGCTAGCAAAGTATTATTCTGTGCTAACTTATAAGGAAAAAAAAGTAATATTTCACTATTATTAAAAAATTTAAATTTTTGTGTCTTAATGAAATATATGTCTTATTGGAAAGGTGTCAAAACTGAGTATATTTATTTGATATGGATCATGCATTTATTGACAAAGCTTAGTAATATTTTTAATGAATTAGCCTTATATAATTTATAATAAAATCGTTATACGACTAAGTAAACATTTAGTGTAAAAAAAAATTATGCATACACCCTTATGATTCATCATGATTCATATCTTTGGTATTTATGGCAACTAGCATGACAAAGTTCACATAAATGAAATAGTTAACTATGGAATAAATTACAATTATTTTTGTTTTACATTCTAAACATCAGATACTCCCGAGTGGTTTATAGTTTTTCATGATTGAAATGTGCGTCGGTGGGTTTGAATCCCTTACCAATATTATTTTATCACCAATTCAAAGTTGTGATTAAATTAAATCATAATAAACCTGTAATGGCAATAATTCTACTTATTGGGAACATTAGACATACATATTGTTTACAGAAAATAATATTTTTAACTTCCTCCGTAATTGTAGAATTTATTTAATGGATATCTTAAGATGATAGAGAGTGGATATATATGAATATGAAGAAAAAGAAGAAAAAAATATAATCCTATAAATATACTGGAATTTTTAATGTAGTGTTAAAATTAATTTTACAATTTAAATTACTATCTAAATTTAATCAATATTACTCAAAAGCATTTTTTATATAAACTATTAAAATAACTTTCACAAAATAAAAATCAATTTTACTTAAATACTTTAAAAATAAATCAATTTATTTTCATTTCATTTTTAATCAAAAATCAACATATCAAACTAAATTCTAATTGACTAATAACTAATGCACTCTAAATATTTTATTGTTTTTAAATAAACTAAATTAGGCATTATTAACTTGACATTCGAAAAATAAAATATGATATAATCATTTCTTTATAAACTAAATATCACATTAACTAAAAAATATATATTGATAACAATTCTCCTATCATTAACATGTCATATGAGAATTTAAATTAGACGTGATATATCTTTTAAATGAGTAATTATCGATAAAGATCAAATAGGACTCTAGTGAGTGAAAGGTGCAGTTCAATGTGAACTATCTATCATAGCCACCAAAGACAATAACCGTACTAATTCGGCATGCGTCGACTTGGTAGTTAGAGATTAAAAAAGGTAGGAATTAATAAAATATGATACATTTACTTGTAAAATTTAAATTAAATAAATATATTTATAGATTGCAAAAATATAGATTTAAATGCAATTTTATTAATTTATTTTGTAAATTAACGATTTTGCTCCCTCAATCAAGTTTTGACTAAGAATGGTAGTGCTGAAATTAAATATATACTCCCTCATCCATTTAAATTAGGGTCTTATTAATCAGAGTTTTCAAGACACTCTTTAAGCGTTCTAAAAAAATAAAATATTATATAGAAAATTAAACCATTTCAATTTCCAAGACATTAAATACGCAAATTTTCACAACAAAAAAATAGTATTTTAAGGTTTTAAAGAGTGCCCTGAAGACATTGATTTTCATATTCCTTTAAATTAAATTAATTTATATTTCTAGCAAAGTATTATTCCGTGCTAACTTATAAGGAAAAAAAAGTAATATTTCACTATTATTAAAAATTTTAAATTTTTGTGTCTTAATGAAATATATGTCTTATTGGAAAGGTGTCAAAACTGAGTATATTTATTTGATATGGATCATGCATTTATTGACAAAGCTTAGTAATATTTTTAATGAATTAGCCTTATATAATTTATAATAAAATCGTTATACGACTAAGTAAACATTTAGTGTAAAAAAAAAATTATGCATACACCCTTATGATTCATCATGATTCATATCTTTGGTATTTATGGCAACTAGCATGACAAAGTTCACATAAATGAAATAGTTAACTATGGAATAAATTACAATTATTTCTGTTTTACATTCTAAACATCAGATACTCCCGAGTGGTTTATAGTTTTTCATGATTGAAATGTGCGTCGGTGGGTTTGAATCCCTTACCAATATTATTTTATCAGCAATTCAAAGTTGTGGTTAAATTAAATCATAATAAACCTGTAATGGAAATAATGCTACTTATTGGGAACATTAGACATACATATTGTTTTCAGAAAATAATATTTTTAACTTCCTCCGTAATTGTAGAATTTATTTAATGGATATCTTAAGATGATAGAGAGTGGATATATATGAATATGAAGAAAAAGAAGAAAAAAATATAATCCTATAAATATACTGGAATTTTTAATGTAGTGTTAAAATTAATTTTACAATTTAAATTACTATCTAAATTTAATCAATATTACTCAAAAGCATTTTTTATATAAACTATTAAAATAACTTTCACAAAATAAAAATCAATTTTACTTAAATACTTTAAAAATAAATCAATTTATTTTCATTTCATTTTTAATCAAAAATCAACATATCAAACTAAATTCTAATTGACTAATAACTAATGCACTCTAAATATTTTATTGTTTTTAAATAAACTAAATTAGGCATTATTAACTTGACATTCGAAAAATAAAATATGATATAATCATTTCTTTATAAACTAAATATCACATTAACTAAAAAATATATATTGATAACAATTCTCTTATCATTAACATGTCATATGAGAATTTAAATTAGACGTGATATATCTTTTAAATGAGTAATTATCGATAAAGATCAAATAGGACTCTAGTGAGTGAAAGGTGCAGTTCAATGTGAACTATCTATCATAGCCACCAAAGACAATAACCGTACTAATTCGGCATGCGTCGACTTGGTAGTTAGAGATTAAAAAAGGTAGGAATTAATAAAATATGATACATTTACTTGTAAAATTTAAATTAAATAAATATATTTATAGATTGCAAAAATATAGATTTAAATGCAATTTTATTAATTTATTTTGTAAATTAACGATTTTGCTCCCTCAATCAAGTTTTGACTAAGAATGGTAGTGCTGAAATTAAATATATACTCCCTCATCCATTTAAATTAGGGTCTTATTAATCAGAGTTTTCAAGACACTCTTTAAGCGTTCTAAAAAAATAAAATATTATATAGAAAATTAAACCATTTCAATTTCCAAGACATTAAATACGCAAATTTTCACAACAAAAAAATAGTATTTTAAGGTTTTAAAGAGTGCCCTGAAGACATTGATTTTCATATTCCTTTAAATTAAATTAATTTATATTGCTAGCAAAGTATTATTCCGTGCTAACTTATATGGAAAAAAAAGTAATATTTCACTATTATTAAAAATTTTAAATTTTTGTGTCTTAATGAAATATATGTCTTATTGGAAAGGTGTCAAAACTGAGTATATTTATTTGATATGGATCATGCATTTATTGACAAAGCTTAGTAATATTTTTAATGAATTAGCCTTATATAATTTATAATAAAATCGTTATACGACTAAGTAAACATTTAGTGTAAAAAAAAAATTATGCATACACCCTTATGATTCATCATGATTCATATCTTTGGTATTTATGGCAACTAGCATGACAAAGTTCACATAAATGAAATAGTTAACTATGGAATAAATTACAATTATTTCTGTTTTACATTCTAAACATCAGATACTCCCGAGTGGTTTATAGTTTTTCATGATTGAAATGTGCGTCGGTGGGTTTGAATCCCTTACCAATATTATTTTATCAGCAATTCAAAGTTGTGGTTAAATTAAATCATAATAAACCTGTAATGGCAATAATGCTACTTACTGGGAACATTAGACATACATATTGTTTACAGAAAATAATATTTTTAACTTCCTCCGTAATTGTAGAATTTATTTAATGGATATCTTAAGATGATAGAGAGTGGATATATATGAATATGAAGAAAAAGAAGAAAAAAATATAATCCTATAAATATACTGGAATTTTTAATGTAGTGTTAAAATTAATTTTACAATTTAAATTACTATCTAAATTTAATCAATATTACTCAAAAGCATTTTTTATATAAACTATTAAAATAACTTTCACAAAATAAAAATCAATTTTACTTAAATACTTTAAAAATAAATCAATTTATTTTCATTTCATTTTTAATCAAAAATCAACATATCAAACTAAATTCTAATTGACTAATAACTAATGCACTCTAAATATTTTATTGTGTTTTAATAAACTAAATTAGGCATTATTAACTTGACATTCGAAAAATAAAATATGATATAATCATTTCTTTATAAACTAAATATCACATTAACTAAAAAATATATATTGATAATAATTCTCATATCATTAACATGTCATATGAGAATTTAAATTAGACGTGATATATCTTTTAAATGAGTAATTATCGATAAAGATCAAATAGGACTCTAGTGAGTGAAAGGTGCAGTTCAATGTGAACTATCTATCATAGCCACCAAAGACAATAACCGTACTAATTCGGCATGCGTCGACTTGGTAGTTAGAGATTAAAAAAGGTAGGAATTAATAAAATATGATACATTTACTTGTAAAATTTAAATTAAATAAATATATTTATAGATTGCAAAAATATAGATTTAAATGCAATTTTATTAATTTATTTTGTAAATTAACGATTTTGCTCCCTCAATCAAGTTTTGACTAAGAATGGTAGTGCTGAAATTAAATATATACTCCCTCATCCATTTAAATTAGGGTCTTGTTAATCAGAGTTTTCAAGACACTCTTTAAGCATTCTAAAAAAATAAAATATTATATAGAAAATTAAACCATTTCAATTTCCAAGACATTAAATACACAGATTTTCACAACAAAAAAAATAGTATTTTAAGGTTTTAAAGAGTGCCCTGAAGACATTGATTTTCATATTCCTTTAAATTAAATTAATTTATATTGCTAGCAAAGTATTATTCCGTGCTAACTTATAAGGAAAAAAAAGTAATATTTCACTATTATTAAAAATTTTAAATTTTTGTGTCTTAATGAAATATATGTCTTATTGGAAAGGTGTCAAAACTGAGTATATTTATTTGATATGGATCATGCATTTATTGACAAAGCTTAGTAATATTTTTAATGAATTTGCCTTATATAATTTATAATAAAATCGTTATACGACTAAGTAAACATTTAGTGTAAAAAAAAATTATGCATACACCCTTATGATTCATCATGATTCATATCTTTGGTATTTATGGCAACTAGCATGACAAAGTTCACATAAATGAAATAGTTAACTATGGAATAAATTACAATAATTTCTGTTTTACATTCTAAACATCAGATACTCCCGAGTGGTTTATAGTTTTTCATGATTGAAATGTGCGTCGGTGGGTTTGAATCCCTTACCAATATTATTTTATCAGCAATTCAAAGTTGTGGTTAAATTAAATCATAATAAACCTGTAATGGCAATAATGCTACTTACTGGGAACATTAGACATACATATTGTTTACAGAAAATAATATTTTTAACTTCCTCCGTAATTGTAGAATTTATTTAATGGATATCTTAAGATGATAGAGAGTGGATATATATGAATATGAAGAAAAAGAAGAAAAAAATATAATCCTATAAATATACTGGAATTTTTAATGTAGTGTTAAAATTAATTTTACAATTTAAATTACTATCTAAATTTAATCAATATTACTCAAAAGCATTTTTTATATAAACTATTAAAATAACTTTCACAAAATAAAAATCAATTTTACTTAAATACTTTAAAAATAAATCAATTTATTTTCATTTCATTTTTAATCAAAAATCAACATATCAAACTAAATTCTAATTGACTAATAACTAATGCACTCTAAATATTTTATTGTGTTTAAATAAACTAAATTAGGCATTATTAACTTGACATTCGAAAAATAAAATATGATATAATCATTTCTTTATAAACTAAATATCACATTAACTAAAAAATATATATTGATAATAATTCTCCTATCATTAACATGTCATATGAGAATTTAAATTAGACGTGATATATCTTTTAAATGAGTAATTATCGATAAAGATCAAATAGGACTCTAGTTGAGTGAAAGGTGCAGTTCAATGTGAACTATCTATCATAGCCACCAAAGACAATAACCGTACTAATTCGGCATGCGTCGACTTGGTAGTTAGAGATTAAAAAAGGTAGGATTTAATAAAATATGATACATTTACTTGTAAAATTTAAATTAAATAAATGTATTTATAGATTGCAAAAATATAGATTTAAATGCAATTTTATTAATTTATTTTGTAAATTAGCGATTTTGCTCCCTCAATCAAGTTTTGACTAAGAATGGTAGTGCTGAAATTAAATATATACTCCCTCATCCATTTAAATTATGGTCTTGTTAATCAGAGTTTTCAAGACACTCTTTAAGCATTCTAAAAAAATAAAATATTATATAGAAAATTAAACCATTTCAATTTCCAAGACATTAAATACGCAGATTTTCACAACAAAAAAATAGTATTTTAAGGTTTTAAAGAGTGCCCTGAAGACATTGATTTTCATATTCCTTTAAATTAAACTAATTTATATTGCTAGCAAAGTATTATTCCGTGCTAACTTATAAGGAAAAAAAAGTAATATTTCACTATTATTAAAAATTTTAAATTTTTGTGTCTTAATGAAATATATGTCTTATTGGAAAGGTGTCAAAACTGAGTATATTTATTTGATATGGATCATGCATTTAATGACAAAGCTTAGTAATATTTTTAATGAATTAGCCTTATATAATTTATAATAAAATCGTTATACGACTAAGTAAACATTTAGTGTAAAAAAAAATTATGCATACACCCTTATGATTCATCATGATTCATATCTTTGGTATTTATGGCAACTAGCATGACAAAGTTCACATAAATGAAATAGTTAAATATGGAATAAATTACAATTATTTCTGTTTTACATTCTAAACATCAGATACTCCCGAGTGGTTTATAGTTTTTCATGATTGAAATGTGCGTCGGTGGGTTTGGATCCCTTACCAATATTATTTTATCAACAATTCAAAGTTGTGATTAAATTAAATCATAATAAACCTGTAATGGCAATAATGCTACTTATTGGGAACATTAGACATACATATTGTTTACAGAAAATAATATTTTTAACTTCCTCCGTAATTGTAGAATTTATTTAATGGATATCTTAAGATGATAGAGAGTGGATATATATGAATATGAAGAAAAAGAAGAAAAAAATATAATCCTATAAATCTACTGGAAATTTTAATGTAGTGTTAAAATTAATTTTACAATTTAAATTACTATCTAAATTTAATCAATATTACTCAAAAGCATTTTTTATATAAACTATTAAAATAACTTTCACAAAATAAAAATCAATTTTACTTAAATACTTTAAAAATAAATCAATTTATTTTCATTTCATTTTTAATCAAAAATCAACATATCAAACTAAATTCTAATTGACTAATAACTAATGCACTCTAAATATTTTATTGTGTTTAAATAAACTAAATTAGGCATTATTAACTTGACATTCGAAAAATAAAATATGATATAATCATTTCTTTATAAACTAAATATCACATTAACTAAAAAATATATATTGATAATAATTCTCCTATCATTAACATGTCATATGAGAATTTAAATTAGACGTGATATATCTTTTAAATGAGTAATTATCGATAAAGATCAAATAGGACTCTAGTGAGTGAAAGGTGCAATTCAATGTGAACTATCTATCATAGCCACCAAAGACAATAACCGTACTAATTCGGCATGCGTCGACTTGGTAGTTAGAGATTAAAAAAGGTAGGAATTAATAAAATATGATACATTTACTTGTAAAATTTAAATTAAATAAATGTATTTATAGATTGCAAAAATATAGATTTAAATGCAATTTTATTAATTTATTTTGTAAATTAACGATTTTGCTCCCTCAATCAAGTTTTGACTAAGAATGGTAGTGCTGAAATTAAATATATACTCCCTCATCCATTTAAATTAGGGTCTTGTTAATCAGAGTTTTCAAGACACTCTTTAAGAATTCTAAAAAAATAAAATATTATATAGAAAATTAAACCATTTCAATTTCCAAGACATTAAATACGCAGATTTTCACAACAAAAAAATAGTATTTTAAGGTTTTAAAGAGTGCCCTGAAGACATTGATTTTCATATTCCTTTAAATTAAACTAATTTATATTGCTAGCAAAGTATTATTCCGTGCTAACTTATAAGGAAAAAAAAGTAATATTTCACTATTATTAAAAAATTTAAATTTTTGTGTCTTAATGAAATATATGTCTTATTGGAAAGGTGTCAAAACTGAGTATATTTATTTGATATGGATCATGCATTTAATGACAAAGCTTAGTAATATTTTTAATGAATTAGCCTTATATAATTTATAATAAAATCGTTATACGACTAAGTAAACATTTAGTGTAAAAAAAAATTATGCATACACCCTTATGATTCATCATGATTCATATCTTTGGTATTTATGGCAACTAGCATGACAAAGTTCACATAAATGAAATAGTTAAATATGGAATAAATTACAATTATTTCTGTTTTACATTCTAAACATCAGATACTCCCGAGTGGTTTATAGTTTTTCATGATTGAAATGTGCGTCGGTGGGTTTGGATCCCTTACCAATATTATTTTATCAGCAATTCAAAGTTGTGATTAAATTAAATCATAATAAACCTGTAATGGCAATAATGCTACTTATTGGGAACATTAGACATACATATTGTTTACAGAAAATAATATTTTTAACTTCCTCCGTAATTGTAGAATTTATTTAATGGATATCTTAAGATGATAGAGAGTGGATATATATGAATATGAAGAAAAAGAAGAAAAAAATATAATCCTATAAATCTACTGGAATTTTTAATGTAGTGTTAAAATTAATTTTACAATTTAAATTACTATCTAAATTTAATCAATATTACTCAAAAGCATTTTTTATATAAACTATTAAAATAACTTTCACAAAATAAAAATCAGTTTTACTTAAATACTTTAAAAATAAATCAATTTATTTTCATTTCATTTTTAATCAAAAATCAACATATCAAACTAAATTCTAATTGACTAATAACTAATGCACTCTAAATATTTTATTGTGTTTAAATAAACTAAATTAGGCATTATTAACTTGACATTCGAAAAATAAAATATGATATAATCATTTCTTTATAAACTAAATATCACATTAACTAAAAAATATATATTGATAATAATTCTCCTATCATTAACATGTCATATGAGAATTTAAATTAGACGTGATATATCTTTTAAATGAGTAATTATCGATAAAGATCAAATAGGACTCTAGTGAGTGAAAGGTGCAGTTCAATGTGAACTATCTATCATAGCCACCAAAGACAATAACCGTACTAATTCGGCATGCGTCGACTTGGTAGTTAGAGATTAAAAAAGGTAGGAATTAATAAAATATGATACATTTACTTGTAAAATTTAAATTAAATAAATGTATTTATAGATTGCAAAAATATAGATTTAAATGCAATTTTATTAATTTATTTTGTAAATTAACGATTTTGCTCCCTCAATCAAGTTTTGACTAAGAATGGTAGTGCTGAAATTAAATATATACTCCCTCATCCATTTAAATTAGGGTCTTGTTAATCAGAGTTTTCAAGACACTCTTTAAGAATTCTAAAAAAATAAAATATTATATAGAAAATTAAACCATTTCAATTTCCAAGACATTAAATACGCAGATTTTCACAACAAAAAAATAGTATTTTAAGGTTTTAAAGAGTGCCCTGAAGACATTGATTTTCATATTCCTTTAAATTAAACTAATTTATATTGCTAGCAAAGTATTATTCCGTGCTAACTTATAAGGAAAAAAAAGTAATATTTCACTATTATTAAAAAATTTAAATTTTTGTGTCTTAATGAAATATATGTCTTATTGGAAAGGTGTTAAAACTGAGTATATTTATTTGATATGGATCATGCATTTAATGACAAAGCTTAGTAATATTTTTAATGAATTAGCCTTATATAATTTATAATAAAATCGTTATACGACTAAGTAAACATTTAGTGTAAAAAAAAATTATGCATACACCCTTATGATTCATCATGATTCATATCTTTGGTATTTATGGCAACTAGCATGACAAAGTTCACATAAATGAAATAGTTAAATATGGAATAAATTACAATTATTTCTGTTTTACATTCTAAACATCAGATACTCCCGAGTGGTTTATAGTTTTTCATGATTGAAATGTGCGTCGGTGGGTTTGGATCCCTTACCAATATTATTTTATCAGCAATTCAAAGTTGTGATTAAATTAAATCATAATAAACCTGTAATGGCAATAATGCTACTTATTGGGAACATTAGACATACATATTGTTTACGGAAAATAATATTTTTAACTTCCTCCGTAATTGTAGAATTTATTTAATGGATATCTTAAGATGATAGAGAGTGGATATATATGAATATGAAGAAAAAGAAGAAAAAAATATAATCCTATAAATCTACTGGAATTTTTAATGTAGTGTTAAAATTAATTTTACAATTTAAATTACTATCTAAATTTAATCAATATTACTCAAAAGCATTTTTTATATAAACTATTAAAATAACTTTCACAAAATAAAAATCAGTTTTACTTAAATACTTTAAAAATAAATCAATTTATTTTCATTTCATTTTTAATCAAAAATCAACATATCAAACTAAATTCTAATTGACTAATAACTAATGCACTCTAAATATTTTATTGTGTTTAAATAAACTAAATTAGGCATTATTAACTTGACATTCGAAAAATAAAATATGATATAATCATTTCTTTATAAACTAAATATCACATTAACTAAAAAATATATATTGATAATAATTCTCCTATCATTAACATGTCATATGAGAATTTAAATTAGACGTGATATATCTTTTAAATGAGTAATTATCGATAAAGATCAAATAGGACTCTAGTGAGTGAAAGGTGCAGTTCAATGTGAACTATCTATCATAGCCACCAAAGACAATAACCGTACTAATTCGGCATGCGTCGACTTGGTAGTTAGAGATTTAAAAAGGTAGGAATTAATAAAATATGATACATTTACTTGTAAAATTTAAATTAAATAAATGTATTTATAGATTGCAAAAATATAGATTTAAATGCAATTTTATTAATTTATTTTGTAAATTAACGATTTTGCTCCCTCAATCAAGTTTTGACTAAGAATGGTAGTGCTGAAATTAAATATATACTCCCTCATCCATTTAAATTAGGGTCTTGTTAATCAGAGTTTTCAAGACACTCTTTAAGCATTCTAAAAAAATAAAATATTATATAGAAAATTAAACCATTTCAATTTCCAAGACATTAAATACGCAGATTTTCACAACAAAAAAATAGTATTTTAAGGTTTTAAAGAGTGCCCTGAAGACATTGATTTTCATATTCCTTTAAATTAAACTAATTTATATTGCTAGCAAAGTATTATTCAGTGCTAACTTATAAGGAAAAAAAAGTAATATTTCACTATTATTAAAAATTTTAAATTTTTGTGTCTTAATGAAATATATGTCTTATTGGAAAGGTGTCAAAACTGAGTATATTTATTTGATATGGATCATGCATTTAATGACAAAGCTTAGTAATATTTTTAATGAATTAGCCTTATATAATTTATAATAAAATCGTTATACGACTAAGTAAACATTTAGTGTAAAAAAAAATTATGCATACACCCTTATGATTCATCATGATTCATATCTTTGGTATTTATGGCAACTAGCATGACAAAGTTCACATAAATGAAATAGTTAAATATGGAATAAATTACAATTATTTCTGTTTTACATTCTAAACATCAGATACTCCCGAGTGGTTTATAGTTTTTCATGATTGAAATGTGCGTCGGTGGGTTTGGATCCCTTACCAATATTATTTTATCAACAATTCAAAGTTGTGATTAAATTAAATCATAATAAACCTGTAATGGCAATAATGCTACTTATTGGGAACATTAGACATACATATTGTTTACAGAAAATAATATTTTTAACTTCCTCCGTAATTGTAGAATTTATTTAATGGATATCTTAAGATGATAGAGAGTGGATATATATGAATATGAAGAAAAAGAAGAAAAAAATATAATCCTATAAATCTACTGGAAATTTTAATGTAGTGTTAAAATTAATTTTACAATTTAAATTACTATCTAAATTTAATCAATATTACTCAAAAGCATTTTTTATATAAACTATTAAAATAACTTTCACAAAATAAAAATCAATTTTACTTAAATACTTTAAAAATAAATCAATTTATTTTCATTTCATTTTTAATCAAAAATCAACATATCAAACTAAATTCTAATTGACTAATAACTAATGCACTCTAAATATTTTATTGTGTTTAAATAAACTAAATTAGGCATTATTAACTTGACATTCGAAAAATAAAATATGATATAATCATTTCTTTATAAACTAAATATCACATTAACTAAAAAATATATATTGATAATAATTCTCCTATCATTAACATGTCATATGAGAATTTAAATTAGACGTGATATATCTTTTAAATGAGTAATTATCGATAAAGATCAAATAGGACTCTAGTGAGTGAAAGGTGCAATTCAATGTGAACTATCTATCATAGCCACCAAAGACAATAACCGTACTAATTCGGCATGCGTCGACTTGGTAGTTAGAGATTAAAAAAGGTAGGAATTAATAAAATATGATACATTTACTTGTAAAATTTAAATTAAATAAATGTATTTATAGATTGCAAAAATATAGATTTAAATGCAATTTTATTAATTTATTTTGTAAATTAACGATTTTGCTCCCTCAATCAAGTTTTGACTAAGAATGGTAGTGCTGAAATTAAATATATACTCCCTCATCCATTTAAATTAGGGTCTTGTTAATCAGAGTTTTCAAGACACTCTTTAAGAATTCTAAAAAAATAAAATATTATATAGAAAATTAAACCATTTCAATTTCCAAGACATTAAATACGCAGATTTTCACAACAAAAAAATAGTATTTTAAGGTTTTAAAGAGTGCCCTGAAGACATTGATTTTCATATTCCTTTAAATTAAACTAATTTATATTGCTAGCAAAGTATTATTCCGTGCTAACTTATAAGGAAAAAAAAGTAATATTTCACTATTATTAAAAATTTTAAATTTTTGTGTCTTAATGAAATATATGTCTTATTGGAAAGGTGTCAAAACTGAGTATATTTATTTGATATGGATCATGCATTTAATGACAAAGCTTAGTAATATTTTTAATGAATTAGCCTTATATAATTTATAATAAAATCGTTATACGACTAAGTAAACATTTAGTGTAAAAAAAAAATTATGCATACACCCTTATGATTCATTATGATTCATATCTTTGGTATTTATGGCAACTAGCATGACAAAGTTCACATAAATGAAATAGTTAAATGTGGAATAAATTACAATTATTTCTGTTTTACATTCTAAACATCAGATACTCCCGAGTGGTTTATAGTTTTTCATGATTGAAATGTGCGTCGGTGGGTTTGAATCCCTTACCAATATTATTTTATCACCAATTCAAAGTTGTGATTAAATTAAATCATAATAAACCTGTAATGGCAATAATGCTACTTATTGGGAACATTAGACATACATAATATTTACAGAAAATAATATTTTTAACTTCCTCCGTAATTGTATAATTTATTTAATGGATATCTTAAGATGATAGAGAGTGGATATATATGAATATGAAGATAAAGAAGAAAAAAATATAATCCTATAAATATACTGGAATTTTTAATGTAGTGTTGTTAAAATTAATTTTACAATTTAAATTACTATCTAAATTTAATCAATATTACTCGAAAGCATTTTTTATATAAACTATTAAAATAACTTTCACAAAATAAAAATCAATTTTACTTAAATACTTTAAAAATAAATCAATTTATTTTCATTTCATTTTTAATCAAAAATCAACATATCAAACTCAATTCTAATTGACTAATAACTAATGCACTCTAAATATTTTATTGTGTTTTAATAAACTAAATTAGGCATTATTAACTTGACATTCGAAAAATAAAATATGATATAATTATTTCTTTATAAACTAAATATCACATTAACTGAAAAATATATATTGATAATAATTCTCATATCATTAACATGTCATATGAGAATTTAAATTAGACGTGATATATCTTTTAAATGAGTAATTATCGATAAAGATCACATAGGACTCTAGTGAGTGAAAGGTGCAGTTCAATGTGAACTATCTATCATAGCCACCAAAGACAATAACCGTACTAATTCGGCATGCGTTGACTTGGTAGTTAGAGACTAAAAAAGGTAGGAATGAATAAAATATGATACATTTACTTGTAAAATTTAAAGTAAATAAATATATTTATAGATTGCAAAAATATAGATTTAAATGCAATTTTATTTATTTATTTTGTAAATTAACGATTTTTCTCCCTCAATCAAGTTTTGACTAAGAATGGTAGTGCTGAAATTAAATATATACTCCCTCATCCATTTAAATTAGGGTCTTGTTAATCAGATTTTTCAAGACACTCTTTAAGCATTCTAAAAAAATAAAATATTATATAAAAAATTAAACCATTTCAATTTCCAAGACATTAAATACGCAGATTTTCACAACAAAAAAATAGTATTTTAAGGTTTTAAAGAGTGCCCTGAAGACACTGATTTTCATATTCCTTTAAATTAAACTAATTTATATTTCTAGCAAAGTATTATTCCGTGCTAACTTATAAGGAAAAAAAAGTAATATTTCACTATTATTAAAATGTTTAAATTTTTGTGTCTTAATGAAATATATGTCTTATTGGAAAGGTGTCAAAACTGAGTATATTTATTTGATATGGATCATGCATTTAATGACAAAGCTTAGTAATATTTTTAATGAATTAGCCTTATATAAATTATAATAAAATCGTTATACGACTAAGTAAACATTTAGTGTAAAAAAAAATTATGCATACACCCTTATGATTCATTATGATTCATATCTTTGGTATTTATGGCAACTAGCATGACAAAGTTCACATAAATGAAATAGTTAAATATGGAATAAATTACAATTATTTGTTTTACATTCTAAACATTAGATACTCCCGAGTGGTTTATAGTTTTTCATGATTGAAATGTGCGTCGGTGGGTTTGAATCCCTTACCAATATTATTTTATCAGCAATTCAAAGTTGTGATTAAATTAAATCATAATAAACCTGTAATGGCAATAATGCTACTTATTGGGAACATTAGACATACATATTGTTTACAGAAAATAATATTTTTAACTTCCTCCGTAATTGTAGAATTTATTTAATGGATATCTTAAGATGATAGAGAGTGGATATATATGAATATGAAGAAAAAGAAGAAAAAAATATAATCCTATAAATATACTGGAATTTTTAATGTAGTGTTAAAATTAATTTTACAATTTAAATTACTATCTAAATTTAATCAATATTACTCAAAAGCATTTTTTATATAAACTATTAAAATAACTTTCACAAAATAAAAATCAATTTTACTTAAATACTTTAAAAATAAATCAATTTATTTTCATTTCATTTTTAATCAAAAATCAACATATCAAACTAAATTTTAATTGACTAATAACTAATGCACTCTAAATATTTTATTGTGTTTTAATAAACTAAATTAGGCATTATTAACTTGACATTCGAAAAATAAAATATGATATAATCATTTCTTTATAAACTAAATATCACATTAACTAAAAAATATATATTGATAATAATTCTCATATCATTAACATGTCATATGAGAATTTAAATTAGACGTGATATATCTTTTAAATGAGTAATTATAGATAAATATCAAATAGGACTCTAGTGAGTGAAAGGTGCAGTTCAATGTGAACTATCTATCGTAGCCACCAAAGACAATAATCGTACTAATTCGGCATGCGTTGACTTGGTAGTTAGAGATTAAAAAAGGTAGGAATTAATAAAATATGATACATTTACTTGTAAAATTTAAATTAAATAAATATATTTATAGATTGCAAAAATATAGATTTAAATGCAATTTTATTAATTTATTTTGTAAATTAACGATTTTGCTCCCTCAATCAAGTTTTGACTAAGAATGGTAGTGCTGAAATTAAATATATCATCCCTCATCCATTTAAATTAGGGTCTTGTTAATCAGAGTTTTCAAGACACTCTTTAAGCATTCTAAAAAAATAAAATATTATATAGAAAATTAAACCATTTCAATTTCCAAGACATTAAATACGCAGATTTTCACAACATAAAAATAGTATTTTAAGGTTTTAAAGAGTGCCCTGAAGACATTGATTTTCATATTCCTTTAAATTAAACTAATTTATATTGCTAGCAAAGTATTATTCTGTGCTAACTTATAAGGAAAAAAAAGTAATATTTCACTATTATTAAAAAATTTAAATTTTTGTGTCTTAATGAAATATATGTCTTATTGGAAAGGTGTCAAAACTGAGTATATTTATTTGATATGGATCATGCATTTAATGACAAAGCTTAGTAATATTTTTAATGAATTAGCCTTATATAATTTATAATAAAATCGTTATACGACTAAGTAAACATTTAGTGTAAAAAAAAATTATGCATACACCCTTATGATTCATTATGATTCATATCTTTGGTGTTTATGGCAACTAGCATGACAAAGTTCACATAAATGAAATAGTTAAATATGGAATAAATTACAATTATTTCTGTTTTACATTCTAAACATTAGATACTCCCGAGTGGTTTATAGTTTTTCATGATTGAAATGTGCGTCGGTGGGTTTGAATCCCTTACCAATATTATTTTATCAGCAATTCAAAGTTGTGATTAAATTAAATCATAATAAACCTGTAATGGCAATAATGCTACTTATTGGGAACATTAGACATACATACTGTTTACAGAAAATAATATTTTTAACTTCCTCCGTAATTGTAGAATTTATTTAATGGATATCTTAACATGATAGAGAGTGGATATATATGAATATGAAGAAAAAGAAGAAAAAAATATAATCCTATAAATATACTGGAATTTTTAATGTAGTGTTAAAATTAATTTTACAATTTAAATTACTATCTAAATTTAATCAATATTACTCAAAATCATTTTTTATATAAACTATTAAAATAACTTTCACAAAATAAAAATCAAATTTACTTAAATACTTTAAAAATAAATCAATTGATTTTCATTTCATTTTTAATCAAAAATCAACATATCAAACTAAATTCTAATTGACTAATAACTAATGCACTCTAAATATTTTATTGTGTTTTAATAAACTAAATTAGGCATTATTAACTTGACATTCGAAAAATAAAATATGATATAATCATTTCTTTATAAACTAAATATCACATTAACTAAAAAATATATATTGATAATAATTCTCCTATCATTAACATGTCATATGAGAATTTAAATTAGACGTGATATATCTTTTAAATGAGTAATTATCGATAAAGATCAAATAGGACTCTAGTGAGTGAAAGGTGCAGTTCAATGTGAACTATTAATCATAGCCACCAAAGACAATAACCGTACTAATTCGGCATGCGTCGACTTGGTAGTTAGAGATTAAAAAAGGTAGGAATTAATAAAATATGATACATTTACTTGTAAAATTTAAATTAAATAAATATATTTATAGATTGCAAACATATAGATTTAAATGCAATTTTATTAATTTATTTTGTAAATTAACGATTTTTTCCCCTCAATCAAGTTTTGACTAAGAATGGTAGTGCTGAAATTAAATAAATACTCCCTCATCCATTTAAATTAGGGTCTTGTTAATCAGAGTTTTCAAGACACTCTTTAAGCATTCTAAAAAAATAAAATATTATATAGAAAATTAAACCATTTCAATTTCCAAGACATTAAATACGCAGATTTTCACAACAAAAAAATAGTATTTTAAGGTTTTAAAGAGTGCCCTGAAGACATTGATTTTCATATTCCTTTAAATTAAATTAATTTATATTGCTAGCAAAGTATTATTCCGTGCTAACTTATAAGGAAAAAAAAGTAATATTTCACTATTATTAAAAATTTTAAATTTTTGTGTCTTAATGAAATATATGTCTTATTGGAAAGGTGTCAAAACTGAGTATATTTATTTGATATGGATCATGCATTTATTGACAAAGCTTAGTAATATTTTTATTGAATTAGCCTTATATAATTTATAATAAAATCGTTATACGACTAAGTAAACATTTAGTGTAAAAAAAAATTATGCATACACCCTTATGATTCATTATGATTCATATCTTTGGTATTTATGGCAACTAGCATGACAAAGTTCACATAAATGAAATAGTTAAATATGGAATAAATTACAATTATTTGTTTTACATTCTAAACATTAGATACTCCCGAGTGGTTTATAGTTTTTCATGATTGAAATGTGCGTCGGTGGGTTTGAATCCCTTACCAATATTATTTTATCAGCAATTCAAAGTTGTGATTAAATTAAATCATAATAAACCTGTAATGGCAATAATGCTACTTATTGGGAACATTAGATATACATATTGTTTACAGAAAATAATATTTTTAACTTCCTCCGTAATTGTAGAATTTATTTAATGGATATCTTAAGATGATAGAGAGTGGATATATATGAATATGAAGAAAAAGAAGAAAAAAATATAATCCTATAAATATACTGGAATTTTTAATGTAGTGTTAAAATTAATTTTACAATTTAAATTACTATCTAAATTTAATCAATATTACTCAAAAGAATTTTTTATATAAACTATTAAAATAACTTTCACAAAATAAAAATCAATTTTACTTAAATACTTTAAAAATAAATCAATTTATTTTCATTTCATTTTTAATCAAAAATCAACATATCAAACTAAATTCTAATTGACTAATAACTAATGCACTCTAAATATTTTACTGTGTTTTAATAAACTAAATTAGGGATTATTAACTTGACATTCGAAAAATAAAATATGATATAATCATTTCTTTATAAACTAAATATCACATTAACTAAAAAATATATATTGATAATAATTCTCATATCATTAACATGTCATATGAGAATTTAAATTAGACGTGATATATCTTTTAAATGAGTAATTATAGATAAATATCAAATAGGACTCTAGTGAGTGAAAGGTGCAGTTCAATGTGAACTATCTATCATAGCCACCAAAGACAATAATCGTACTAATTCGGCATGCGTTGACTTGGTAGTTAGAGATTAAAAAAGGTAGGAATTAATAAAATATGATACATTTACTTGTAAAATTTAAATTAAATAAATATATTTATAGATTGCAAAAATATAGATTTAAATGCAATTTTATTAATTTATTTTGTAAATTAACGATTTTGCTCCCTCAATCAAGTTTTGACTAAGAATGGTAGTGCTGAAATTAAATATATACTCCCTCATCCATTTAAATTAGGGTCTTGTTAATCAGAGTTTTCAAGACACTCTTTAAGCATTCTAAAAAAATAAAATATTATATAGAAAATTAAACCATTTCAATTTCCAAGACATTAAATACGCAGATTTTCACAACAAAAAAATAGTATTTTAAGGTTTTAAAGAGTGCCCTGAAGACATTGATTTTCATATTCCTTTAAATTAAACTAATTTATATTGCTAGCAAAGTATTATTCCGTGCTAACTTATAAGGAAAAAAAAGTAATATTTCATTATTATTAAAAATTTTAAATTTTTGTGTCTTAATGAAATATATGTCTTATTGGAAAGGTGTCAAAACTGAGTATATTTATTTGATATGGATCATGCATTTAATGACAAAGCTTAGTAATATTTTTAATGAATTAGCCTTATATAATTTATAATAAAATCGTTATACGACTAAGTAAACATTTAGTGTAAAAAAAAATTATGCATACACCCTTATGATTCATTATGATTCATATCTTTGGTATTTATGGCAACTAGCATGACAAAGTTCACATAAATGAAATAGTTTAATATGGAATAAATTACAATTATTTCTGTTTTACATTCTAAACATTAGATACTCCCGAGTGGTTTATAGTTTTTCATGATTGAAATGTGCGTCGGTGGGTTTGAATCCCTTACCAATATTATTTTATCAGCAATTCAAAGTTGTGATTAAATTAAATCATAATAAACCTGTAATGGCAATAATGCTACTTATTGGGAACATTAGACATACATATTGTTTACAGAAAATAATATTTTTAACTTCCTCCGTAATTGTAGAATTTATTTAATGGATATCTTAACATGATAGAGAGTGGATATATATGAATATGAAGAAAAAGAAGAAAAAAATATAATCCTATAAATATACTGGAATTTTTAATGTAGTGTTAAAATTAATTTTACAATTTAAATTACTATCTAAATTTAATCAATATTACTCAAAAGCATTTTTATATAAAATATTAAAATAACTTTCACAAAATAAAAATCAATTTTACTTAAATACTTTAAAAATAAATCAATTTATTTTCATTTCATTTTTAATCAAAAATCAACATATCAAACTAAATTCTAGTTGACTAATAACTAATGCACTCTAAATATTTTATTGTGTTTTAATAAACTAAATTAGGCATTATTAACTTGACATTCGAAAAATAAAATATGATATAATCATTTCTTTATAAACTAAATATCACATTAACTAAAAAATATATATTGATAACAATTCTCCTATCATTAACATGTCATATGAGAATTTAAATTAGACGTGATATATCTTTTAAATGAGTAATTATCGATAAAGATCAAATAGGACTCTAGTGAGTGAAAGGTACAGTTCAATGTGAACTATCTATCATAGCCACCAAAGACAATAACCGTACTAATTCGACATGCGTCGACTTGGTAGTTAGAGATTAAAAAAGGTAGGAATTAATAAAATATGATACATTTACCTCTAAAATTTAAATTAAATAAATATATTTATAGATTGCAAAAATATAGATTTAAATGCAATTTTATTAATTTATTTTGTAAATTAACGATTTTGCTCCCTCAATCAAGTTTTGACTAAGAATGGTAGTGCTGAAATTAAATATATACTCCCTCATCCATTTAAATTAGGGTCTTGTTAATCAGAGTTTTCAAGACACTCTTTAAGCATTCTAAAAAAATAAAATATTATATAGAAAATTAAACCATTTCAATTTCCAAGACATTAAATACACAGATTTTCACAACAAAAAAAATAGTATTTTAAGGTTTTAAAGAGTGCCCTGAAGACATTGATTTTCATATTCCTTTAAATTAAATTAATTTATATTGCTAGCAAAGTATTATTCCGTGCTAACTTATAAGGAAAAAAAAGTAATATTTCACTATTATTAAAAATTTTAAATTTTTGTGTCTTAATGAAATATATGTCTTATTGGAAAGGTGTCAAAACTGAGTATATTTATTTGATATGGATCATGCATTTATTGACAAAGCTTAGTAATATTTTTAATGAATTATCCTTATATAATTTATAATAAAATCGTTATACGACTAAGTAAACATTTAGTGTAAAAAAAAATTATGCATACACCCTTATGATTCATCATGATTCATATCTTTGGTATTTATGGCAACTAGCATGACAAAGTTCACATAAATGAAATAGTTAACTATGGAATAAATTACAATTATTTTTGTTTTACATTCTAAACATCAGATACTCCCGAGTGGTTTATAGTTTTTCATGATTGAAATGTGCGTCGTTGGCTTTGAATCCCTTACCAATATTATTTTATCAGCAATTCAAAGTTGTGATTAAATTAAATCATAATAAACCTGTAATGGAAATAATTCTACTTATTGGGAACATTAGACATACATATTGTTTACAGAAAATAATATTTTTAACTTCCTCCATAATTGTAGAATTTATTTAATGGATATCTTAAGATGATAGAGAGTGGATATATATGAATATGAAGAAAAAGAAGAAAAAAATATAATCCTATAAATATACTGGAATTTTTAATGTAGTGTTAAAATTAATTTTACAATTTAAATTACTATCTAAATTTAATCAATATTACTCAAAAGCATTTTTTATATAAACTATTAAAATAACTTTCACAAAATAAAAATCAATTTTACTTAAATACTTTAAAAATAAATCAATTTATTTTCATTTCATTTTTAATCAAAAATCAACATATCAAACTAAATTCTAATTGACTAATAACTAATGCACTCTAAATATTTTATTGTGTTTTAATAAACTAAATTAGGCATTATTAACTTGACATTCGAAAAATAAAATATGATATAATCATTTCTTTATAAACTAAATATCACATTAACTAAAAAATATATATTGATAATAATTCTCATATCATTAACATGTCATATGAGAATTTAAATTAGACGTGATATATCTTTTAAATGAGTAATTATCGATAAAGATCAAATAGGACTCTAGTGAGTGAAAGGTGCAGTTCAATGTGAACTATCTATCATAGCCACCAAAGACAATAACCGTACTAATTCGGCATGCGTTGACTTGGTAGTTAGAGATTAAAAAAGGTAGGAATTAATAAAATATGATACATTTACTTGTAAAATTTAAATTAAATAAATATATTTATAGATTGCAAAAATATAGATTTAAATGCAATTTTATTAATTTATTTTGTAAATTAACGATTTTGCTCCCTCAATCAAGTTTTGACTAAGAATGGTAGTGCTGAAATTAAATATATACTCCCTCATCCATTTAAATTAGGGTCTTGTTAATCAGAGTTTTCAAGACACTCTTTAAGCATTCTAAAAAAATAAAATATTATATAGAAAATTAAACCATTTCAATTTCCAAGACATTAAATACACAGATTTTCACAACAAAAAAAATAGTATTTTAAGGTTTTAAAGAGTGCCCTGAAGACATTGATTTTCATATTCCTTTAAATTAAATTAATTTATATTGCTAGCAAAGTATTATTCCGTGCTAACTTATAAGGAAAAAAAAGTAATATTTCACTATTATTAAAAATTTTAAATTTTTGTGTCTTAATGAAATATATGTCTTATTGGAAAGGTGTCAAAACTGAGTATATTTATTTGATATGGATCATGCATTTATTGACAAAGCTTAGTAATATTTTTAATGAATTATCCTTATATAATTTATAATAAAATCGTTATACGACTAAGTAAACATTTAGTGTAAAAAAAAATTATGCATACACCCTTATGATTCATCATGATTCATATCTTTGGTATTTATGGCAACTAGCATGACAAAGTTCACATAAATGAAATAGTTAACTATGGAATAAATTACAATTATTTTTGTTTTACATTCTAAACATCAGATACTCCCGAGTGGTTTATAGTTTTTCATGATTGAAATGTGCGTCGTTGGCTTTGAATCCCTTACCAATATTATTTTATCAGCAATTCAAAGTTGTGATTAAATTAAATCATAATAAACCTGTAATGGAAATAATTCTACTTATTGGGAACATTAGACATACATATTGTTTACAGAAAATAATATTTTTAACTTCCTCCATAATTGTAGAATTTATTTAATGGATATCTTAAGATGATAGAGAGTGGATATATATGAATATGAAGAAAAAGAAGAAAAAAATATAATCCTATAAATATACTGGAATTTTTAATGTAGTGTTAAAATTAATTTTACAATTTAAATTACTATCTAAATTTAATCAATATTACTCAAAAGCATTTTTTATATAAACTATTAAAATAACTTTCACAAAATAAAAATCAATTTTACTTAAATACTTTAAAAATAAATCAATTTATTTTCATTTCATTTTTAATCAAAAATCAACATATCAAACTAAATTCTAATTGACTAATAACTAATGCACTCTAAATATTTTATTGTGTTTTAATAAACTAAATTAGGCATTATTAACTTGACATTCGAAAAATAAAATATGATATAATCATTTCTTTATAAACTAAATATCACATTAACTAAAAAATATATATTGATAATAATTCTCATATCATTAACATGTCATATGAGAATTTAAATTAGACGTGATATATCTTTTAAATGAGTAATTATCGATAAAGATCAAATAGGACTCTAGTGAGTGAAAGGTGCAGTTCAATGTGAACTATCTATCATAGCCACCAAAGACAATAACCGTACTAATTCGGCATGCGTTGACTTGGTAGTTAGAGATTAAAAAAGGTAGGAATTAATAAAATATGATACATTTACTTGTAAAATTTAAATTAAATAAATATATTTATAGATTGCAAAAATATAGATTTAAATGCAATTTTATTAATTTATTTTGTAAATTAACGATTTTGCTCCCTCAATCAAGTTTTGACTAAGAATGGTAGTGCTGAAATTAAATATATACTCCCTCATCCATTTAAATTAGGGTCTTGTTAATCAGAGTTTTCAAGACAATCTTTAAGCATTCTAAAAAAATAAAATATTATATAGAAAATTAAACCATTTCAATTTCCAAGACATTAAATACGCAGATTTTCACAACAAAAAAAATAGTATTTTAAGGTTTTAAAGAGTGCCCTGAAGACATTGATTTTCATATTCCTTTAAATTAAACTAATTTATATTGCTAGCAAAGTATTATTCCGTGCTAACTTATAAGGAAAAAAAAGTAATATTTCACTATTATTAAAAATTTTAAATTTTTGTGTCTTAATGAAATATATGTCTTATTGGAAAGGTGTCAAAACTGAGTATATTTATTTGATATGGATCATGCATTTAATGACAAAGCTTAGTAATATTTTTAATGAATTAGCCTTATATAATTTATAATAAAATCGTTATACGACTAAGTAAACATTTAGTGTAAAAAAAAATTATGCATACACCCTTATGATTCATCATGATTCATATCTTTGGTATTTATGGCAACTAGCATGACAAAGTTCACATAATTGAAATAGTTAAATATGGAATAAATTACAATTATTTCTGTTTTACATTCTAAACATCAGATACTCCCGAGTGGTTTATAGTTTTTCATGATTGAAATGTGCGTCGGTGGGTTTGGATCCCTTACCAATATTATTTTATCAGCAATTCAAAGTTGTGATTAAATTAAATCATAATAAACCTGTAATGGCAATAATGCTACTTATTGGGAACATTAGACATACATATTGTTTACAGAAAATAATATTTTTAACTTCCTCCGTAATTGTAGAATTTATTTAATGGATATCTTAAGATGATAGAGAGTGGATATATATGAATATGAAGAAAAAGAAGAAAAAAATATAATCCTATAAATCTACTGGAATTTTTAATGTAGTGTTAAAATTAATTTTACAATTTAAATTACTATCTAAATTTAATCAATATTACTCAAAAGCATTTTTTATATAAAATATTAAAATAACTTTCACAAAATAAAAATCAATTTTACTTAAATACTTTAAAAATAAATCAATTTATTTTCATTTCATTTTTAATCAAAAATCAACATATCAAACTAAATTCTAATTGACTAATAACTAATGCACTCTAAATATTTTATTGTGTTTAAATAAACTAAATTAGACATTATTAACTTGACATTCGAAAAATAAAATATGATATAATCATTTCTTTATAAACTAAATATCACATTAACTAAAAAATATATATTGATAATAATTCTCCTATCATTAACATGTCATATGAGAATTTAAATTAGACGTGATATATCTTTTAAATGAGTAATTATCGATAAAGATCAAATAGGACTCTAGTGAGTGAAAGGTGCAGTTCAATGTGAACTATCTATCATAGCCACCAAAGACAATAATCGTACTAATTCGGCATGCGTTGACTTGGTAGTTAGAGATTAAAAAAGGTAGGAATTAATAAAATATGATACATTTACTTGTAAAATTTAAATTAAATAAATATATTTATAGATTGCAAAAATATAGATTTAAATGCAATTTTATTAATTTATTTTGTAAATTAACGATTTTGCTCCCTCAATCAAGTTTTGACTAAGAATGGTAGTGCTGAAATTAAATATATACTCCCTCATCCATTTAAATTAGGGTCTTGTTAATCAGAGTTTTCAAGACACTCTTTAAGCATTCTAAAAAAATAAAATATTATATAGAAAATTAAACCATTTCAATTTCCAAGACATTAAATACGCAGATTTTCACAACAAAAAAAATAGTATTTTAAGGTTTTAAAGAGTGCCCTGAAGACATTGATTTTCATATTCCTTTAAATTAAACTAATTTATATTGCTAGCAAAGTGTTATTCCGTGCTAACTTATAAGGAAAAAAAAGTAATATTTCACTATTATTAAAAATTTTAAATTTTTGTGTCTTAATGAAATATATGTCTTATTGGAAAGGTGTCAAAACTGAGTATATTTATTTGATATGGATCATGCATTTAATGACAAAGCTTAGTAATATTTTTAATGAATTAGCCTTATATAATTTATAATAAAATCGTTATACGACTAAGTAAACATTTAGTGTAAAAAAAAATTATGCATACACCCTTATGATTCATCATGATTCATATCTTTGGTATTTATGGCAACTAGCATGACAAAGTTCACATAAATGAAATAGTTAAATATGGAATAAATTACAATTATTTCTGTTTTACATTCTAAACATCAGATACTCCCGAGTGGTTTATAGTTTTTCATGATTGAAATGTGCGTCGGTGGGTTTGGATCCCTTACCAATATTATTTTATCAGCAATTCAAAGTTGTGATTAAATTAAATCATAATAAACCTGTAATGGCAATAATGCTACTTATTGGGAACATTAGACATACATATTGTTTACAGAAAATAATATTTTTAACTTCCTCCGTAATTGTAGAATTTATTTAATGGATATCTTAAGATGATAGAGAGTGGATATATATGAATATGAAGAAAAAGAAGAAAAAAATATAATCCTATAAATCTACTGGAATTTTTAATGTAGTGTTAAAATTAATTTTACAATTTAAATTACTATCTAAATTTAATCAATATTACTCAAAAGCATTTTTTATATAAACTATTAAAATAACTTTCACAAAATAAAAATCAATTTTACTTAAATACTTTAAAAATAAATCAATTTATTTTCATTTCATTTTTAATCAAAAATCAACATATCAAACTAAATAATAATTGACTAATAACTAATGCACTCTAAATATTTTATTGTGTTTAAATAAACTAAATTAGGCATTATTAACTTGACATTCGAAAAATAAAATATGATATAATCATTTCTTTATAAACTAAATATCACATTAACTAAAAAATATATATTGATAATAATTCTCCTATCATTAACATGTCATATGAGAATTTAAATTAGACGTGATATATCTTTTAAATGAGTAATTATCGATAAAGATCAAATAGGACTCTAGTGAGTGAAAGGTGCAGTTCAATGTGAACTATCTATCATAGCCACCAAAGACAATAACCGTACTAATTCGGCATGCGTCGACTTGGTAGTTAGAGATTAAAAAAGGTAGGAATTAATAAAATATGATACATTTACTTGTAAAATTTAAATTAAATAAATGTATTTATAGATTGCAAAAATATAGATTTAAATGCAATTTTATTAATTTATTTTGTAAATTAACGATTTTGCTCCCTCAATCAAGTTTTGACTAAGAATGGTAGTGCTGAAATTAAATATATACTCCCTCATCCATTTAAATTAGGGTCTTGTTAATCAGAGTTTTCAAGACACTCTTTAAGCATTCTAAAAAAATAAAATATTATATAGAAAATTAAACCATTTCAATTTCCAAGACATTAAATACGCAGATTTTCACAACAAAAAAATAGTATTTTAAGGTTTTAAAGAGTGCCCCGAAGACATTGATTTTCATATTCCTTTAAATTAAACTAATTTATATTGCTAGCAAAGTATTATTCCGTGCTAACTTATAAGGAAAAAAAAGTAATATTTCACTATTATTAAAATTTTTAAATTTTTGTGTCTTAATGAAATATATGTCTTATTGGAAAGGTGTCAAAACTGAGTATATTTATTTGATATGGATCATGCATTTAATGACAAAGCTTAGTAATATTTTTAATGAATTAGCCTTATATAATTTATAATAAAATCGTTATACGACTAAGTAAACATTTAGTGTAAAAAAAAATTATGCATACACCCTTATGATTCATCATGATTCATATCTTTGGTATTTATGGCAACTAGCATGACAAAGTTCACATAAATGAAATAGTTAAATATGGAATAAATTACAATTATTTCTGTTTTACATTCTAAACAATAGATACTCCCGAGTGGTTTATAGTTTTTCATGATTGAAATGTGCGTCGGTGGGTTTGGATCCCTGACCAATATTATTTTATCAGCAATTCAAAGTTGTGATTAAATTAAATCATAATAAACCTGTAATGGCAATAATGCTACTTATTGGGAACATTAGACATACATATTGTTTACAGAAAATAATATTTTTAACTTCCTCCGTAATTGTAGAATTTATTTAATGGATATCTTAAGATGATAGAGAGTGGATATATATGAATATGAAGAAAAAGAAGAAAAAAATATAATCCTATAAATCTACTGGAATTTTTAATGTAGTGTTAAAATTAATTTTACAATTTAAATTACTATCTAAATTTAATCAATATTACTCAAAATCATTTTTTATATAAACTATTAAAATAACTTTCACAAAATAAAAATCAATTTTACTTAAATACTTTAAAAATAAATCAATTTATTTTCATTTCATTTTTAATCAAAAATCAACATATCAAACTAAATTCTAATTGACTAATAACTAATGCACTCTAAATATTTTATTGTGTTTTAATAAACTAAATTAGGCATTATTAACTTGACATTCGAAAAATAAAATATGATATAATCATTTCTTTATAAACTAAATATCACATTAACTAAAAAATATATATTGATAATAATTCTCCTATCATTAACATGTCATATGAGAATTTAAATTAGACGTGATATATCTTTTAAATGAGTAATTATCGATAAAGATCAAATAGGACTCTAGTGAGTGAAAGGTGCAGTTCAATGTGAACTATCTATCATAGCCACCAAAGACAATAACCGTACTAATTCGGCATGCGTCGACTTGGTAGTGAGAGATTAAAAAAGGTAGGAATTAATAAAATATGATACATTTACTTGTAAAATTTAAATTAAATAAATGTATTTATAGATTGCAAAAATATAGATTTAAATGCAATTTTATTAATTTATTTTGTAAATTAACGATTTTGCTCCCTCAATCAAGTTTTGACTAAGAATGGTAGTGATGAAATTAAATATATACTCCCTCATCCATTTAAATTAGGGTCTTGTTAATCAGAGTTTTCAAGACACTCTTTAAGCATTCTAAAAAAATAAAATATTATATAGAAAATTAAACCATTTCAATTTCCAAGACATTAAATACGCAGATTTTCACAACAAAAAAATAGTATTTTAAGGTTTTAAAGAGTGCCCTGAAGACATTGATTTTCATATTCCTTTAAATTAAACTAATTTATATTGCTAGCAAAGTATTATTCCGTGCTAACTTATAAGGAAAAAAAAGTAATATTTCACTATTATTAAAAATTTTAAATTTTTGTGTCTTAATGAAATATATGTCTTATTGGAAAGGTGTCAAAACTGAGTATATTTATTTGATATGGATCATGCATTTAATGACAAAGCTTAGTAATATTTTTAATGAATTAGCCTTATATAATTTATAATAAAATCGTTATACGACTAAGTAAACATTTAGTGTAAAAAAAAATTATGCATACACCCTTATGATTCATCATGATTCATATCTTTGGTATTTATGGCAACTAGCATGACAAAGTTCACATAAATGAAATAGTTAAATATGGAATAAATTACAATTATTTCTGTTTTACATTCTAAACAATAGATACTCCCGAGTGGTTTATAGTTTTTCATGATTGAAATGTGCGTCGGTGGGTTTGGATCCCTTACCAATATTATTTTATCAGCAATTCAAAGTTGTGATTAAATTAAATCATAATAAACCTGTAATGGCAATAATGCTACTTATTGGGAACATTAGACATACATATTGTTTACAGAAAATAATATTTTTAACTTCCTCCGTAATTGTAGAATTTATTTAATGGATATCTTAAGATGATAGAGAGTGGATATATATGAATATGAAGAAAAAGAAGAAAAAAATATAATCCTATAAATCTACTGGAATTTTTAATGTAGTGTTAAAATTAATTTTACAATTTAAATTACTATCTAAATTTAATCAATATTACTCAAAATCATTTTTTATATAAACTATTAAAATAACTTTCACAAAATAAAAATCAATTTTACTTAAATACTTTAAAAATAAATCAATTTATTTTCATTTCATTTTTAATCAAAAATCAACATATCAAACTAAATTCTAATTGACTAATAACTAATGCACTCTAAATATTTTATTGTGTTTAAATAAACTAAATTAGGCATTATTAACTTGACATTCGAAAAATAAAATATGATATAATCATTTCTTTATAAACTAAATATCACATTAACTAAAAAATATATATTGATAATAATTCTCCTATCATTAACATGTCATATGAGAATTTAAATTAGACGTGATATATCTTTTAAATGAGTAATTATCGATAAAGATCAAATAGGACTCTAGTGAGTGAAAGGTGCAGTTCAATGTGAACTATCTATCATAGCCACCAAAGACAATAACCGTACTAATTCGGCATGCGTCGACTTGGTAGTTAGAGATTAAAAAAGGTAGGAATTAATAAAATATGATACATTTACTTGTAAAATTTAAATTAAATAAATGTATTTATAGATTGCAAAAATATAGATTTAAATGCAATTTTATTAATTTATTTTGTAAATTAACGATTTTGCTCCCTCAATCAAGTTTTGACTAAGAATGGTAGTGCTGAAATTAAATATATACTCCCTCATCCATTTAAATTAGGGTCTTGTTAATCAGAGTTTTCAAGACACTCTTTAAGCATTCTAAAAAAATAAAATATTATATAGAAAATTAAACAATTTCAATTTCCAAGACATTAAATACGCAGATTTTCACAACAAAAAAATAGTATTTTAAGGTTTTAAAGAGTGCCCTGAAGACATTGATTTTCATATTCCTTTAAATTAAACTAATTTATATTGCTAGCAAAGTATTATTCCGTGCTAACTTATAAGGAAAAAAAAGTAATATTTCACTATTATTAAAAATTTTAAATTTTTGTGTCTTAATGAAATATATGTCTTATTGGAAAGGTGTCAAAACTGAGTATATTTATTTGATATGGATCATGCATTTAATGACAAAGCTTAGTAATATTTTTAATGAATTAGCCTTATATAATTTATAATAAAATCGTTATACGACTAAGTAAACATTTAGTGTAAAAAAAAATTATGCATACACCCTTATGATTCATTATGATTCATATCTTTGGTATTTATGGCAACTAGCATGACAAAGTTCACATAAATGAAATAGTTAAATATGGAATAAATTACAATTATTTCTGTTTTACATTCTAAACATCAGATACTCCCGAGTGGTTTATAGTTTTTCATGATTGAAATGTGCGTCGGTGGGTTTGGATCCCTTACCAATATTATTTTATCAGCAATTCAAAGTTGTGATTAAATTAAATCATAATAAACCTGTAATGGCAATAATGCTACTTATTGGGAACATTAGACATACATATTGTTTACAGAAAATAATATTTTTAACTTCCTCCGTAATTGTAGAATTTATTTAATGGATATCTTAAGATGATAGAGAGTGGATATATATGAATATGAAGAAAAAGAAGAAAAAAATATAATCCTATAAATCTACTGGAATTTTTAATGTAGTGTTAAAATTAATTTTACAATTTAAATTACTATCTAAATTTAATCAATATTACTCAAAAGCATTTTTTATATAAACTATTAAAATAACTTTCACAAAATAAAAATCAATTTTACTTAAATACTTTAAAAATAAATCAATTTATTTTCATTTCATTTTTAATCAAAAATCAACATATCAAACTAAATTCTAATTGACTAATAACTAATGCACTCTAAATATTTTATTGTGTTTAAATAAACTAAATTAGGCATTATTAACTTGACATTCGAAAAATAAAATATGATATAATCATTTCTTTATAAACTAAATATCACATTAACTAAAAAATATATATTGATAATAATTCTCCTATCATTAACATGTCATATGAGAATTTAAATTAGACGTGATATATCTTTTAAATGAGTAATTATCGATAAAGATCAAATAGGACTCTAGTGAGTGAAAGGTGCAGTTCAATGTGAACTATCTATCATAGCCACCAAAGACAATAACCGTACTAATTCGGCATGCGTCGACTTGGTAGTTAGAGATTAAAAAAGGTAGGAATTAATAAAATATGATACATTTACTTGTAAAATTTAAATTAAATAAATGTATTTATAGATTGCAAAAATATAGATTTAAATGCAATTTTATTAATTTATTTTGTAAATTAACGATTTTGCTCCCTCAATCAAGTTTTGACTAAGAATGGTAGTGCTGAAATTAAATATATACTCCCTCATCCATTTAAATTAGGGTCTTGTTAATCAGAGTTTTCAAGACACTCTTTAAGCATTCTAAAAAAATAAAATATTATATAGAAAATTAAACAATTTCAATTTCCAAGACATTAAATACGCAGATTTTCACAACAAAAAAATAGTATTTTAAGGTTTTAAAGAGTGCCCTGAAGACATTGATTTTCATATTCCTTTAAATTAAACTAATTTATATTGCTAGCAAAGTATTATTCCGTGCTAACTTATAAGGAAAAAAAAGTAATATTTCACTATTATTAAAAATTTTAAATTTTTGTGTCTTAATGAAATATATGTCTTATTGGAAAGGTGTCAAAACTGAGTATATTTATTTGATATGGATCATGCATTTAATGACAAAGCTTAGTAATATTTTTAATGAATTAGCCTTATATAATTTATAATAAAATCGTTATACGACTAAGTAAACATTTAGTGTAAAAAAAAATTATGCATACACCCTTATGATTCATTATGATTCATATCTTTGGTATTTATGGCAACTAGCATGACAAAGTTCACATAAATGAAATAGTTAAATATGGAATAAATTACAATTATTTCTGTTTTACATTCTAAACATTAGATACTCCCGAGTGGTTTATAGTTTTTCATGATTGAAATGTGCGTCGGTGGGTTTGGATCCCTTACCAATATTATTTTATCAGCAATTCAAAGTTGTGATTAAATTAAATCATAATAAACCTGTAATGGCAATAATGCTACTTATTGGGAACATTAGACATACATATTGTTTACAGAAAATAATATTTTTAACTTCCTCCGTAATTGTAGAATTTATTTAATGGATATCTTAAGATGATAGAGAGTGGATATATATGAATATGAAGAAAAAGAAGAAAAAAATATAATCCTATAAATCTACTGGAATTTTTAATGTAGTGTTAAAATTAATTTTACAATTTAAATTACTATCTAAATTTAATCAATATTACTCAAAAGCATTTTTTATATAAACTATTAAAATAACTTTCACAAAATAAAAATCAATTTTACTTAAATACTTTAAAAATAAATCAATTTATTTTCATTTCATTTTTAATCAAAAATCAACATATCAAACTAAATTCTAATTGACTAATAACTAATGCACTCTAAATATTTTATTGTGTTTTAATAAACTAAATTAGGCATTATTAACTTGACATTCGAAAAATAAAATATGATATAATCATTTCTTTATAAACTAAATATCACATTAACTAAAAAATATATATTGATAATAATTCTCCTATCATTAACATGTCATATGAGAATTTAAATTAGACGTGATATATCTTTTAAATGAGTAATTATCGATAAAGATCAAATAGGACTCTAGTGAGTGAAAGGTGCAGTTCAATGTGAACTATCTATCATAGCCACCAAAGACAATAACCGTACTAATTCGGCATGCGTCGACTTGGTAGTTAGAGATTAAAAAAGGTAGGAATTAATAAAATATGATACATTTACTTGTAAAATTTAAATTAAATAAATGTATTTATAGATTGCAAAAATATAGATTTAAATGCAATTTTATTAATTTATTTTGTAAATTAACGATTTTGCTCCCTCAATCAAGTTTTGACTAAGAATGGTAGTGCTGAAATTAAATATATACTCCCTCATCCATTTAAATTAGGGTCTTGTTAATCAGAGTTTTCAAGACACTCTTTAAGCATTCTAAAAAAATAAAATATTATATAGAAAATTAAACCATTTCAATTTCCAAGACATTAAATACGCAGATTTTCACAACAAAAAAATAGTATTTTAAGGTTTTAAAGAGTGCCCTGAAGACATTGATTTTCATATTCCTTTAAATTAAACTAATTTATATTGCTAGCAAAGTATTATTCCGTGCTAACTTATAAGGAAAAAAAAGTAATATTTCACTATTATTAAAAATTTTAAATTTTTGTGTCTTAATGAAATATATGTCTTATTGGAAAGGTGTCAAAACTGAGTATATTTATTTGATATGGATCATGCATTTAATGACAAAGCTTAGTAATATTTTTAATGAATTAGCCTTATATAATTTATAATAAAATCGTTATACGACTAAGTAAACATTTAGTGTAAAAAAAAATTATGCATACACCCTTATGATTCATTATGATTCATATCTTTGGTATTTATGGCAACTAGCATGACAAAGTTCACATAAATGAAATAGTTAAATATGGAATAAATTACAATTATTTCTGTTTTACATTCTAAACATTAGATACTCCCGAGTGGTTTATAGTTTTTCATGATTGAAATGTGCGTCGGTGGGTTTGGATCCCTTACCAATATTATTTTATCAGCAATTCAAAGTTGTGATTAAATTAAATCATAATAAACCTGTAATGGCAATAATGCTACTTATTGGGAACATTAGACATACATATTGTTTACAGAAAATAATATTTTTAACTTCCTCCGTAATTGTAGAATTTATTTAATGGATATCTTAAGATGATAGAGAGTGGATATATATGAATATGAAGAAAAAGAAGAAAAAAATATAATCCTATAAATCTACTGGAATTTTTAATGTAGTGTTAAAATTAATTTTACAATTTAAATTACTATCTAAATTTAATCAATATTACTCAAAAGCATTTTTTATATAAACTATTAAAATAACTTTCACAAAATAAAAATCAATTTTACTTAAATACTTTAAAAATAAATCAATTTATTTTCATTTCATTTTTAATCAAAAATCAACATATCAAACTAAATTCTAATTGACTAATAACTAATGCACTCTAAATATTTTATTGTGTTTTAATAAACTAAATTAGGCATTATTAACTTGACATTCGAAAAATAAAATATGATATAATCATTTCTTTATAAACTAAATATCACATTAACTAAAAAATATATATTGATAATAATTCTCCTATCATTAACATGTCATATGAGAATTTAAATTAGACGTGATATATCTTTTAAATGAGTAATTATCGATAAAGATCAAATAGGACTCTAGTGAGTGAAAGGTGCAGTTCAATGTGAACTATCTATCATAGCCACCAAAGACAATAACCGTACTAATTCGGCATGCGTCGACTTGGTAGTTAGAGATTAAAAAAGGTAGGAATTAATAAAATATGATACATTTACTTGTAAAATTTAAATTAAATAAATGTATTTATAGATTGCAAAAATATAGATTTAAATGCAATTTTATTAATTTATTTTGTAAATTAACGATTTTGCTCCCTCAATCAAGTTTTGACTAAGAATGGTAGTGCTGAAATTAAATATATACTCCCTCATCCATTTAAATTAGGGTCTTGTTAATCAGAGTTTTCAAGACACTCTTTAAGCATTCTAAAAAAATAAAATATTATATAGAAAATTAAACCATTTCAATTTCCAAGACATTAAATACGCAGATTTTCACAACAAAAAAATAGTATTTTAAGGTTTTAAAGAGTACCCTGAAGACATTGATTTTCATATTCCTTTAAATTAAACTAATTTATATTGCTAGCAAAGTATTATTCCGTGCTAACTTATAAGGAAAAAAAAGTAATATTTCAATATTATTAAAAATTTAAAATTTTTGTGTCTTAATGAAATATATGTCTTATTGGAAAGGTGTCAAAACTGAGTATATTTATTTGATATGGATCATGAATTTAATGACAAAGCTTAGTAATATTTTTAATGAATTAGCCTTATATAATTTATAATAAAATCGTTATACGACTAAGTAAACATTTAGTGTAAAAAAAAATTATGCATACACCCTTATGATTCATTATGATTCATATCTTTGGTATTTATGGCAACTAGCATGACAAAGTTCACATAAATGAAATAGTTAAATATGGAATAAATTACAATTATTTCTGTTTTACATTCTAAACATTAGATACTCCCGAGTGGTTTATAGTTTTTCATGATTGAAATGTGCGTCGGTGGGTTTGGATCCCTTACCAATATTATTTTATCAGCAATTCAAAGTTGTGATTAAATTAAATCATAATAAACCTGTAATGGCAATAATTCTACTTATTGGGAACATTAGACATACATATTGTTTACAGAAAATAATATTTTTAACTTCCTCCGTAATTGTAGAATTTATTTAATGGATATCTTAAGATGATAGAGAGTGGATATATATGAATATGAAGAAAAAGAAGAAAAAAATATAATCCTATAAATCTACTGGAATTTTTAATGTAGTGTTAAAATTAATTTTACAATTTAAATTACTATCTAAATTTAATCAATATTACTCAAAAGCATTTTTTATATAAACTATTAAAATAACTTTCACAAAATAAAAATCAATTTTACTTAAATACTTTAAAAATAAATCAATTTATTTTCATTTCATTTTTAATCAAAAATCAACATATCAAACTAAATTCTAATTGACTAATAACTAATGCACTCTAAATATTTTATTGTGTTTAAATAAACTAAATTAGGCATTATTAACTTGACATTCGAAAAATAAAATATGATATAATCATTTCTTTATAAACTAAATATCACATTAACTAAAAAATATATATTGATAATAATTCTCCTATCATTAACATGTCATATGAGAATTTAAATTAGACGTGATATATCTTTTAAATGAGTAATTATCGATAAAGATCAAATAGGACTCTAGTGAGTGAAAGGTGCAGTTCAATGTGAACTATCTATCATAGCCACCAAAGACAATAACCGTACTAATTCGGCATGCGTCGACTTGGTAGTTAGAGATTAAAAAAGGTAGGAATTAATAAAATATGATACATTTACTTGTAAAATTTAAATTAAATAAATGTATTTATAGATTGCAAAAATATAGATTTAAATGCAATTTTATTAATTTATTTTGTAAATTAACGATTTTGCTCCCTCAATCAAGTTTTGACTAAGAATGGTAGTGCTGAAATTAAATATATACTCCCTCATCCATTTAAATTAGGGTCTTGTTAATCAGAGTTTTCAAGACACTCTTTAAGCATTCTAAAAAAATAAAATATTATATAGAAAATTAAACCATTTCAATTTCCAAGACATTAAATACGCAGCTTTCACAACAAAAAAATAGTATTTTAAGGTTTTAAAGAGTGCCCTGAAGACATTGATTTTCATATTCCTTTAAATTAAATTAATTTATATTGCTAGCAAACTATTATTCCGTGCTAACTTATAAGGAAAAAAAAGTAATATTTCACTATTATTAAAAATTTTAAATTTTTGTGTCTTAATGAAATATATGTCTTATTGGAAAGGTGTCAAAACTGAGTATATTTATTTGATATGGATCATGCATTTATTGACAAAGCTTAGTAATATATTTAATGAATTAGCCTTATATAATTTATAATAAAATCGTTATACGACTAAGTAAACATTTAGTGTAAAAAAAAATTATGCATACACCCTTATGATTCATCATGATTCATATCTTTGGTATTTATGGCAACTAGCATGACAAAGTTCACATAAATGAAATAGTTAACTATGGAATAAATTACAATTATTTTTGTTTTACATTCTAAACATCAGATACTCCCGAGTGGTTTATAGTTTTTCATGATTGAAATGTGCGTCGGTGGGTTTGAATCCCTTACCAATATTATTTTATCAGCAATTCAAAGTTGTGATTAAATTAAATCATAATAAACATGTAATGGCAATAATGCTACTTATTGGGAACATTAGACATACATATTGTTTACAGAAAATAATATTTTTAACTTCCTCCGTAATTGTAGAATTTATTTAATGGATATCTTAAGATGATAGAGAGTGGATATATATGAATATGAAGAAAAAGAAGAAAAAAATATAATCCTATAAATATACTGGAATTTTTAATGTAGTGTTAAAATTAATTTTACAATTTAAATTACTATCTAAATTTAATCAATATTACTCAAAATCATTTTTTATATAAACTATTAAGATAACTTTCACAAAATAAAAATCAATTTTACTTAAATACTTTAAAAATAAATCAATTTATTTTCATTTCATTTTTAATCAAAAATCAACATATCAAACTAAATTCTAATTGACTAATAACTAATGCACTCTAAATATTTTATTGTGTTTTAATAAACTAAATTAGGCATTATTAACTTGACATTCGAAAAATAAAATATGATATAATCATTTCTTTATAAACTAAATATCACATTAACTAAAAAATATATATTGATAATAATTCTCATATCATTAACATGTCATATGAGAATTTAAATTAGACGTGATATATCTTTTAAATGAGTAATTATCGATAAAGATCAAATAGGACTCTAGTGAGTGAAAGGTGCAGTTCAATGTGAACTATCTATCATAGCCACCAAAGACAATAACCGTACTAATTCGGCATGCGTTGACTTGGTAGTTAGAGATTAAAAAAGGTAGGAATTAATAAAATATGATACATTTACTTGTAAAATTTAAATTAAATAAATATATTTATAGATTGCAAAAATATAGATTTAAATGCAATTTTATTAATTTATTTTGTAAATTAACGATTTTGCTCCCTCAATCAAGTTTTGACTAACAAAGGTAGTGCTGAAATTAAATATATACTCCCTCATCCATTTAAATTAGGGTCTTGTTAATCAGAGTTTTCAAGACACTCTTTAAGCATTCTAAAAAAATAAAATATTATATAGAAAATTAAACCATTTCAATTTCCAAGACATTAAATACGCAGATTTTCACAACAAAAAAATAGTATTTTAAGGTTTTAAAGAGTGCCCTGAAGACATTGATTTTCATATTCCTTTAAATTAAACTAATTTATATTGCTAGCAAAGTATTATTCCGTGCTAACTTATAAGGAAAAAGAAGTAATATTTCACTATTATTAAAAATTTTAAATTTTTGTGTCTTAATGAAATATATGTCTTATTGGAAAGGTGTCAAAACTGAGTATATTTATTTGATATGGATCATGCATTTAATGACAAAGGTTAGTAATATTTTTAATGAATTAGCCTTATATAATTTATAATAAAATCGTTATACGACTAAGTAAACATTTAGTGTAAAAAAAAATTATGCATACACCCTTATGATTCATTATGATTCATATCTTTGGTATTTATGGCAACTAGCATGACAAAGTTCACATAAATGAAATAGTTAAATATGGAATAAATTACAATTATTTCTGTTTTACATTCTAAACATTAGATACTCCCGAGTGGTTTATAGTTTTTCATGATTGAAATGTGCGTCGGTGGGTTTGGATCCCTTACCAATATTATTTTATCAGCAATTCAAAGTTGTGATTAAATTAAATCATAATAAACCTGTAATGGAAATAATGCTACTTATTGGGAACATTAGACATACATATTGTTTACAGAAAATAATATTTTTAACTTCCTCCGTAATTGTAGAATTTATTTAATGGATATCTTAAGATGATAGAGAGTGGATATATATGAATATGAAGAAAAAGAAGAAAAAAATATAATCCTATAAATATACTGGAATTTTTAATGTAGTGTTAAAATTAATTTTACAATTTAAGTTACTATCTAAATTTAATCAATTTTACTCAAAAGCATTTTTTATATAAACTATTAAAATAACTTTCACAAAATAAAAATCAATTTTACTAAAATACTTTAAAAATAAATCAATTTATTTTCATTTCATTTTTAATCAAAAATCAACATATCAAACTAAATTCTAATTGACTAATAACTAATGCACTCTAAATATTTTATTGTGTTTTAATAAACTAAATTAGGCATTATTAACTTGACATTCGAAAAATAAAATATGATATAATCATTTCTTTATAAACTAAATATCACATTAACTAAAAAATATATATTGATAATAATTCTCCTATCATTAACATGTCATATGAGAATTTAAATTAGACGTGATATATCTTTTAAATGAGTAATTATCGATAAAGATCAAATAGGACTCTAGTGAGTGAAAGGTGCAGTTCAATGTGAACTATCTATCATAGCCACCAAAGACAATAACCGTACTAATTCGGCATGCGTTGACTTGGTAGTTAGAGATTAAAAAAGGTAGGAATTAATAAAATATGATACATTTACTTGTAAAATTTAAATTAAATAAATATATTTATAGATTGCAAAAATATAGATTTAAATGCAATTTTATTAATTTATTTTGTAAATTAACGATTTTGCTCCCTCAATCAAGTTTTGACTAAGAATGGTAGTGCTGAAATTAAATATATACTCCCTCATCCATTTAAATTAGGGTCTTGTTAATCAGAGTTTTCAAGACACTCTTTAAGCATTCTAAAAAAATAAAATATTATATAGAAAATTAAACCATTTCAATTTCCAAGACATTAAATACGCAGATTTTCACAACAAAAAAATAGTATTTTAAGGTTTTAAAGAGTGCCCTGAAGACATTGATTTTCATATTCCTTTAAATTAAACTAATTTATATTGCTAGCAAAGTATTATTCCGTGCTAACTTATAAGGAAAAAGAAGTAATATTTCACTATTATTAAAAATTTTAAATTTTTGTGTCTTAATGAAATATATGTCTTATTGGAAAGGTGTCAAAACTGAGTATATTTATTTGATATGGATCATGCATTTAATGACAAAGCTTAGTAATATTTTTAATGAATTAGCCTTATATAATTTATAATAAAATCGTTATACGACTAAGTAAACATTTAGTGTAAAAAAAATTATGCATACACCCTTATGATTCATTATGATTCATATCTTTGGTATTTATGGCAACTAGCATGACAAAGTTCACATAAATGAAATAGTTAAATATGGAATAAATTACAATTATTTCTGTTTTACATTCTAAACATTAGATACTCCCGAGTGGTTTATAGTTTTTCATGATTGAAATGTGCGTCGGTGGGTTTGGATCCCTTACCAATATTATTTTATCAGCAATTCAAAGTTGTGATTAAATTAAATCATAATAAACCTGTAATGGCAATAATGCTACTTATTGGGAACATTAGACATACATATTGTTTACAGAAAATAATATTTTTAACTTCCTCCGTAATTGTAGAATTTATTTAATGGATATCTTAAGATGATAGAGAGTGGATATATATGAATATGAAGAAAAAGAAGAAAAAAATATAATCCTATAAATCTACTGGAATTTTTAATGTAGTGTTAAAATTAATTTTACAATTTAAATTACTATCTAAATTTAATCAATATTACTCAAAAGCATTTTTTATATAAACTATTAAAATAACTTTCACAAAATAAAAATCAATTTTACTAAAATACTTTAAAAATAAATCAATTTATTTTCATTTCATTTTTAATCAAAAATCAACATATCAAACTAAATTCTAATTGACTAATAACTAATGCACTCTAAATATTTTATTGTGTTTTAATAAACTAAATTAGGCATTATTAACTTGACATTCGAAAAATAAAATATGATATAATCATTTCTTTATAAACTAAATATCACATTAACTAAAAAATATATATTGATAATAATTCTCCTATCATTAACATGTCATATGAGAATTTAAATTAGACGTGATATATCTTTTAAATGAGTAATTATCGATAAAGATCAAATAGGACTCTAGTGAGTGAAAGGTGCAGTTCAATGTGAACTATCTATCATAGCCACCAAAGACAATAACCGTACTAATTCGGCATGCGTTGACTTGGTAGTTAGAGATTAAAAAAGGTAGGAATTAATAAAATATGATACATTTACTTGTAAAATTTAAATTAAATAAATATATTTATAGATTGCAAAAATATAGATTTAAATGCAATTTTATTAATTTATTTTGTAAATTAACGATTTTGCTCCCTCAATCAAGTTTTGACTAAGAATGGTAGTGCTGAAATTAAATATATACTCCCTCATCCATTTAAATTAGGGTCTTGTTAATCAGAGTTTTCAAGACACTCTTTAAGCATTCTAAAAAAATAAAATATTATATAGAAAATTAAACCATTTCAATTTCCAAGACATTAAATACGCAGATTTTCACAACAAAAAAATAGTATTTTAAGGTTTTAAAGAGTGCCCTGAAGACATTGATTTTCATATTCCTTTAAATTAAACTAATTTATATTGCTAGCAAAGTATTATTCCGTGCTAACTTATAAGGAAAAAGAAGTAATATTTCACTATTATTAAAAATTTTAAATTTTTGTGTCTTAATGAAATATATGTCTTATTGGAAAGGTGTCAAAACTGAGTATATTTATTTGATATGGATCATGCATTTAATGACAAAGCTTAGTAATATTTTTAATGAATTAGCCTTATATAATTTATAATAAAATCGTTATACGACTAAGTAAACATTTAGTGTAAAAAAAATTATGCATACACCCTTATGATTCATTATGATTCATATCTTTGGTATTTATGGCAACTAGCATGACAAAGTTCACATAAATGAAATAGTTAAATATGGAATAAATTACAATTATTTCTGTTTGACATTCTAAACATTAGATACTCCCGAGTGGTTTATAGTTTTTCATGATTGAAATGTGCGTCGGTGGGTTTGGATCCCTTACCAATATTATTTTATCAGCAATTCAAAGTTGTGATTAAATTAAATCATAATAAACCTGTAATGGCAATAATGCTACTTATTGGGAACATTAGACATACATATTGTTTACAGAAAATAATATTTTTAACTTCCTCCGTAATTGTAGAATTTATTTAATGGATATCTTAAGATGATAGAGAGTGGATATATATGAATATGAAGAAAAAGAAGAAAAAAATATAATCCTATAAATCTACTGGAATTTTTAATGTAGTGTTAAAATTAATTTTACAATTTAAATTACTATCTAAATTTAATCAATATTACTCAAAAGCATTTTTTATATAAACTATTAAAATAACTTTCACAAAATAAAAATCAATTTTACTAAAATACTTTAAAAATAAATCAATTTATTTTCATTTCATTTTTAATCAAAAATCAACATATCAAACTAAATTCTAATTGACTAATAACTAATGCACTCTAAATATTTTATTGTGTTTTAATAAACTAAATTAGGCATTATTAACTTGACATTCGAAAAATAAAATATGATATAATCATTTCTTTATAAACTAAATATCACATTAACTAAAAAATATATATTGATAATAATTCTCCTATCATTAACATGTCATATGAGAATTTAAATTAGACGTGATATATCTTTTAAATGAGTAATTATCGATAAAGATCAAATAGGACTCTAGTGAGTGAAAGGTGCAGTTCAATGTGAACTATCTATCATAGCCACCAAAGACAATAACCGTACTAATTCGGCATGCGTTGACTTGGTAGTTAGAGATTAAAAAAGGTAGGAATTAATAAAATATGATACATTTACTTGTAAAATTTAAATTAAATAAATATATTTATAGATTGCAAAAATATAGATTTAAATGCAATTTTATTAATTTATTTTGTAAATTAACGATTTTGCTCCCTCAATCAAGTTTTGACTAAGAATGGTAGTGCTGAAATTAAATATATACTCCCTCATCCATTTAAATTAGGGTCTTGTTAATCAGAGTTTTCAAGACACTCTTTAAGCATTCTAAAAAAATAAAATATTATATAGAAAATTAAACCATTTCAATTTCCAAGACATTAAATACGCAGATTTTCACAACAAAAAAATAGTATTTTAAGGTTTTAAAGAGTGCCCTGAAGACATTGATTTTCATATTCCTTTAAATTAAACTAATTTATATTGCTAGCAAAGTATTATTCCGTGCTAACTTATAAGGAAAAAGAAGTAATATTTCACTATTATTAAAAATTTTAAATTTTTGTGTCTTAATGAAATATATGTCTTATTGGAAAGGTGTCAAAACTGAGTATATTTATTTGATATGGATCATGCATTTAATGACAAAGCTTAGTAATATTTTTAATGAATTAGCCTTATATAATTTATAATAAAATCGTTATACGACTAAGTAAACATTTAGTGTAAAAAAAAATTATGCATACACCCTTATGATTCATTATGATTCATATCTTTGGTATTTATGGCAACTAGCATGACAAAGTTCACATAAATGAAATAGTTAAATATGGAATAAATTACAATTATTTCTGTTTTACATTCTAAACATTAGATACTCACGAGTGGTTTATAGTTTTTCATGATTGAAATGTGCGTCGGTGGGTTTGGTTCCCTTACCAATATTATTTTATCAGCAATTCAAAGTTGTGATTAAATTAAATCATAATAAACCTGTAATGGCAATAATGCTACTTATTGGGAACATTAGACATACATATTGTTTACAGAAAATAATATTTTTAACTTCCTCCGTAATTGTAGAATTTATTTAATGGATATCTTAAGATGATAGAGAGTGGATATATATGAATATGAAGAAAAAGAAGAAAAAAATATAATCCTATAAATCTACTGGAATTTTTAATGTAGTGTTAAAATTAATTTTACAATTTAAATTACTATCTAAATTTAATCAATATTACTCAAAAGCATTTTTTATATAAACTATTAAAATAACTTTCACAAAATAAAAATCAATTTTACTAAAATACTTTAAAAATAAATCAATTTATTTTCATTTCATTTTTAATCAAAAATCAACATATCAAACTAAATTCTAATTGACTAATAACTAATGCACTCTAAATATTTTATTGTGTTTTAATAAACTAAATTAGGCATTATTAACTTGACATTCGAAAAATAAAATATGATATAATCATTTCTTTATAAACTAAATATCACATTAACTAAAAAATATATATTGATAATAATTCTCCTATCATTAACATGTCATATGAGAATTTAAATTAGACGTGATATATCTTTTAAATGAGTAATTATCGATAAAGATCAAATAGGACTCTAGTGAGTGAAAGGTGCAGTTCAATGTGAACTATCTATCATAGCCACCAAAGACAATAACCGTACTAATTCGGCATGCGTTGACTTGGTAGTTAGAGATTAAAAAAGGTAGGAATTAATAAAATATGATACATTTACTTGTAAAATTTAAATTAAATAAATATATTTATAGATTGCAAAAATATAGATTTAAATGCAATTTTATTAATTTATTTTGTAAATTAACGATTTTGCTCCCTCAATCAAGTTTTGACTAAGAATGGTAGTGCTGAAATTAAATATATACTCCCTCATCCATTTAAATTAGGGTCTTGTTAATCAGAGTTTTCAAGACACTCTTTAAGCATTCTAAAAAAATAAAATATTATATAGAAAATTAAACCATTTCAATTTCCAAGACATTAAATACGCAGATTTTCACAACAAAAAAATAGTATTTTAAGGTTTTAAAGAGTGCCCTGAAGACATTGATTTTCATATTCCTTTAAATTAAACTAATTTATATTGCTAGCAAAGTATTATTCCGTGCTAACTTATAAGGAAAAAAAAGTAATATTTCACTATTATTAAAAATTTTAAATTTTTGTGTCTTAATGAAATATATGTCTTATTGGAAAGGTGTCAAAACTGAGTATATTTATTTGATATGGATCATGCATTTAATGACAAAGCTTAGTAATATTTTTAATGAATTAGCCTTATATAATTTATAATAAAATCGTTATACGACTAAGTAAACATTTAGTGTAAAAAAAAAATTATGCATACACCCTTATGATTCATTATGATTCATATCTTTGGTATTTATGGCAACTAGCATGACAAAGTTCACATAAATGAAATAGTTAAATATGGAATAAATTACAATTATTTCTGTTTTACATTCTAAACATTAGATACTCACGAGTGGTTTATAGTTTTTCATGATTGAAATGTGCGTCGGTGGGTTTGGATCCCTTACCAATATTATTTTATCAGCAATTCAAAGTTGTGATTAAATTAAATCATAATAAACCTGTAATGGAAATAATGCTACTTATTGGGAACATTAGACATACATATTGTTTACAGAAAATAATATTTTTAACTTCCTCCGTAATTGTAGAATTTATTTAATGGATATCTTAAGATGATAGAGAGTGGATATATATGAATATGAAGAAAAAGAAGAAAAAAATATAATCCTATAAATATACTGGAATTTTTAATGTAGTGTTAAAATTAATTTTACAATTTAAGTTACTATCTAAATTTAATCAATTTTACTCAAAAGCATTTTTTATATAAACTATTAAAATAACTTTCACAAAATAAAAATCAATTTTACTAAAATACTTTAAAAATAAATCAATTTATTTTCATTTCATTTTTAATCAAAAATCAACATATCAAACTAAATTCTAATTGACTAATAACTAATGCACTCTAAATATTTTATTGTGTTTTAATAAACTAAATTAGGCATTATTAACTTGACATTCGAAAAATAAAATATGATATAATCATTTCTTTATAAACTAAATATCACATTAACTAAAAAATATATATTGATAATAATTCTCCTATCATTAACATGTCATATGAGAATTTAAATTAGACGTGATATATCTTTTAAATGAGTAATTATCGATAAAGATCAAATAGGACTCTAGTGAGTGAAAGGTGCAGTTCAATGTGAACTATCTATCATAGCCACCAAAGACAATAACCGTACTAATTCGGCATGCGTCGACTTGGTAGTTAGAGATTAAAAAAGGTAGGAATTAATAAAATATGATACATTTACTTGTAAAATTTAAATTAAATAAATATATTTATAGATTGCAAAAATATAGATTTAAATGCAATTTTATTAATTTATTTTGTAAATTAACGATTTTGCTCCCTCAATCAAGTTTTGACTAAGAATGGTAGTGCTGAAATTAAATATATACTCCCTCATCCATTTAAATTAGGGTCTTGTTAATCAGAGTTTTCAAGACACTCTTTAAGCATTCTAAAAAAATAAAATATTATATAGAAAATTAAACAATTTCAATTTCCAAGACATTAAATACGCAGATTTTCACAACAAAAAAATAGTATTTTATGGTTTTAAAGAGTGCCCTGAAGACATTGATTTTCATATTCCTTTAAATTAAACTAATTTATATTGCTAGCAAAGTATTATTCCGTGCTAACTTATAAGGAAAAAAAAGTAATATTTCACTATTATTAAAAATTTTAAATTTTTGTGTCTTAATGAAATATATGTCTTATTGGAAAGGTGTCAAAACTGAGTATATTTATTTGATATGGATCATGCATTTAATGACAAAGCTTAGTAATATTTTTAATGAATTAGCCTTATATAATTTATAATAAAATCGTTATACGACTAAGTAAACATTTAGTGTAAAAAAAATTATGCATACACCCTTATGATTCATTATGATTCATATCTTTGGTATTTATGGCAACTAGCATGACAAAGTTCACATAAATGAAATAGTTAAATATGGAATAAATTACAATTATTTATGTTTTACATTCTAAACATTAGATACTCCCGAGTGGTTTATAGTTTTTCATGATTGAAATGTGCGTCGGTGGGTTTGGATCCCTTACCAATATTATTTTATCAGCAATTCAAAGTTGTGATTAAATTAAATCATAATAAACCTGTAATGGCAATAATGCTACTTATTGGGAACATTAGACATACATATTGTTTACAGAAAATAATATTTTTAACTTCCTCCGTAATTGTAGAATTTATTTAATGGATATCTTAAGATGATAGAGAGTGGATATATATGAATATGAAGAAAAAGAAGAAAAAAATATAATCCTATAAATCTACTGGAATTTTTAATGTAGTGTTAAAATTAATTTTACAATTTAAATTACTATCTAAATTTAATCAATATTACTCAAAAGCATTTTTTATATAAACTATTAAAATAACTTTCACAAAATAAAAATCAATTTTACTAAAATACTTTAAAAATAAATCAATTTATTTTCATTTCATTTTTAATCAAAAATCAACATATCAAACTAAATTCTAATTGACTAATAACTAATGCACTCTAAATATTTTATTGTGTTTTAATAAACTAAATTAGGCATTATTAACTTGACATTCGAAAAATAAAATATGATATAATCATTTCTTTATAAACTAAATATCACATTAACTAAAAAATATATATTGATAATAATTCTCCTATCATTAACATGTCATATGAGAATTTAAATTAGACGTGATATATCTTTTAAATGAGTAATTATCGATAAAGATCAAATAGGACTCTAGTGAGTGAAAGGTGCAGTTCAATGTGAACTATCTATCATAGCCACCAAAGACAATAACCGTACTAATTCGGCATGCGTCGACTTGGTTGTTAGAGATTAAAAAAGGTAGGAATTAATAAAATATGATACATTTACTTGTAAAATTTAAATTAAATAAATATATTTATAGATTGCAAAAATATAGATTTAAATGCAATTTTATTAATTTATTTTGTAAATTAACGATTTTGCTCCCTCAATCAAGTTTTGACTAAGAATGGTAGTGCTGAAATTAAATATATACTCCCTCATCCATTTAAATTAGGGTCTTGTTAATCAGAGTTTTCAAGACACTCTTTAAGCATTCTAAAAAAATAAAATATTATATAGAAAATTAAACCATTTCAATTTCCAAGACATTAAATACGCAGATTTTCACAACAAAAAAATAGTATTTTAAGGTTTTAAAGAGTGCCCTGAAGACATTGATTTTCATATTCCTTTAAATTAAACTAATTTATATTGCTAGCAAAGTATTATTCCGTGCTAACTTATAAGGAAAAAAAAGTAATATTTCACTATTATTAAAAATTTTAAATTTTTGTGTCTTAATGAAATATATGTCTTATTGGAAAGGTGTCAAAACTGAGTATATTTATTTGATATGGATCATGCATTTAATGACAAAGCTTAGTAATATTTTTAATGAATTAGCCTTATATAATTTATAATAAAATCGTTATACGACTAAGTAAACATTTAGTGTAAAAAAAAATTATGCATACACCCTTATGATTCATTATGATTCATATCTTTGGTATTTATGGCAACTAGCATGACAAAGTTCACATAAATGAAATAGTTAAATATGGAATAAATTACAATTATTTCTGTTTTACATTCTAAACATCAGATACTCCCGAGTGGTTTATAGTTTTTCATGATTGAAATGTGCGTCGGTGGGTTTGGATCCCTTACCAATATTATTTTATCAGCAATTCAAAGTTGTGATTAAATTAAATCATAATAAACCTGTAATGGAAATAATGCTACTTATTGGGAACATTAGACATACATATTGTTTACAGAAAATAATATTTTTAACTTCCTCCGTAATTGTAGAATTTATTTAATGGATATCTTAAGATGATAGAGAGTGGATATATATGAATATGAAGAAAAAGAAGAAAAAAATATAATCCTATAAATATACTGGAATTTTTAATGTAGTGTTAAAATTAATTTTACAATTTAAATTACTATCTAAATTTAATCAATATTACTCAAAAGCATTTTTTATATAAACTATTAAAATAACTTTCACAAAATAAAAATCAATTTTACTTAAATACTTTAAAAATAAATCAATTTATTTTCATTTCATTTTTAATCAAAAATCAACATATCAAACTAAATTCTAATTGACTAATAACTAATGCACTCTAAATATTTTATTGTGTTTTAATAAACTAAATTAGGCATTATTAACTTGACATTCGAAAAATAAAATATGATATAATCATTTCTTTATAAACTAAATATCACATTAACTAAAAAATATATATTGATAATAATTCTCCTATCATTAACATGTCATATGAGAATTTAAATTAGACGTGATATATCTTTTAAATGAGTAATTATCGATAAAGATCAAATAGGACTCTAGTGAGTGAAAGGTGCAGTTCAATGTGAACTATCTATCATAGCCACCAAAGACAATAACCGTACTAATTCGGCATGCGTCGACTTGGTAGTTAGAGATTAAAAAAGGTAGGAATTAATAAAATATGATACATTTACTTGTAAAATTTAAATTAAATAAATATATTTATAGATTGCAAACATATAGATTTAAATGCAATTTTATTAATTTATTTTGTAAATTAACGATTTTGCTCCCTCAATCAAGTTTTGACTAAGAATGGTAGTGCTGAAATTAAATATATACTCCCTCATCCATTTAAATTAGGGTCTTGTTAATCAGAGTTTTCAAGACACTCTTTAAGCATTCTAAAAAAATAAAATATTATATAGAAAATTAAACCATTTCAATTTCCAAGACATTAAATACACAGATTTTCACAACAAAAAAAATAGTATTTTAAGGTTTTAAAGAGTGCCCTGAAGACATTGATTTTCATATTCCTTTAAATTAAATTAATTTATATTGCTAGCAAAGTATTATTCCGTGCTAACTTATAAGGAAAAAAAAGTAATATTTCACTATTATTAAAAATTTTAAATTTTTGTGTCTTAATGAAATATATGTCTTATTGGAAAGGTGTCAAAACTGAGTATATTTATTTGATATGGATCATGCATTTATTGACAAAGCTTAGTAATATTTTTAATGAATTATCCTTATATAATTTATAATAAAATCGTTATACGACTAAGTAAACATTTAGTGTAAAAAAAAATTATGCATACACCCTTATGATTCATCATGATTCATATCTTTGGTATTTATGGCAACTAGCATGACAAAGTTCACATAAATGAAATAGTTAACTATGGAATAAATTACAATTATTTCTGTTTTACATTCTAAACATCAGATACTCCCGAGTGGTTTATAGTTTTTCATGATTGAAATGTGCGTCGGTGGGTTTGGATCCCTTACCAATATTATTTTATCAGCAATTCAAAGTTGTGATTAAATTAAATCATAATAAACCTGTAATGGAAATAATTCTACTTATTGGGAACATTAGACATACATATTGTTTACAGAAAATAATATTTTTAACTTCCTCCGTAATTGTAGAATTTATTTAATGGATATCTTAAGATGATAGAGAGTGGATATATATGAATATGAAGAAAAAGAAGAAAAAAATATAATCCTATAAATCTACTGGAATTTTTAATGTAGTGTTAAAATTAATTTTACAATTTAAATTACTATCTAAATTTAATCAATATTACTCAAAAGCATTTTTTATATAAACTATTAAAATAACTTTCACAAAATAAAAATCAATTTTACTTAAATACTTTAAAAATAAATCAATTTATTTTCATTTCATTTTTAATCAAAAATCAACATATCAAACTAAATTCTAATTGACTAATAACTAATGCACTCTAAATATTTTATTGTGTTTAAATAAACTAAATTAGGCATTATTAACTTGACATTCGAAAAATAAAATATGATATAATCATTTCTTTATAAACTAAATATCACATTAACTAAAAAATATATATTGATAATAATTGTCCTATCATTAACATGTCATATGAGAATTTAAATTAGACGTGATATATCTTTTAAATGAGTAATTATCGATAAAGATCAAATAGGACTCTAGTGAGTGAAAGGTGCAGTTCAATGTGAACTATCTATCATAGCCACCAAAGACAATAACCGTACTAATTCGGCATGCGTCGACTTGGTAGTTAGAGATTAAAAAAGGTAGGAATTAATAAAATATGATACATTTACTTGTAAAATTTAAATTAAATAAATGTATTTATAGATTGCAAAAATATAGATTTAAATGCAATTTTATTAATTTATTTTGTAAATTAACGATTTTGCTCCCTCAATCAAGTTTTGACTAAGAATGGTAGTGCTGAAATTAAATATATACTCCCTCATCCATTTAAATTAGGGTCTTGTTAATCAGAGTTTTCAAGACACTCTTTAAGCATTCTAAAAAAATAAAATATTATATAGAAAATTAAACCATTTCAATTTCCAAGACATTAAATACGCAGATTTTCACAACAAAAAAATAGTATTTTAAGGTTTTAAAGAGTGCCCTGAAGACATTGATTTTCATATTCCTTTAAATTAAACTAATTTATATTGCTAGCAAACTATTATTCCGTGCTAACTTATAAGGAAAAAAAAGTAATATTTCACTATTATTAAAAATTTAAAATTTTTGTGTCTTAATGAAATATATGTCTTATTGGAAAGGTGTCAAAACTGAGTATATTTATTTGATATGGATCATGCATTTAATGACAAAGCTTAGTAATATTTTTAATGAATTAGCCTTATATAATTTATAATAAAATCGTTATACGACTAAGTAAACATTTAGTGTAAAAAAAAATTATGCATACACCCTTATGATTCATTATGATTCATATCTTTGGTATTTATGGCAACTAGCATGACAAAGTTCACATAAATGAAATAGTTAAATATGGAATAAATTACAATTATTTCTGTTTTACATTCTAAACATCAGATACTCCCGAGTGGTTTATAGTTTTTCATGATTGAAATGTGCGTCGGTGGGTTTGGATCCCTTACCAATATTATTTTATCAGCAATTCAAAGTTGTGATTAAATTAAATCATAATAAACCTGTAATGGCAATAATGCTACTTATTGGGAACATTAGACATACATATTGTTTACAGAAAATAATATTTTTAACTTCCTCCGTAATTGTAGAATTTATTTAATGGATATCTTAAGATGATAGAGAGTGGATATATATGAATATGAAGAAAAAGAAGAAAAAAATATAATCCTATAAATCTACTGGAATTTTTAATGTAGTGTTAAAATTAATTTTACAATTTAAATTACTATCTAAATTTAATCAATATTACTCAAAAGCATTTTTTATATAAACTATTAAAATAACTTTCACAAAATAAAAATCAATTTTACTTAAATACTTTAAAAATAAATCAATTTATTTTCATTTCATTTTTAATCAAAAATCAACATATCAAACTAAATTCTAATTGACTAATAACTAATGCACTCTAAATATTTTATTGTGTTTAAATAAACTAAATTAGGCATTATTAACTTGACATTCGAAAAATAAAATATGATATAATCATTTCTTTATAAACTAAATATCACATTAACTAAAAAATATATATTGATAATAATTGTCCTATCATTAACATGTCATATGAGAATTTAAATTAGACGTGATATATCTTTTAAATGAGTAATTATCGATAAAGATCAAATAGGACTCTAGTGAGTGAAAGGTGCAGTTCAATGTGAACTATCTATCATAGCCACCAAAGACAATAACCGTACTAATTCGGCATGCGTCGACTTGGTAGTTAGAGATTAAAAAAGGTAGGAATTAATAAAATATGATACATTTACTTGTAAAATTTAAATTAAATAAATGTATTTATAGATTGCAAAAATATAGATTTAAATGCAATTTTATTAATTTATTTTGTAAATTAACGATTTTGCTCCCTCAATCAAGTTTTGACTAAGAATGGTAGTGCTGAAATTAAATATATACTCCCTCATCCATTTAAATTAGGGTCTTGTTAATCAGAGTTTTCAAGACACTCTTTAAGCATTCTAAAAAAATAAAATATTATATAGAAAATTAAACAATTTCAATTTCCAAGACATTAAATACGCAGATTTTCACAACAAAAAAATAGTATTTTAAGGTTTTAAAGAGTGCCCTGAAGACATTGATTTTCATATTCCTTTAAATTAAACTAATTTATATTGCTAGCAAAGTATTATT
>OX451735.1:1244588786-1244787385 GCA_948472305.1 Vicia faba | reverse complement strand
AAGTTTGTTATGATTCTAATTGAAATGTAAACGTGAATTATGATTGCATTAAGTGTCTAAAATTACAAAATATCAAGCCCTTTATATAGGCATACAATGCCCAGGCCTAATTCGACTATATACAAGCTATAGCCTAAAACTTCTACATTTCGACATACTGCAATAGCTACTGTATTTGACTATGTCAAATATAACTTACAACCTATTCAATTAGCTATTCGACATACACCATATATCTTTCAACAACTTGACTGAACAAGAATTATAATTTCTAACACACCCCTTATTTCATGTTCTCGAGACTTCTCATCCTGGTGATTCTCTTTAACTCGTCGAATCTGAATTTCTTCAGAGGTTTGGTAAATATGTCAGCTAGTTGCATTTCTGTCTTGCAATGCTTTATCTCCAACTACCCTTTGTTGACTTGATCCCTCAGAAAATGATACCTCATTTCTATGTGCTTACTTCGGCAATGACACACTGGATGATTCGCCAAGTCAATAGCTGACTTGTTATCGACAGATAACTTTATCTTCTTAGGTTCCATTATCTCGAGTTCCTCAAGTAACATTTCGATCCATGCTGCTTGGCATGCAGCATATAATGCTGCCACATATTTTGATTCGCATGATGACAAAGCCATAATGCCTTGCTTCCTTGAACTCTAAGATATTGGAGTACCTTCAATCATGAACATGTATCCTGCAGTGCTTTTATTTTTGTCTTGATCTCCACTAAAATCTGAGTCAGTGTATCCACGAACTTTGACATATGTATTATTCATCGACTTCTTTGGCAACAACACACCATGATTAACTGTTCCCTTTATTTATCTTAACACCTTCTTTACCGTAATGAGATGACACTCTTGGGGTTTATCCATAAATCGACTCAAAAATTTGATACTTTGACAGATGTCTGGTCCAGTATTGCAAAGAAACCTCAAGGATCCAATAATTTGTTTGTATAGGATCAAACTTACAAACTCATCATTCGTTTCCTTTTTCAACTTTGCTCTAGTTTCTAATGGAGTGACAGTTGCATTGCAGTTGCTCATATTGAACCTCTTCAATATATCTTTGGCATATTTCGTTTGATGCAAGAATACTCATTCTTCAGTATCTTTGAATTACATCCCTAGGAAGTATGAGAGATTCCCTAAGTCAGACATTTCAAATTCCTGCATTTATTATCTCAGCTTCATCTGCTCCTGTAATGAGTAATTCATCAACATAGAGACATACAATTATTCAACTGACACTGTTGATATCATTTACATACACTTCATGTTCAGAGACACACTTTGTGAAACCTGCTTCGATCAGGAAGCTATCTATTCTCTTATTCCAAGCTCTAGGGGCTTGTTTCAAACCATAGAGAGCTTTCCTTAATCTATAAACTTTTGACTCATGCCATTTGATGTTGAATCTTGGTGGTTGAGTAACATATACCTCTTCTTCCAATGGACCATTCAAAAATGATGACTTTACATCCAACTGATGTATTTTCCATCCTCTATATCCTACTTTGGAAACAACAATTCTTATTGTTTCTAGCCTTGCAACATGCACATAGACTTCGGAAAAGTCGATACCAGGTTTTTATAGAAAACTTCTTGCCACCGATCTTGCTTTATACTTCGTGATCTCAGCATTTGGCCTTCGTTACACCCTGTAGATCCATTTTACATTAATTGGCTTCTTATGAGTTCTTTTGACAAGCTCCCAGGTATTGTTCTTCTCAATAGCTCTGAGTTCTTCTTTCATGGCTTCACACCAATTCAAATTACTCATGGCTTCATTCAAGTCAATCAGTTCTGCTTCAGCCATCGTCACGAATTCTTAGATTAAATCATCATCTGTGAAATTCTGGCAACAGATACTCAATGTCACAGTGAATGTTATGACACCATATCTGACACACTTCAAGACAGTAATTTTAAAAGCAGTAAAGAACACAATTAATTGTTTACCCAGTTCAGTGTGTAACAACACCTACTCTGGGGGCTACCAAGCCAGAAAGGAAATGCACTATAAGAGATATTAATTTAGGAATAAACCAACCATTTTATCTCCTTCACTTAAGACCTACCTAATGCAACTTCAATCTAAGTTCAACTTAAACCTGAGTTCCCGCTCACTCCCCCTCAATCACATCAGTGATACTAAACTATTGATTAATGAAATTATGAAGATACTCTTCAGTACACACACTTGATTTTGCTTCACAGCTTTAATCAAGTGACAAACACTCTTGCTTCAAATCTTTGAGTGATACACAACCCTAACTTGACTTTGCTTCAAAGCTTTAATCAAGTGACACAAACACTCGTGCTTCAAAGCTTTGAGTGATACACAACCCTTACAATCAAATCCTACTCCAAGTCACTTATCACAATGATAACTGCTTGGCTCATAGTAGTTACAACTATACAATCCCTTATTGATCTTCTGTCAAAAGGTGTGCTTCACCAACAGTCTTCATGATAAGTATATAGGCAGCTATTCTTCAGTTAGGGTTTCCACGAAAATATCTAGGGTTAATTAGAGTTAACCTCAAGACTTGGTCATGGGTCTTTAACAACCAGATTAGGGTTAAGCATAGTTAACCTAATGTCCACGTGAGTATCTGATCTGGACTGTATAAACCAGATTCCTGAAAATTCTCAGGAATAATAAATCTGCACAAAAGTTAGATCAGTACAGGATGTCTTAACATTGGTTATGACAACAAGAATCCTGTTCACTGATTTTGGTAGAATGCAATAAATATGATCATTGCTTAATGATCAGCTATACACTCATATTGAGTAGCTTCTGTATGACATTCTTTTTCTGCAGAATGTATCTTGTATCCCAGAATGTTATGACATCAGTCATGACATTCACAAAACTCGTTTTACCAAAAAAATGCCAACAACCAAACACTTACAAACTCCCCCTTTGGCAATTTTTTGGCTAAAACCCCTAAACAATCAGAGATTAGAAAGCAGCAGAATTTTTTAATAACATCTACCAAGTCTAATTCTACCAAAATTATCACAAAATCTTCTCCCCCTCTTTAGCCATAAATAGGCCAAAGATACTTGTACTTTTAAGTTATACAGTCCTCCAAAAGGAATAATAAAAACACAGAGAAAAATCAAAAGTCATTTGGCAGCAACAGGTACCAGCAGCAAACTTTTCAACAACACTGATCTTCAAGCACTGTCATCTTCCGAGGAGGCACTATCTTCAGCATTATGCTTGTCTTCATCAGCATCCTCTTCCCTTCTTTATCCTTCATTCTCCTCCTATTCTAGTCTAGCAATCAGGTCCTCAATAGTCCTTTTCCTTGTATCAAGCTCTTTGCAGGTTTCCTTCAGCACAACTATAACATCAGTTTTCTTTGAATGAGATTTGACAGTTGATGTCTCAGCAGATGTCATAATAATGTCAGGGACATGTGTTCCCTGAAATAGCTTATAGTGCAAACCAAGAGCAGGGGCTCTTTTGCATACAGTATCTTTTTCAACTAGAATATCAGGATACTGAGCAATGACTATACCACACAGGAGAGAGGGAAAGGCAATAGGGCCTTTAATAACACAGCTTCCAAAATGTTTCAATGTTTGATCAAAGATATACTTGCCATATTCAAAGTTTGTCCTGGTTCCAACAACATAAATAAATCTTCCCAAGCCTGTGGAGATGGTTGATTTATGGTTGGTGGGGACCCAGTTAGCTGCACCAATTTTGTGCAGAATGGCAAACTTCATGCTTAGCTTGCTTGCATTCAGCTTCCCTTTTAAGGGCCAGCTCTTGACTTGATTTGCAATGATGGTTTGACAAACTTGGTTGTCAGTAACTTCAAGCTCAGGGCAAGCATCATCAGGTCTTCCTAGGAATTTGTTTATTTCAGAGGGAGAGAAATTTACCTTCCTTCCTCTCACATACACATTCTTAAAATCAGCTGACTTTCCATCAGCACACCCATCAGATAAATTTACTATGAATTATTTGACAAGAATATCATAGCAGTTGGTAAACTGTATCACAATTTTCATTAGACCAGCAGTCTTGATTAGATCCATGATCTCCTTACATTCAATGGCACTGTTGTTCAACTCTCTTTCCAAGGCAATCCTTTTTAGAAATAAATACTTCCACCTATTTGCATTTTCTGGATGGTGAAAGGAGATGTTGTCAATGGCAACTTCAGGGACTTTAGGCATTTTGCTCGAAGAGAGTTTCTTTCTGAGAGGAATGTCTGGAACATGGCTCTCAACATCAAACTCAAATTCTGATTCCTCATCAGATTCAGAGGGTTCAGGGTCCTTCCTTTTCTTGGCTATTGGTTGTATCAAAGGTTTTGAGAGACTACCAACAGGTACTCTAGTTTTCACCTTCCCCTTCTCTTTTGACAATCCAGCCTTCTCAGCTTCTACTCCAGTCTTGTTCTCAGACCTGGTTTTCTTATGAACAACTTCAGTAGCCTTCTCTTTGGAGAGGCTTTTGGCAGCATCCTGCTTTCCTTTTCTGTTCATCATCCTTCTAACTATGCTAGGGTTGATTTTGGAAATTAAATCACTGTCAGAGTATTCTTCATCAACATCAATAACCGGGGGTTCAACATCCTTTGTCAGTAGGGTTCTGGTGATCATCATGATTTTCAGGAGATTTCCTAATGTTGTCATCAGGTGTCTCAACATTCTGAGTGACATCTGGATTCATTTCAACATTTGGACTAGCAGATTCTTGGTTCAAAGGTACATAAATGCCAGGTACAGAGTGATTCTCATTTAGAATCCTAGTGACTAGTCTAGCTATAGCTTGATGAACATAAACAGAACCTTCCCTATTTGCTATTTCTGGAGGAACAGAAGATGATGGTTGAGAAGATTTACCAGATGGAGAGGCTTGTGATCTTCTTACATGTCTAGTTCGCAGCTTCTTGACCTTAGTGGGGTCAGCTGCCAGTTCACGAAGAGGAGTTATCTCCAGTACATCAGAATCCATGCAGTTTGTGATTTCCCTAGGTTCGCGATCAGAGGATGCAGAAGAAGCAGTCGCCTTTGAAGAGGATGATGACATGGATAGTTGAGACATTTTGAGTGATTTAGAAAACAGGTAACATCGATAGTGAAATCTTCGTTTGAGAGATTGGAGATTGTTGCAGAAATGTGAGAGGAGGGAGATATATGAATGTCTATTCAACTTCTTAAAAATTTGGAAAGAAATAGAGAAACAGATGATTAGCCCAATCATAGTAGACTTAACTAAAATATCTCTTTCATCCCTTGTTTTAAGCAAAATTAATTGCTACATTTCTTCATGTTGGCAAATACCCAGATTGCCCCTTAAATTTTCAAAATGATTAGCATCAAGTGCCTTGGTAAAAATGTCAGCCAATTGTAGTTCAGTGGCAACATGTTCCAGTTTAATCGCCTTTTCCTCCACAAGATCTATGATGAAGTGATGTCTAATGTCAATATTCTTGGTCCTGCTATGCTGAATAGGATTCTTGGAAATGTTGATAGTACTCAGATTGTCACAGTACAATGTCATGACATCTTATGTTACATTATACTCAGTAAGCATCTGTTTCATCCAGATCATTTGAGAACAACTACTACTAGCTGCTATGTATTCAGCTTCAGCAGTAGATAAAGACACACAGTTCTGTTTCTTGCTGAACCAAGAGACAAGATTATTTCCCAAGAAGAAACATCCTCCAGAGGTTCTCTTTCTATCATCAGCACTTCCAGCCCAATCAACATCGCAGTAACCAGACAGAGTTGGTTCACATCCATGAGAGTACAACAAGCCATAGTTGTAAGTTCCACTCACATACTTCAGAATTCTTTTCACTTGGTTGACATGACTTACTTTGGGTTCAGCCTGGTATCTTGCACATACTCCAACTGCAAAAGCAATGTCAGGTCTGATGGCTGTTAAGTATAGCAGACTTTCTATCATGCTTCTGTACAAGCTTTGATCCATATTCACTCCACTTGAATCTTTGGACAGCTTTAAATGAGTAGGTGCATGAGTCCTTTTGTGACTGGCATTCTCCATTCCAAACTTCTTGACAATGTTCTTTGCATACTTGCTTTGAGACAGAAAAATTGAGTCTTCCATCTGGGTGACTTGCAGTCCAAGAAAGTAGGTCAATTCTCCCATGAGGCTCATTTCAAATTCAGCTTGCATCTGGTCAGCAAAATGTTTAACCATTTTATCTAACATTCCCCCAAACACTATGTCATCAACATAGATTTGAGCTACCATTATCTTTCCTCCTTCATTTTTGACAAAAAGAGTTTTATCCAAGCCTCCTTTCCTGTATCCTTTGTCAGAGAGGAATTTTGTCAACCTGTCATACCAGGCTCTAGGAGCTTGTTTCAGGCCATATAAAGCTTTCCTCAATTTGTAGATATGATCAGGGCAGTTTGGATCCACAAATCCTTTAGGCTGTTCTACGTATACTTCCTCATTTAAGTACCCATTAAGGAAGGCACTCTTTACATCCATCTGAAATAGCTTGAACTTAAGGAGACAAGCAATTCCCAATATTAGTCTGATTGATTCCAGTCTGGCTACAGGAGCAAAAGTCTCATCAAAATCAACCCCTTCAACTTGGGTGTATCCTTGAGCAACAAGTCTTGCCTTATTCCTGGTGACAACTCCTTCAGCATATGATTTGTTCTTGTAGATCCATTTTGTGCCAATGATGTTTGTTCCTCCTGGTCTAGGAACTAACTCCCATACTTCATGTAGCTTGAATTGGTTCAATTCATCTTGCATTGCTCCAATCCAGTATTCATCAGTTAAAGCCTCCTTAACATTTCTTGGTTCAATCTTAGATACAAAGCAAGAGTTTGTGATGGTTTCTCTAGATCTTGTAATGACCCCACTGTTAGGATCTCCTATGATGAGTTCCTTAGGATGATCTTTCTGAATTCTGATGGAAGGGTCTTTGTTAGCTTCCTTTGATTCAGACTCTGATGAAGTAGTTTTAGGAACATCATCCTTTTGAGTTGAAGTCTCAAAGAATGTCTCAACATCATATGGGACATTTGTTTCCTCATGATAATCATCAACTATGACATTTATAGATTCCATCATAACTTTGGTCCTGGAATTGAATACCCTATATGCCTTGTTGTTGGTAGAGTATCCTAGGAATATTACTTCATCACTTTTAAGGTCCATCTTTCTCCTTTGTTCATGATCTGTCAGAATATAGCATTTGCTTCCAAAGACATGGAAGTACTTCACTGTAGGCTTTCTTCCTTTCCAAAGTTCATAAATGGTGGAAGATGTTCCCTTTCTCAAGGTGACCCTGTTATGGACATAACAGGTTGTATTCATAGCTTCAGCCCAAAAATGAATAGGAAGTCTTTTGGCATGTATCATTGCTCTGGCAAATTCTTGTATAGTCATGTTATTCCTTTCCACAACTCCATTTTGTTGAGGAGTTATGGGGAAGATAATTCATGATTAATTCCTTTTGAGGAGCAGAACTCATCAAACTTACTGTTTTCAAATTCCTTGCCATGATCACTTCTGATTCTGACAATGCATCCTTCTTTTTCTCTTTGAATTTTTTTGCACAGTTCCTTAAATACTTCAAATACATCAGACTTTTCCCTAATGAAGTTAATCCAGGTGAATCTGGAAAAATCATCCACAACAACATATGCATATCTTTTTCCACCGAGACTTCCCACCTACATTGGTCCCATCAGATCCATATGTAGAAGTTCTAGCACCTTAGAGGTGGTCAGATGTCTTGTCTTTGGATGTGACATTCTAGTTTGCTTTCCAACCTGACATTCACCACAGACTCTCCCTTCATCAATTTGCATCCTTGGAATCCCTCTGACTGCTTCCATGGATATAATCCTTTTCATTACTCTTAGATGTAAATGACCAAGTTTTTGGTGCCACAGTTTCACTTCTTTTTCTTCTTTGGCAATAGAGCACACAAAAGAATAATTAGTGTTCTCAGACTCCCATAAGTAACAGTTGTCTTTAGATATGACTCCTCTCATTACAACTTCTTGTTTTTCATTAGTTACAAGACATTCAGACTTGGTGAAGTTGACCTTGAATCCTAGATCACATAATTGACTGATACTTATGAGATTAGCAGTCAAGCCTTTTACCAGCAACACTTCATTTAGGTTTGGAACTCCAGGGCAGTCAAAGTTTCCAACTCCTTTGATTTCTCCTCTAGCACCATCTCCAAAAGTCACATAACTAGTAGTATGGGGTTTAACATTATTGAGAAGATTCTTGATTCCAGTCATGTGTTTAGAGCATCCAATGTCAAAGTACCAGTCTTCCTTTGCAGAGACTCTAAGGGAGGTATGAGCTATCAGGGCTGCAGACTTTTTCTTCCACTGTTGAGTATATGGTGTCTTGTTAGACTTAGGTTTGACAACTGGGGTCTGATTAGGATATCCATATAATCTGAAGCAGAATGGCTTTATGTGACCAAACCTCCCACAATGATGACATCTCCATCTTTGATGCTTTTTCTTCATATTTCTCTGTTCTCGATGTTGAGTGCTATATTTTGACATCTGCTTTGACATTTTTTTATCAGGTCTGATCTTCTTCTTGTCTATGATAGATTTCTTTGCTGCCACAAATCCTAGACCAGACTTGTTTCCCACATTTTGTCCAACCTGAAGGATTTCTTCTAATTTGTCAGTTCCATTTGTCAGCATCTTGACAGATTTGGTCATCTGGTCAAGTTTTGAGTTTAGCATTTGAACTTCACCTTCGAGATGACTTATAGTATCAATGCCTGCCTTCTTCTCATCCTCCAACTTTACTATGAGTTTTTTTTTGTCTCTCATTTTGCTGACAGACTTCAGCACTTCTGATACATAACTTCTTGTAGGAGTCAGCCAGTTCTTCAAATGTCACTTCCTCATCACTAGAGTCACTATCAGAGTTACAAATACCAGTTAGTGCAGTAACTATTTTGGCAGATTCTTCTTCAGAATTACTTCCTGAGTCACAATCAGACCAAGTAACAAACATTCCTTTCTTTTGTTTCTTAAGAAAGGTAGGACATTCGGCTCGAATGTCCCCATATCCTTCACTTCCATGGCATTGGATTCCTTTGCTTTGATTTCCCTTCTCTTCAGACTTTGGTCTTCTGCTGGAGTCATAAGATCTGTTAATGTCAGAGGGAATGTTCTTGACATTTGACCTTGACTTTGGGTCCATTCTCTTGATGATTTTGTTGAACTGCCTTCCAAGCATGGCTATAGCTTCTGAAATATTTTCTTCTTCATCCTCCTTGTTTTCATCTTCAGTATTAGATACAAGTGCTATGCTCTTGTTTTTCTTGTCGACATTGTCACTGATCCCCATCTCAAAGGTCTGAAGTGACCCAATGAGTTCATCAACCTTCAAGTTGCAGATATCCTGAGCTTCCTCTATAGCAGTCACCTTCATTGCAAATCTTTTAGGCAAGGATCTGAGAATCTTTCTCACCAGCTTTTCTTCTGACATCTTTTCTTCTGACATCTTTTCTCCCAATGCTTCTGAGGTGTTGGCAATTTCCAAGATGTTCATGTGAAACTCATGAATGGTCTCTTCTTCCATCATCCTTAGGTTCTCAAATTTGGTAGTCAGCATCTGAAGCCTTGACATTTTTACTTTGGATGTGCCCTCATGGGTAGTTTTGAGAGTGTCCCAAACCTCCTTGTCCAGTTCACATTGATGAACTAGTCTGAATATGTTTCTATCAATTCCATTGAACAAGGCATTTAATGCTTTGGAGTTACCCAAGGCCAACTCATCTTCTTCTTTGCTCCATTCTTCCTCAGGTTTCAGACTGGTTGTCCCATCTTTCCCAGTTATGGTGGGATGGTTCCACCCTTTGTCATCAGCTCTCCAAGCCTTTTTATCCAGTGATTTTAAGAAGGCAATCATACGAGGTTTCCAGTAGTCATAATTTGATCCATCCAGAATGGGTGGTATGTTCCCAAATCCTCCTTCTTTGTCCATAGCGCCAGAAAATAATATCCCTAGATCTCACCCAGTAAGACATGCAGGGTGCCTGCTCTGATGCCAATTTAAATTCTGGCAACAGATACTCAATGTCACAGTGAATGTTATGACACCGTATTTGACACACTTCAAGACAGTAATTTTAAAAGCAATAAATAACACAATCAATTGTTTACCCAGTTCAGTGTGTAACAGCACCTACTCTGGGGGCTACCAAGCCAGAGAGGAAATGCACTATAAGAGATATTAATTTAGGAATAAACCAACCAGTTTATCTCCTTCACTTAAGACCTACCCAATGCAACTTCAATCTAAGTTCAACTTAAACCTGAGTTCCTGCTCACTCCCCCTCAATCATAGCAGTGATACTAAACTATTGATTAATGAAATTATGAAGATACTCTTCAGTACACACACTTGATTTTGCTTCACAACTTTAATTAAGTGACAAACACTCTTGCTTCAAAGCTTTGAGTGATACACAACCCTAACTTGACTTTGCTTCAAAGCTTTAATCAAGTGACACAAACACTCGTGCTTCAAAGCTTTGAGTGATACACAACCCTTACAATCAAATCCTACTCCAAGTCACTTATCACAATGATAACTGCTTGGCTCACAGTAGTTACAACTATACAATCCCTTATTGATCTTCTGTCAAAAGGTGTGCTTCACCAACAGTCTTCATGAGAAATATATAGGCAGTTATTCTTCAGTTAGGGTTTCCACGAAAATAGCTAGGGTTAATTAGAGTTAACCTCAAGACTTGGTCATGGGTCTTTAACAACCATATTAGGGTTAAGCAGAGTTAACCTAATGTCCACGTGAGTATCTGATCTGGACTGTATAAACCAGATTCCTGAAAATTCTCAGGAATAATAAATCTGCACAAAAGTTAGATCAGTACAGGATATCTTAACATTGGTTATGACAACAAGAATCCTGTTCACTGATTTTGGTAGAATGCAATAAATATGATCATTGCTTAATGATCAACTAGACACTCATATTGAGTAGCTTCTGTATGACATTCTTTTTCTGCAGAATGTACCTTGTATCCAAGAATGTTATGACATCAGTCATGACATTCACAAAACTGGTTTTACCAAAAAAAATGCCAACAACCAAACACTTACAATCTGTATCAACTACTTGATCTGAATTCTTTCATATCCAGTTAGCCTTGTCGACTCAATTCTTGTTCTTATCGACCTTGTTTCATTCTTTACAGGTGGTTCTTCATTTTGACTGGTTGAAGCATCACTTTGTTCATTTCAACTCGTTGAAGCCTCATTCCGTTGATATTCTTCGAACACAGTTATGAATGTATCTGATTCTTGTCAAACTGAACCTTGACTCCAGTCTCACCTTTTGCTTTTATCCATAAGAACATCTCGACTGATCACTAGTTTATCTTCATTTGGAGAATACAACTTGTATGCACCATTCGAATGATAACATACGAGCACCATTATCTCACTTCGATAATCCAGAGACTCTAAGATGACTCACATTTTTCTTCGACCCTATCCAAGAGTCATAAGGTGTTGTTCTGACCATCTTATTTCTTGGACACCTATTTAGAATGTATACTGTTGTCAAAGTTGCTTCATCCTAAAATCTCTTAGGCATATCTTTATATTTTAACATACTTCTTGTCATGTTCAATATACTTATATTCTTTCTCTCAGCTATGCCATAATGCTGAGGCGTATAGAGTTCAATAACCTCATGCTCTATACCTTCCTCATTGCATAATCTAGCAAATTTAGCAGAAGTATATTCACCACCACAATCAGTTCTCAACTTCTTCAATTTGCACCCACTTTGTTTCTCAGCATGTAACTTGAATTTCTTGAACTGTGTGAATACCTCACTCTTCCTTTCAATAAGGTAAATCTACATATGTCTGGTGAACTCATCAATTAAAGTAAGGAAATACATGTTTCCTCCATTTGACTTTACTTCAAAAGATCCACACACATCAAAATGAACCAGCTTTAGGTTTTGCCTTGATTTCACGGGCAAATCATGTTTGAATACCTTCCTATCCTCTTTTACTTTGCAAAATTCCTCGCATACCTGCTTTGGTTCCATTACATACGACAACCCAAACACCATCTTTTTCTGATTGAGCATGCATAAACTTCTGAAATTTAGATGTTCATACATGGAGTGCCATAGCCAATTCTTGTCTTCTCCTATAGTTGAAGCAAGACATTTATGATCTGATGTGTTGAGTTCAACTTTGAATGTTTTATTTTCCACCAATGATGCTTTCATTATTAGCCTCCCATCAGCCCTATGTACCTTCATATGATTCTTTTCCAACTTCATATTGAAACCTTTTGCAAGTAATTAACCTACACTTATCAAGTTACTTGTCATAGAAGGTACATACAACACTTTAGTGATAGTTCCCTTTCTACCATCCTTCATGACAATCAAAATATCTTCTTTACCGCCTGATTTGATATGCCTACCATCTGCAAACTTTATCACCTTTTTTACTGACTCATCTAACTTGGTAAACCAATTTTTATTGCCAGTCACGTGATTGTTGCATCCTGAATCCAGATACCACATGTTGTTTTTTTTCTCATTATTCGACTGAGTGTTCACCATCAACAACACATCATCATAATCACTATCTCTAGCTCGTACATATTGAGCTTCATCACTATCTTTTTCCCTTGCTACTTTCTTTCTTTGACAATCTCGAGCATAGTAACCAAAACCTTGACAATTGTAACACCACACCTCTTTCGTGTCAACTTTCTTCCCAGAATACTTGTTGCGCACACCTTTTTTAATTGAACCAATATTCTTGCTTGACTTCTCATCACTAGCAAGATTCTTCTGTTGCTTCGACTTCTCTTTTACATCTTTCTTGTTGAATCTTGATTGCAATGCATGTTCATTCACCTTCTTCCTTTCCGAGTTTCTCTGCTTCAACCTCATTTCATGAGCCTCTAATGAAGCTTAAAGTTCTCCCAACTTTATCTCAGATAGAGTCTAGGCCTCTTCAATTGTCACAACAATATAGTCAAAATTTGCAGTTAAGGATCTTAACACTTTCTCAATCTTCTTCAGATCTATAATCGGTTCACCACATGCCTTCATCTAGTTTGTTAGAGTCTCAATTCTTGAGAAATATGCAGAAATTGATTCATCTTCTTTCATTTGAATTATCTCGTATTTCTTCCTTAGCGTCTGCAACTTCACCTTCTTCAATTTCTCATCTCCACCATACAAGTTCTTTAACTTGTCTCACGCTCCTTTTGTCGTTTCTTCTTCAATTATCTTCTCAAATACATCAGAATCCACACATTGATGAATCAAGAATAATGCTTTACCATATTTCTTCCTCTGATCTTTGTGTGTAGTTTTATGAGCCTCCGTAGCATTTTCTTCCAGTTATGGTAATCCATCGTTTAAAACAGTTCCACAATGTTGAATGCGAGAAACTTGAGGTGACCATAAGATCGAACCCTAACCAGATGATCCTCGGTTGAAGCATAATAGATGAAAAATACCGATCTTATGAAAATACACTAAATGAAGAAGCAGCTTAACATCAAAGTCATAGTTCACAGTCTTCTCAATTAGAATAATTAATGAAGGAATACATTGAACACCCCTGAATGTGAGGGATATCCTTGAAGCCACATAAACCCTAATTTCACACATTCACTTATATAAGCGTAATCAGGAACCTCAAGCTTTATTTGATATGCACACCTTTTTATACCCCAAATTTTCCCCTAAGATCCCTCTATCTCCTATCATCAATACACCAAGATCACACATTAAGGTTGGTTCTCCCTACTTTATCCCATCTTTAAGTTTGCTCTTGAGGAATCACTATGCACCTTGAATTGTGTATCTTGTACATATGTTATTTTAACTAACATCAAAAAAAAAAAAATATATATATATATATATATATATATATATATATATATATATATATATATATATATATATATATATATATATATATATATATATATATATATATATATATATATTTTTCTTTGAATGTTCATATTGTAGGTGATGACACAATTGCATTCATCTCACCATCTCCTAACACAAAGGGTCAAAACTAGGGTTTTGAATTTAATAAGGAAATCTCTGACTTTTTGGGTAAGACTTTATTCCATGCTTCTCTACTTGTTCATGAGCATCTATGATTGGAGGATTGATCATCAATTTTGATTGGAAGAGGTTCAATTGATCAAAAGGGGTAAATGGTTATTTTGTCTAAAGTGAACTAAAGTCAACTCTTAACCAAGTGGACTTTTGGTCAACCATCAATTAAAATACTCTATTTTCACATTTCATGGTCAATGGTGACATAAAATCAAGAGAATTGGTTAATTTGAAGATAACTTGTTGAAGAAGTTGCTTGATCATTTAAAAATTTCCTAAGTCTCCATAGTACTGATTTTTGACTTCTCATAACTTGCTCATTTTTTATTTAAATGGAGCAAATGATACATATTCAGAAATCCTGAGAAAAATACTACAAGTTTGTCAATGTGAGCCTAAACCCAAAAAGTGAAGTATTTATGAGATATGGAGCTTAGAATTTTAGGGCATAAAGATGTCAAAGTGCAAGTCACCATGCGCGCTAGGCCAGTCATTTCAACAAAAACTTGGTGTGCCATTTTCATGGTTGATTTACTTTTTATTTATGTTTTAATTTGAAAAATGTTCAGAGGGGAATTGTAGCTGGACATGTGAGCTTCATGTAGCTCTTTGGATAAGGTAAAATGGACAAATATTAAAGGAGATATGATCTTTCAAAGTGAGTGTCTCAAACTGACCAAACAGCCAACCATGCATGCCATACAGGCGCGCGCTCCAGGCCTTCCAGGCCCCTCTTTTTCCAAACTTATCACATCAATTTCTCCCTAATGCAAGAAACATTTTCAACAATTCAAAGCACCACATTGAAGTTCATCATGAGAGCTTTCTAAAGGCCTTAAGAGCTTGCAAAACACACGAGCCAATTGGGAGATCTTTAGGTTGAAACTGAGCTGATCATGAGCCATGCATGCAGTATACCAGGTCTAGTTTTTTGCACACACTCTTGTGTCAGACGCGGTGCATGCATTACACTCTAATTCTACTGCCTATGAGTTACCTAAAATGATGCTCAGCTCAGCAAAAACAACATGAAACGCATGACCTTGCTTTCAAGCTATCAAATTTTCAGATTTTCCCTCTAAACTACAAATGACCTTCATACCCCAAGGCAGCTTCCTCAGCACTCTTCCTAATCTATATAAACCCTCTCTATTATCTCATTAAGTAGAACAAAAGAACATTCACAAAAGCTCCATCTCTCTCTCTCTCTCCCTCATAAAAATTTTCTCCCTATGCAAACTCAGAATTCTTCTTCATTTTTTAAAGCTTCTTGCTCAAGATCTATTCCTCTTACTCATTCTGCCATCTTGAAGTGTGAAGAAGAAGTTGCATCGAGTTTCTACTTCGAAAATAAGGCATAGAGTGAATTTATTTTTCACTCATTGAGGTAAGATTTCAAATCTAAATCCCTCTCGTGCTAGCTCAAATCAGGCATTAGATTTTACTCATATTGGTTTTAGCTGGCCAGTTTTGCAACTGGTTTTTAAATCAGAGTCGCCCCCTTAATTTTTATCCTAAGGAATGGAGTATAAAGAAATAACCCTAAATTTTTTAGAGATTCTAGATCGTTGACTCGTTTCTAGACGAGGGGAAGGTGTTAGGCACACCTCGTCTACCTTGTTCACAAGGATATTAGGTTTAGAAATGCATTTTTTAAGAAATAGGGTTTTAATTTATTATTAGGGGAACTCGCCACGATTTTGATCGTATGCCTACGTATCCTCTTAGGAGGAATTAGAGTCCTATTTCGTAGTTCACGGTTGGTTTGTGTTTTTTTGTGGATTGCGAAGATATTCACATTTTCCGCATGTTTAGTCTAGGTGTGTAGTGAATAGTGGAAATTGTTAGACTAAACGCATAGTCGATTCGAATGAATTCACAATCCTTTTTGAAAGTTGTGAAGAAGTGAAAAACACAAGAAGGGGGGTTGAATTGTAAAACTGGAAATCTAATGCAGACAACACTGTATTTTATCCTGGTTCGTTTGACCTCAAACTACTCCAGTCCACCCGCCAAGGTGATTTCGCCTCTCTCCAACGAGGACTTAATTCACTATATTCAACTGAATATTACAACTGCTTTAACAACTGCTAAAGCCTTCTTGAGTCTAAACCACAGACCGGTTTCTCAAGGAAATTCTTTCTTACAGATAAATGAATACTATGTGTGTTGAATGTTTTCTACAAAAACTTTATATCACAACTGTGATAATACACAAATTAAGCTTATGTGAAACTAGGATGCTATAACTATAGAGTAAGCAATTTGAGAGATATAGCAAACTGTATGAGTGAGGATAAAGATGATTTGCTTTATGCGTGTGAAGAGTTGTAGAGCATTGGCCAATTCATTTCTCACTGACTTGTTTATATAGCCTTTGGAAAAGATACGTTGTAGTCAATTATTCCATTTCAATGCCCATTACGTTCTTTCCATATTGAGAAGATCTTTGTCTTGGAATACAACCGTTGGTAATAAAGTGTCTTGAATTCACAGTACCGTTGTCAATTAAGCGTGTTGATTGGCTTTTGCTTATTCTCACGCTTCTAGGTGCTGATGATATTGTTTTGGTTTTGATCAGAGTTTAGAGTATGTTAAGCGCAAATCTGTTCATCAAGCTTCAGCGTAAGCACATGCTTTGATCTTCTGATGCTGGCATATGATATTTCATCTTCTGATGCTGGCATATGATATTTCATCTTCTGATGCTGATGTTGACATTCTTATGCTGATATCCATCAGAGTTTCTGTAAATGCACAATATAATTTTTAGGTAGCATATATGTCTCATATGAATTATACAATTTATTTAATCTAGCATTTTGTTATCATCAAAACTTTAACTTAGGGTAGTAGATTCAAACTTTGTTCTAACAATCTCCCCCTTTTTGATGATGACAAAAACCGGATATTTTCAATTGAAATTTAAAGAAAAAAATATCAGAGATAACCAAATAATAAATATGTATCAGCGATAAACAAAAAGGTATCAAAGATAAGAAGATAGGGAATAGAAAGGTATCAGAGTTATGATCAGAAAAACTCCCCCTGAGTTTATTACTTCCCTTTTAATTCCATGAGTCCTTTAGCATCAGATCTTTATTGAACTTTCTTTGAGCATCAGATCTTTCCTTTACTAGAGCAGAGCTTCAGTGTATCAGAGATAATTAAATTCTTGTACCTGTAAGCTTATGCAGAACAAAGAAACATTCAAGTATATCAGAGTGTTAGAATGTTTGAGACTTTTGTCTCAGTAATCCGTTATTGAAAAATATCATTCTTTCTCCCCCTTTTTGTCAGCAATCAAAAAGTGCTAATAATTGAAGTTAAAAACGATCAGTGCAGAAAAACGATTGTATTCAGTTCAGAGCTTAGAAAATATTACAGATAACATGTAAAGAAAACAGTGAAAACATCAAGAATCAAAATCTAAGAATGGGGAGGAAGGCGTGTGAACAGAGCTTCTAGCATGTTCTTAATCTGATCAGTGGTTTCCTTTCGCATTTAATGTTGGCTGATTTTGGGGGATTTAGAAAGATATTTGGAACGGTTACCCATGACATGTGTCTCAATGCATCCAATCAGCGCTTTGCCTTCTCAGAAGCGTGCACGCTTGTTCTGCCTCAGGAATTAGATGATGACTGGATGACACTTGTTTGATTTAGTGAACAACACATCTATCCTTGAAATGAAACGCTCAGATCTTTATGGATAGAATCTGATACAATCTGCATGTCTAAATTTCTGAAAGAAGATTGATCAGAAGTTCACAATAAAATAAAACAAATTCTGAAGGTTAATATATAAAATTAAAGCATTTTCACTCTGGGCAGAGCTTCATGCTGAGATGTTTCAGAATGAAGTTGAACCTATCTTCAGAAAGTGGTTTTGTGAAAATATCAGCCCATTGATGGTCTGTATCAATAAATTTTAAGTTTAAAATGCCTTTCTGAATATAGTCCCTAATGAAATGATGTTTTATTTCTATATGCTTAGCCCTAGAATGCAAAATTGGATTTTTACTTAAGCAAATGGCAGAGGTGTTGTCACAGAGTATAGGAATGTTACTCTCAAATATCTGGAAGTCTTCAAGCTGACTTTTCATCCAGAGCATTTGTGTGCTGCATCCTGCTGCTGCTATGTATTCAGCTTCTGCTGTTGATAGCGCAATTGTGGATTGCCTTTTGCTGGACCAAGAGATCAGATTTTCTCCCAGAAACTGGCAGCTTCCAAAAGTACTTTTACGCTCTACTCTGTCTCCAGCAAAGTCAGCATCACAGTAACCTACTAAGCTGTAATCACTATATTTTCTATAAAATAAACCCAGATTAGTAGTACCTTTCAGATACTTGAAAATTCGCTTAAAAACTGTTAAGTGAGATTCTCTAGGATCTGATTGGAATCTTGCACAAATGCATACACTGAATAGAATATCAGGCCTTGAAGCCGTCAGATAAAGAAGAGAACCAATCATACCTATGTAGACCTTCTGTTCTACCTTTTTGCTTACCTCTTCTCTTTCCAGAATGCACGTGGGATGCATTGGAATCTTTGATGACTTACATTCTGAGAGATCAAATTTCTTCAGAAGTTCTCTGACATATTTGCTCTGATGGATGTAAGTTCCCTCTGGAGTTTGATTGATATGAATTCCCAGAAAGAATTTCAGTTCCCCCATGAGGCTCATCTCAAATTCTGCCTGCATACACTTAGAAAATTTTCTTCCAAGAGAAGGATTAGTAGATCCAAATATAATATCGTCAACATAAATCTGACACACTAAGATGTCATTCTTAACTATCTTACAGAATAAGGTTGTGTCCACTTTCCCTCTGGTGAATTCTTTTTCTAACAAAAAGTTACTTAGTCTTTCATACCAAGCTCTAGGAGCTTGTTTCAGACCATGTAGTGACTTCTTTAGTTTGAAAACATATTCTGGATTTTTTGTACTTTCAAAACCAGGGGGTTGGTGCACATAAACCTCTTCTTCTATATAGCCATTTAAGAATGCACTCTTGACATCCATCTGATATAGAGTGATGCCTTTATTAACAACAAAAGAAATTAAAATTCTGATAGATTCTAACCTGGCGACTGGAGCAAAGGTTTCTGTATAGTCTATCCCCTCTTGCTGACTATAACCTTGTTCTACCAGTCGTGCTTTGTTTCTGATGACTTCACCTTGTTCGTTCAGTTTGTTTCTGAACACCCATTTTGTTCCAATGACGTTGAATCCTTTTGGTCTGGGAACTAGATCCCACACGTCATTTCTGGTGAATTGATTCAGCTCTTCTTGCATTGCTAGAATCCAGTCGTTGTCCAGAAGTGCTTCATCAATTGAAGAAGGTTCAATCAGAGAAACAAGTCCCATGAGGGATTCTTCAGAGTTTCTGAAGCTGGCTTTTGTTCTGATTGGATCTTCCTTTCTTCGTAAGATTGTTTCTTCTGGGTGATCCAAGCTGCTTCTGGGTAGTATTTTCTGAGGTTGTTCAACATATGTTGCTGGATTGCTCGCAATGCCTCTTTCTGATGTTGAAGGAGTGTCTTTGTTGAGAGCTTCTAATGACTTGTCTTCAGAACTTGTGAATTCAACTTCCATACCTGCAAAGACTTCATTCTGCTTTGACTTTTCAGAGTCAAGCTTATCATCAAAACGAACACTGATTGATTCTTCCACAATCCGTGTTTCTGTATTCTATACTCTGTACCCTCTTGAGCGTTCAGAGTATCCTAACATAATACACTTCTGTGCTTTAGAGTCAAACTTGTTCAAATAATTTTTTGTGTTTAACATAAAACAAGTACATCCAAATGGATGAAAATATGAAATGTTGGGCTTTCTATTCTTCCACAATTCATATGGAGTCTTTTCCAGAATAGGTCTTATGGAGATTCTATTCTGAATGTAGCACGCTGTGTTTATTGCCTCTGCCCAGAAGATCTTAGCAATGTTTGTCTCATTGATCATGGTTCTGGCCATTTCTTGCAATATTCTGTTCTTTCGTTCTACAACTCCATTTTGCTGGGGAGTTCTAGGACAAGAGAAATCATGCAGAATGCCTCTGTCATTAAAGAATGACTCAAAATCTTTGTTTTCAAATTCTCCACCATGATCACTTCTGACTTTAACGATTCTAAGATCCTTTTCATTCTGAACTTGGTTACATAAGGTGACAAACACAGAGTGTGACTCGTCCTTGTGTCTTAAGAACTTTACCCATGTCCATCTGTTATAGTCATCTATGATTACTAACCCGTACTTCTTGCCACTGACTGAAGCAGTTTTAACTGGTCCAAATAAGTCAATGTGCAGAAGTTCTAATGGCTTAGAGGTGGAAACAACGTTTTTAGATTTGAAAGCAGGTTTTGCAAACTTGCCTTTCTGACATGCTTCACACAGAGCTTCTGAATTGAACTTCAGATTAGGAAGTCCTCTGACCAGATTGAGTTTGTTAATCTGAGAAATTCTTCTCATACTAACATGCCCCAATCTTCTGTGCCAGATCCATTGCTCGTTGTTAACAGACAGAAGACACTTTACATTCTGACTTTTCAGTTCAGAAAGTTTGATTTTATAAATGTTGTTTTTCCTCTTTCCCTTAAATAGGATAGTCCCATCTTTCTGACTAACAGCTTTACATGATTTTTGATTAAAGATTATATCATAACCGTTATCACTTAATTGACTTATGGATAACAGATTATGCATTAATCCATCTACTAATAGAACATTATTTATAGAGGGAAGATTTCTATTACCTATTGTTCCAGAGCCAATGATCTTTCCCCTCTGATTGCCTCCAAAGCCTACGTGGCCTCCAGGCTTAAGTTCCAGGCTTTGGAACATATGCCTTCTTCCCGTCATGTGTCGTGAGCAACCAGAGTCCAGGTACCATGACTGGTGTTTCTGATTTGCTGCTAAAGATATCTCTTCGGTGTCTGATTTAGAGTCTGATTCAGAAACTTCACTGTCTTCTGATATGTTAGCCATGAGAGCTATGTTTGCTCTCATCATCTGATTCTGAGTCAGCTTCAGACGAGTCAGATTCATCCCATGTAGCCATGAGACTCTTCTTCTTTTCCCTTCTAAACTTCTTTTTGGGCTTTTCCCTCTGAAGCTTTGGACAGTCACTCTTGTAGTGTCCTTGCTCGTTGCATTCATAGCAGATGATGTCCTTGGTGTTTGGCTTTCTGCTTCCTGAAGAGCCTTCAGATTTTCTGTATCCAGAGGAGGAGTCTGACCTTCTGTATCTGGAGGAGGACTCATTCTGATCGGATCTTCTGGTATTCCTGGACTTTCTTTTCCTCTGCTTCCATAGTTGATTCACTCTTCTGGAGAGGAGGGAAAGTTCGTCTTCTTCTGATGAGGACCCATCAGAAGTTTCTTCAACAGCCTGCAAAACTTTGGAGTCAGGTTTTCTGTTAGATTTTAAGGCTAAAGGCTTACCTTGCTTCTGAGGTTCATCAGCTTCTAGCTCTATCTCGTGACTTCTGAGGGAGCTGATAAGTTCCTCCAGAGAGATTTTGTTGAGATCTTTCGCTAGCTTCAGCGCTGTAACCATTGGCCTCCACTGTTTTGGCAAGCTTCTGATGATCTTCTTGACATGATCAGCAGTAGAATACCCTTTGTCCAGAACTTTGAGACCAGCTACCAGAATTTGAAATCTTGAGAACATCTTTTCAATTGATTCACTTTCTTCCATTTTGAATGCCTCATACTTTTGAATGAGCGCAAGAGCTTTAGTTTCTTTGACCTGAATGTTGCCTTCATGCGTCATTCTGAGAGAGTCAAATATACTCTTTGCAGTGTCTCTTAGATATCTTTTCATATTCAGCGTAAGAGATGGCGCTGAGAAGAATAGTTCTGGCCTTGTGGTGATTTTTGAAGTCACGCTTTTGTTGATCAGACATTGCCTTCCTGTCAATCTTCTGACCACTTGCATTCACTGGGTGCGTGTATCCATCTGTCACCATGTCCCACAGATCAGCATCATGTGCCAGAAAGAAGCTTTCTATTCTGTCTTTCCAGTAATCAAAATTCTCTCCATCAAAGACTGGAGGTTTGCCGCTGAATCTGTCTCTATCTTCATTGTTGTCATTGCTGGTGTGTTGATATGTTCCTGCCATTGTGTTTTTCTGACGCTGGATCTTGTACTGACACGGTTAAGTGTTTTAGCTCAGAACCAGGCGCTCTGATGCCAATTGAAGAAGTGAAAAACACAAGAAGGGGGGTTGAATTGTAAAACTGGAAATCAAATGCAGACAACACTGTATTTTTATCCTGGTTCGTTTGACCTCAAACTACTCCATTCCACTCGCCAAGGTGATTTCGCCTCTCTCCAACGAGGACTTAATTCACTATATTCAACTGAATATTACAACTGCTTTAACAACTGCTAAAGCCTTCTTGAGTCTAAACCACAGACCGGTTTCTCAAGGAAATTCTTTCTTACAGATAAATGAATACTATGTGTGTTGAATGTTTTCTACAAAAACTTTATATCACAACTGTGATAATACACAAATTAAGATTATGTGAAACTAGGATGCTATAACTATAGAGTAAGCAGTTTGAGAGATATAGCAAACTGTATGAGTGAGGATGAAGATGATTTGCTTTATGCGTGTGAAGAGTTGTAGAGCATTGGCCAATTCATTTCTCACTGACTTATTTATATAGCCTTTGGAAAAGATACGTTGTAGTCAATTATTCCATTTCAATGCCCATTACGCTCTTTCCATATTGAGAAGATCTTTGTGTTGGAATACAGCCGTTGGTAATAAAGTGTCTTGAATGCACAATACCGTTGTCAATTAAGCGTGTTGATTGGCTTTGTCTTATTCTCATGCTTCTAGGTGCTGATGATATTGTTTTGGTTTTGATTAGAGTTTAGAGTATGTTAAGCGCAGATCTGTTCATCAAGCTTCAACGTAAGCACATGCTTTGATCTTCTGATGCTGGCATATGATATTTCATCTTCTGATGCTGGCATATGATATTTCATCTTCTGATGTTGATGTTGACATTCTTATGCTGATATCCATCAGAGTTTCTGTAAATGCACAATATAATTTTTAGGTAGCATATATGTCTCATATGAATTATACAATTTATTTAATCTAGCATTTTGTTATCATCAAAACTTTAACTTAGGGTAGTAGATTCAAACTTTGTTCTAACAAGTTGTCTATTGAATTAATTTGATTTTTGAAAATGAATTGTAATTGGTTGGATATTTTTTAATATATTAATTATTTAAAATGTTCTAATTAAATGTATGATAAAAATTGAATTTAATGCAATAAATAAAATAAATTTAAATGAGTTTAAAAAATAAAAATTTGTGTGATAAATGAAAATAATAATAAATATGATATTAACTATATTGAATATATAACATAAAAATATATAATAATTATTAATTAATAAAAAAATAAAATATAAAATTATAAAAATAATGAAATAAATGAAATATAAAAAAAAACATAGGGGAGGTGCAAATATAGTGAAGGTAGTAAAATGGTGGAGTTCTAATAGTATGGGCCTGGATTCAGATATTGAATTCAGGCCCAAAGGGAAAAGGGGGTGCGCTTCCAAACAATATAGTAAAATGAGATGTGAATAAAGCAATATGGCCCAAGTCCAGATTTTGGACTGGGCCTAATAAGCCAGGAGATGCAGAAGCGGGCATGCTAGCCAAAACAATTAAAAGGAGGGGTGTGATTAGTTCTAGGCCAGGCCCAGAATGTTATGAGTCCACTCGGACAAGTTACAGGTGGTGCATGGTAAAGCCATGGATACGTGCTTTTATGAGCGTTTGATATGAATCCGATGATGGTGATCGAGGTGCATGGTAAGGGATTGTGTGCTGCGCGTACACGATCACTAAACATAATATAATTTTATTAACAAAAACAAAAAAATCATTTTTCGTTTATCCTTCTTCTTCTCTCAGTCTCGTCTCTCTCTCACCTCCCATCCTTCAAAACCCTAACCTAACCCTCGCGGTGGCGTGACACCCCTCCTACCTAAAGTTCAACTGAATCAAACCCCTAAATCCTCAAACTATAAACTTGACTTCCCATAAAAAACCCCTCAATGAGATGAAAAGGCAAAATCCTGGAAAGAGAACATAAGAAAAGAAAATAAGCTAAGTGTTTTGGTTGCCTTTGATCTCGTACTTCACTGTGCTTGACCTCTCTGGTTCCAATTGCTAATTATTTCCTTTTTTGGTGGCAGGTTAACGGCGGATCGAGGAGAAGAGACTAGGGTTTCAGATGTTGAAACCCTATATCTTTGTTGGGAGAAGCTCCGGTAATGCGATTTCCGGTGAAGCAAAACAGAGGCTTAAACGACTAACCATGCGGAACACCTCTAAACTTTCCTCTTAAGTATTCTTATCTTTTTTTTGTAAATTTCTTTAACAAATTCTCTCTGTGTTCTTCCCCCCTTTCTCTTCTGCAATCTTGCTCATCTTATAGTTTTTTTTAGCATTAGCAGTTTTAGGAAACAAAATTATGTGTCTGTAAAAATTAATTTTAGAATTGATTAGGGTTTGAACGATTTGGGAAACAATTTGAAATTGTCTGCAAATTGTAAACATTTTAATTATTTTCTGTTTTGCATTCGATTATGTATTGATTGAGTCTTAGGATATTGTCTCCGCCCTTAATTCTGTTTATGTATTAAGTTTCAAGTTTGTTGAAGATTTTTTCCTATTTGAATCGAACATTACCCCTCTAGAAAAAAAACATGTATTTTCTTTGTTCGATCTGAAAAGTGGATGTTTCTTCATTTTGGACCATATGCTTGTTATTGTTTCGGGCCTGTTTGGCTAATTTGCAACAAAATTTTTTTATAATCGAACTGGGCTTAGTGTTTGAGCCTAACTTTTAATCACTACTTTTTCTGAAAATAATCCAAACTGATATATTAAGAGTAAATCAAAGTAATAACTATAGTTTACAACATTTGAAAACAATCAAAACTCAAAGCCAATCAAAACTAAACGGGCCTCCATATTGGGAATGATAGTTATGACTAAGAATCCCTTTTGTTAACAAAGATAAAAATAAACAGAAATCAATTCAAGGTGCAATGTTTAAATTAATATATATATATATATATATATATATATATATATATATATATATATATATATATATATATATATATATATATATATATATATATATATATATATATATATATATATATATATATATATATATATATATATATATATATATATATATATATATATATATATATATATATATATATATATATATATATATATATATATATATATATATATATATATATATATATATATATATATATATATATATATATATATATATATATATATATATATATTAAAAACAACAATAGTAACATTTATAATTTCCATATTATAATTAAAACATAATGGACTTCCAAGAAAATCAAAAATTGAATGGGCTCCCATATTGAGCCTTTAAAATAAATTGACACGGGCCAAAAAAGAATTGTGTTGTACACCCTCTTTAAAAGAAAAGAACCTTAATGGACTTTAATGAAATGATTTGCCCATCCTTTTTCAAAAAAAATAATGTCTCTCTCTTGACATGGACTTCTATTTCAAAAACTTAATGGACCATCAGATGTTGATGATCCATTTTAAATCTACACACCCCTTTTCAAGTTTTACTTCCCATGGAAACAAAAACCATATAATATGATATGTTTAGATAGAAACTTAAATATAATTGTAAGGGTAGTGGAAATTTAGGGTATGACTGCCAAATCATACATATGAAGTATAATTGTGTGTGTATTATTGCTTGATTCTTGTTCAAACAAAGTTACTCAAGATTTTGTTCATGCTACTATCTTCGTGCTCAATTTATGTTCAGATCTTGCATTGATTGTAGAATCCATGAACATTTTGTTGTTCCATGCATTGAGGTGATGAATTTTAATGTTTGGATCAAGAGATATGGTTGAGAATCAAATGAGAAAATTAAGTCAGAAATATGTTTGTTGAAATTCTCGACTCATAATCATGTTCATGCAGCCACCTTCGTGCCATATTTTCTCTATGAATCATGCATAATTTCAGAAATGTTTTGATCCTATCGTATTCTATGGATTTTAAGCTTCAAGTTTGATGCTTACATCTTGGATTTTCATGGAGAAACATGCGAGATATCATAATCTGAAAATCTTGTTTTAAAACTACAAAATGATAAGTGTTTGGTGTTTTGGTAGGGATGACTACGTGACAGTTTTGGTAGGCTTACAATATATTTGAATTTTCTTTGTTTTCTCTAATTTTTTTAAAATATTTTTCTTAATTCAATAATCACCACAAAAATATTTTAAACCCCATTTTTAGTATATTTTTATTTTTTGATTTTTTTTATTTATATTTTTATCATTTTTCACGATTAAATAAATTCAAGTAGTTTAATTAGGGTTTTAATAATTTTATAGGTTTTAGAATTTTATTTTCCTATTTCCACTAATCTAAAAATCCATAAAAATATTTTTTGAGCTCCCCTCTGAGTCTTATTAAAGATATTTTTTGTCAAATTTTACAAAATTCGTGGGATGCCAATTAAATCAATTGATTGGTTATATCACTTTTTCTTTATTTTTTTTATATATTGTTTAAATAATTTTTGTTTAATTCTTCCTTTTGAGATAAAATTCAAGAAAAATATACTCACTGACTCTTAAGTATCGAAATAATATTCTATAATTTTTAATTAGGTTTACATGTCAGTTTATTTTTTTCAATATTTTTGAAGTTAATTGATGTTTTTAAGGTATTTTCTTGCTTAAACCTAAAGAAAAATTTAATATTCCAATTTCCTTTACTTTTAAAAGTAAAGAAAAATAGTTTTGATGTTCTTGGATGACTTAAGGTCACAAAAATCATTTTGTTGAAACTTTACTTCTGACTTTATCATTTTTCACAAATCATTTTGTTAAACCACTCTAGTTTGTGCCTTTTGCCAACTAGTATTGACAATTCCAAATTATTTTCACCATTTCAAGTTAATCCAAGAACTTCAAATGATGTTTCTGACTTTTATTACTCCTTAGGAAGCTATCTTTAAATGGATATAATTTAAAAGTCATTTTCCTATTTTTTAACCTAACTTTGACTTAGAAGTATACTTAGGGTTTTGCTTTTGATCAAAGTTTGTGTTTGAGAATTTTTGTGCATAGTTTTTTGTTTAACTTTTGGTATGACATACGCTACTGACTTGGAAGGTATTTTGGGAAAAATTCCTCAACCTCATTAGATCTTGGGTGTTGATAGGTTGAAAAACCAAATCCACCAAAATGGATGAATGATGTTGATGATATTTGAAACCCCAATTTCATTTAATACATCCCCTCCCTCTTCATCTTATCCCTTTATTACTTGTGCTACATGTTGTTGGAGAATAATTTACATATCATTTTTCTAAACATATGGTACATAGTTTGCTATTGACCGACCTCAAAATATATGAAACTTCTATATAAGTTCACTTACGATTGCTTAACATAGCGCTAAATTTTGTCCCGATTCGAGAAATGATCATTCGTGGCCCAAAATGATATTTGCAAGCCCAAGTATGTTTAATTTGAAATCTTTGATTCAATAACCATGAGATTCATTGTTAGGAGGATTTGGTCTTATCAATCCTCTAATGAACCATCATAAACTTTGGTCCAAGTGAATCATTTAAACATCATTGATCATATGTTGTCGCCTTGAAAACTTGAAATGAATGATATACTTGACAAAAAGAAAATGAAACTTATTGTTGAGAAGCTTTGATTTTATCAATCTTCTAATGAGTTTTCAAATGCAAGTTTCAAGATGATCATTCAACTAACCTCTAACTTCTAACTCACTGACAATTGAATTTTACTTTGTGTTTTTATTTTATGCCTTTACTTTATGCACCATTTACCTTAACATTTACTTTTTTATGCTTTCTTCATCTTCACTCCCTTGAGCTTTCATTTTTTGAAGACACTTAATAATCAACTTGAACATAAAAAACTTAAGGTTACTCGGAATATTTGGTTACTATCCCTGGCATAATGGAGTTGTAGATTTCTTAGGCTTAGGATTGGAAGCCTTTGATACCCTTAAGACCTTTGGACTCTGATTCTTATTTTATATGGAGCTCTTGGGGTTTATCCCAAGACATTGGGTTGATTTTCTTTATGTGCAAGTTATTCTGATTATGTGCTTTGTCTGTGATTGAGAATTCATTTGTATACAGCTGTTACTCTGCCCAATTTTTGTGAAGACTTAATGCATCCGAAACATGGTATTCTTAAGAGGTTTAGTATCTTTGCTTTTTTGGTTTCAATCCAAAGGATGTGAATTCTACATTGACTCTTTATGTCAAATGTTGGCTTTTTGGTGGATAGACGGTTCTTTTCCCTATTTTTTACCTTATGCTTTAGGGTATTCCCTTCATCTCCTCCCATCTTCTTTAATTTCAAAAATCTTCTCCCTCCTTTTCAAACCTCTTCTTGTTTTCAAACTTGAACCGCTTTCATAGTAAACTTGGACTTAGGTCCATGCATTTTTCAAAAAATATTTTATTAATAAAACTTTAACCAACTTAATCATACTTTGATATTTTTTGTGAGAAGACTAAAAGTCAATTAATCTCATTCAAAACATTCTTTCCAATTTGGCTTTTTACTTAAAAAAATTTCTCAAAAGATTAGACTCTTGTCAATCCTTGTAATGATGCGAGTTACTATACTTCTACGATATGTTGTGAGTGAGATACTTTCCACTTGGGTGTTGAGTGAGGCTTTGTCGATTTTAAAATCCAAGCTATATCCTCCACTTTGAGACGATGCAATTTTTCCTTTCTCATAATCGTGGGTAGTAAGTATGTTTTCCACTCGTCATATGATGATGACGTCTTGTCTCTTAAAATTAACCAACACACTTGTGTTTTAGAATTTTTAATGGTGAACTACAATTACCCTGATCCCCTATTACACAAAAGGTGGTACATAGGCACTAAAGGTTCACAATCGTGGCAGGTGTAAAAATTATAAAAAATATTTCTCTTCTCATCTCCACCATCTATTTTTGTATACAACACTTATAGCCAAAATACACAAATTTTCAAAGAGGTTCCCGCAGAGTACCGTAGATGTTTAGGGTACTAATATCTTCCCTTTGCATAACCAACCCCCGTACCTAGATTCTCCCCACTATTTTTTGGGCTATTCACTCTTTTCCCATTCTTCTAGAAACAATAAAGCGTGGTGGCGATTTTTATTTGATCTATGCGAGTTAAGTCAATCCAATGGCTTAGTATCAACATTTCTACTGCTACACACCTCAAAAGAATGTGAAAACCCTTCCATCACACACTCACTAAACTTTTGAACCCTTGTGCTATATTGAATGCAAATCCATGCAATGTTAGTGCATATGTCCTAATGAAAAGATGTGAGTGCAAAAGCCTAAGCCAGATAACGGGACAATTAAGAGAGTAAATTTTGGGGTATAACACACAGATCTAGGGTTTCAGAAATTGAAACGCAGATCTCAGGAAGACGGTTGACTTGCAGATCAGCTTCTCTGTTATATCTTCTTTTTCTCCAATTTTTTTGGTTCCCTCAGATTTTCTCCCCCCTCATTAGTTTTTTTATGGTTTTTATTTATAGGTAAGATATTAGAACAAATTAGGAAGTTTATTTGATTGCTGTTACTTTTTAGATTGATTGTAAACTAAGGTTGCAATTAGAAATCAAGGATTTTATTTGTTGTACATTACAATTTTGATTTGTTTAGAAAAGATTTGATTCTGCCTTAGATATTGCAATTGATTTTTTGACGATTATGTAATGATATACAAATTTATGATTCAATTTAGTTTTGTGCAATATCTGATTTGATTTTGTTTTATGAAATATTTGATTCAAATTTTTTTGATCCATTTAGTAATCATTTCTCTTGGATAGCTTAGTGTAGCACAAAACAGGGCGCCGCGACTGTACCATGAGAAATAGGGTTTCAAAGACCCTTGTTGACTTGATCAACATTAATCAAAATATAAAACATTGAAATTAATAATATTAATAATAATAAATATTCACTAATATTATAACAATAATATTTAAAGGAGCTGGTTGACTTGATCAACCTTGACAGACCAATGGGCTTTCAAACTCCCTTAATGGGCTGAAATCAAAAATACCAAAGAAACACCCCTTCCATTATTTATTTTGAAATGGATCACAAAACCCTTAATGGGCCTGGGAATGTTAATGGGCCAGCGAACTAAGACCTTATCTTAACAAACAAATCCCTCTCTTTTTTATTTAAAAATTAATTTTTAATAGACTTGTGCAACAACTGATATGGGTCTGTTTGAAAGTGAAACAGAAATACTCCCCTTCTATAAATTTAAACCCCATAATGAATTTGACAATAATATATTATAAAGGAAATGATAACACTAGAAATTAAATATCAATAAGGAATAAATCGATTAGAAATCAATGCCGAAAATTTGGGGTGTGACAACTTCCCCTATATAATTAGTCTTCTATTGAATAGTGCGAGAATACGTAGGTTTTGTACATTCAAATAAAAGGTTTATTAAATAATGGAAGACCCTAAAATTGACCACAAGATTATAAGGATACGTTGTACAACGTTCCTACGGGGGTAGTCTTACGCATTTATTACGACCTAGAGGATAAATAATGCAATCCTGAAAATTCGCACACATATCACAACCTAGAGGATATATACTTGAAAAAGAGTTTTGGTAATCGAATTTTAGATAACTAGACCAAAGATAAGATCGAAGTTTTACTGGTTGTGTCTGTTCTTAACCAAGGTATTTGTTTGTTTTGTGGACCAAATGATCCAAAGATGAGCCCCAAGAAATTTCGTAGTTTTAACTAGAGTTGTGTTCTGGAAATGCCATGTATAATGCCCTAAACTGATATGGAACCCAAAATGTATATGCATCGAGTATTTGTATATGCCCCCAAATGTAATATTTGTGTATGCCCCCAAATGTAAAGTTTGTATATGCCCCAAATGCTGGTTGTGAAAAAACTTTTTTTTGCATTCTCTTCTTTTAAACCATTGGTTTTTGTTACCAACTCTCCAATGTTATATGTTGCATCGTCACAATATTTTAAATTGATTAGAAAAAGATCAATGGTGTCAGCAGGATTTTGATATTTTTATCATAGGTGCATGCGTGGATGTAGTTGCGGACATAGGCGTGGATATGGATATGATCGCATGCGTGGATGTAGACGTGGATTTTGTTGATGTTTTTCTAACCAAAGTGCTCTTTCAATGTTTTATCCAATGCTTTTATTTATTTGTAAAATCCCCAAAGTGATTTCAATGTAGTACTCACAAGAAAATAATCGTAGTATTTTGCAAACAAGTCAAAAAAGAAAAACACAATTGAAATATTGAGAAAGTAAATGTTTTAATTGATAAATATTCCTTTGAATAGGCGAGAATACAAGATGCAATTCCTTGAAAGAGGTAATTACAGAAAAAAATTTAAAATTGAAAATGGCAAATGAAAATGATAATTTCTCCTTCTATTTCTCCAATGTGCTTTTGATAGCTCTAATCTCCTTTTCTTCTGAGTCAAATGATTCAGATCAATCTCTCTCCTTTGTGGTTGTTGTCGTGGTTCTTTAGATCACAATCTTTTTGTTCTTTATTTCTGAGTAAGATCCCTAACTTTTTCCTGGATTTCCCTTTCGGGTTTTCAATCCATCGGGATAAGTTTGTTTTGTGTATGTCCCTAATTTTTTCCTAGATTGCACTTTAGGGTTTTCAATCCACTAGGACGCTCCTTTTTTCCTAAGTATCCTATTTAGGGTTCGAACTTAAAGAGCTTTTTATACAGTATTTTTTGACTGTGTCTGAATTTTCCAGATGTGGCAGTTCTTCCCCATCCATTGTTGTGAGGATAAGACCACCACCCGAGAATGTTGTTTTTACCACATACGGACCTTCATAGTTGGATGTCCATTTACCACGTGAATCTAGGCGAGGTAGTAGAATCTTGAGCACCAAATCTCCTTCTTTGAACACTCGAGGATGAACCTTCTTGTCGAAAGCTTCGTTCATTCGCTTTTGGTATAATTGACCATGGCACAGAGTTGTCAAGCGTTTCTCTTCAATGAGGTTAAGCTGATCAAGTATCGTCTGAACCCACTCTGCTTCTTCAAGTTTTGTTTCCATTAGGACTTGAAGTGATGGAATCTTTACTTCAACCAGGAGCATTGCCTCACTGGCATATACTAGAGAGAAAGGAGTTGCACCTGTTGATGTACGTATGGAAGTACGATATCCATGTAGAGCAAAGGGAATCATTTCATGTAAATCTTTGTATGTCTTCACCATTTTCTGAATGATTTTCTTGATGTTCTTATTGGCAGTTTCAACGGCCCCGTTCATCTTGGGTCGGTATGGTGAGGAATTATGATGCTCAATTTTGAAATCATCGTATAACTAATTCATCATTTTGTTGTTCAAATTAGATCCATTGTCTATAATGATCTTGTTAGGAACCCTATATCTGCATATAAGATTATGCTTGATGAACTGAGTAACCACTTGTCTTGTCACATTTGCGTACGATGCAGCTTCCACCCACTTGGTGAAGTAATTAATGGCCATAAAGATCTTGCGAGCAGGTTAGTATGAACCGGTGTGCGTTAGAGGATTTCGGCTCGATCATTCCTATCATATCAATTCCCCTCATCGAGAATGGCCAAGGAGAACTTAGGACATTCAAAGGAGTCGGTGGCACATGCATTTTGTCGGCGTAGATTTGGAATTTGTGACATGTCTTTGTATAATGGTAACAATCAACTTCCATCGTCAACCAATAATAACTTGCTTGCATGATATTTCTGGCCATGGCATGTCCATTTGTATGAGTTCCTAAAATTCCTTTGTGAATTCCCCTCATAAGTGTATCTGCTTCATGTTTCTCCACGCACCTGAGTAATACCATATCGTAGTTTCTTTTGTATAGCACATTGCCATTCAGAAAGAACTTTGAGGCTAGCTTCCGCAGAGTTCATTTGTCAATCACAGAGGCATTTTCTAAATATTCTTTCTTCTCAAGATATCTTTTGATGTCATAGAACCAAGGCTTGTTATCAGGTCCTTCTTCAATAGCAAGGCAATGTGCTGGTTCTACAAAATCTCTAATTGTAATGTGTGGTTCGTGATTTGGCCAATTTACTTTAAGCATGGCTGATAAAGTTTCCAAGGCACCTGCCATCTGATTTTCTACTCGCGGAATATGACTGAATATGATCTCAGTAAATTCCGCAGCTAGCTTCAAAACATAATCTCGATATGGGATCAATTTGGGATGTTTAGTGTCCCATTCACTGTTGACTTGGTATATGACTAATGCTGAGTCTCCATACACTTCGAGATGTTTAATTCTTAGATCAATAGCAGCTTCTAGACCCAAGATACAAGCTTCGTATTCAACAATATTATTGGTGCAGTCAAAACATAACCTTGTAGTATAAGGTTTGTGAAAATTCTTCTGGGAAGTAAAAACAACTCCAATTCTATGCCCTTGTGCATTTGAAGCCCTGTCAAACATGAGTGTCTAACATGCCCCTGGTTCAGGTCCTGGTGTTTCATAGTCACCTATAACCATGACATCTTTTTCTGGAAAGTCTAACTTCATTGGTTGATATTATGGCAATGGCCGATGAGCTAGATGGTCAGCCAGTACACTACCCTTGATGGCCTTTTGAGTAATGTATTGGATGTCGTACTCGGATAGTAACATTTTCCATCGAGAAATTCTTCCTGTAAGAGCTGGTTTTTTGAACACATATTTTAAAGGATCCATTCTTGCTATTAACCACGTGGTGTGAGTTACCATATGTTAGAACATAGTTTGATTCTACAACCCTCAGTTAGAGTTTTGATGATAACAAAATACAAGATTAAATAAATTGTAAGATTTATATAAGACATATATGCTACTTAAAATTATGTTGTGTATTTACAGAAACTCTGATGGAATCAGCATTAGAATATCAGTATCAACATCAGCATCAGAAGATATGTCAGCATCAGAAGATCAAATAACATGTGCTATACGCTGAAGCCTGATGAACAGAATCTGCGAATAAAATACTCTGACTCTGATCAAGATCCTAACCAAGTCATCAGCACTCAGAAGCGTCAGCATAAAGGAAAGAACACTCTGATTACCATAAGCAGAGAAGACTCTGAAGTGTCAACGTTACTAAGCATTCAAGACAGATTTATTACCAACGGCTTTATTCCAAGACAAAGATCTTCTCAAAAAGGAAAGAACGTTATTAGAATTTAAATGGATTTATGGACAACCAACGTATCTCTTCCGTGGCTATTTAAACAAGACTGTGTGAGAAAAGAAAAGGCTAATACTCTTCACGCACGCATATGAAAAGGAACTCATTCATACAATTTGCAAAAGCTCTCAACCTCGCCTACTCAAAAGCATTAGCAGTCTAGTTTCATTCTAAGCTCAACATTGTGTATTATCACAGTTGTGATATATAGTTTTACTAGAAAAAATCAAACACACTTTTTGTTTATTTATCTGTAAGAGAATTTCCTTGAGATAAACCGGTCTGTGGTTAAACTCAAGAAGGCTTTAACAGTTGTTAAAGTAGTTGTTGTATTCAGTTGAATATAATGGATTAAGACCTTGTTGGAGAGAGGTGAAATCACCTTGACGGGTGGACTGGAGTAGTTTGAGATCAAACGAACCAGGATAAAAATAACGTGTTGTCTGCATTTGATTTAAAAATTTACAATTAAACCCCCTTCTTGTGTTTTTCACATCTTCAATTGGCATCAGAGTGCCTGGTTCTGAGCTATAACACTTAACCGTATCAGTACAAGATCCAGCGTCAGAAAAACACAATGGCAGGACCACATCAAAACATCAGCAATGACAACAATGAAGAAAGAGACAGATTCAATGGCAAACCTCCAGTCTTTGATGGAGAAAACTTTGACTACTGGAAAGACAGAATTGAAAGCTTCTTTCTTGCCCATGATGCTGATCTATGGGATATGGTGACTGATGGATACACGCACCCAGTGGATGGAAGTGGTCAGAAGATTGACAAGAAGGCAATGTCTGATCAACAAAAGCGTGATTTCAGAAATCACCACAAGGCCAGAACAATTCTTCTCAGCGCCATCTCTTATTCTGAATATGAAAATATATCAAATAGAGACACTGCAAAGAATATGTTTGACTCTCTGAGAATGACGCATGAAGGCAACATTCAAGTCAAAGAGACCAAAGCTCTTGCGCTCATTCAGAAGTACAAGGCATTCAAGATGGAAGAAAGTGAATCAATAGAAACGATGTTCTCAAGATTTCAAATTCTGGTTGATGGTCTCAAAGTTCTGGACAAAGGGTATTCTACTGCTGATCATGTTAAGAAGATCATCAGAAGCTTGCCAAAACAGTGGAGGCCAATGGTCACAGCGTTTAAGCTAGCCAAGGATCTCAACAAAATTTCTCTGGAGGAACTTGTCAGCTCCCTCAGAAGTCACGAGATAGAGCTAGAAGCAGATGAACCTCAAAAGCAAGGTAAGCCATTAGCTTTAAAATCTAACAGAAAATCTGACTCCAAGGTTTTGCAGGCTGTTGAAGAAACCTCTGATGGGTTCCTCATCAGAAGAAGATGATCTATCTCTCCTCTCCAGAAGGGTGAATTAATTATGGAAGCAGAGGCAAAGGAAGTTCAGGAATCCCAGAAGATCAGAGAATTAGAATGAATCTTTCTCCAGATACAGAAGGTCAGAATCCTCCTCTGGACACAGAAGATCTGAAGGCTCTTCAGGAAGCAGAAAGCCAAACAACAAAGACATCATCTGCTATGAATGTAACGAGCAAGGACACTACAAGAGTGATTGCCCAAAGCTTCAGAAGGAAAAGCCCAAAAAGAAGTTTGGCAAGGAAAAGAAGAAAAGTCTCATGGCTATAAGGGATGACTCTGACACATCTGAAGCTGACTCAGAATCAGATGATGAAAGAGCAAACATTGCTCTCATGGCAAACATACCAGAAGACAATGAAGCTTCTGAGTCAGACTCTGAATCAGATACAGAAGAGGTATTTCCTGACTTTTCTATAAACTTTACTAAGGCTGAACTAGTTGAAAGCCTTAATGGAATTCTAAAAAGATATCAGCAGATCAGAGTCAAATTCAGAAACCTGAAAAGAAATCTTGCTTCTGACTCTGATAAAACTGAGAGTCTCAAATTGGAGAATTCTGAGTTAAAAGATAAAGTTTCAAAATTAGTAAATCTATTGCAAAACTCTCAGAAGGAAACAATCCCTGAAACTCCCAGCAGTGCTGATAAGATCATCAAGGAGTATGATCACAGCTTTCAGAAGTTTCTAGCTAAAAACATAGATAGAAGCAAAATGGCTTCAATGATCTATGGAGTTAGCAGAAATGGCAGAAAGGGAATAGGATACCAAGGTAAGATACCTACACCAAAGAATGTCATGGATTTAGTTATAAAACGCACTTCACTTGATTCACACTTTGTATATGGGCACACACATGACATCAAATATACTAGTAGTAATTATTCTGTCAAACCAAAATTCAACCAGAGTTTTGGTAAAACTAACAAATCAGGACCCAACAAAATATGGGTACCTAAGGATAAAATAATACATATGGCAGATATCTTTAGCAGCAAAGCAGAAACACCAATCATGGTACCTGGACTCTGGCTGCTCACGACACATGACAGGAAGAAAGCATATGTTCCAAAGCCTGGAACTTAAGCCTGGAGGCCACGTAGGCTTTGGAGGCAATCAGAGGGGAAAGATCATTGGCTCTGGAACAGTAGGTAATGGAAATCTTCCCTCTATATGTAATATTTTATTAGTAGATGGATTAATGCATAATCTGTTATCCATAAGTCAATTAAGTGATAAGAGTTATGATATAATCTTTAATCAAAATTCATGCAAAGCTGTTAGTCAGAAAGATGGGACTATCCTATTTAATGGAAAGAGGAGAAACAACATTTATAAAATAAAACTTTCTGAACTGAAAAGTCAGAATGTAAAGTGTCTTCTGTCTGTTAACAACGAGCAATGGATCTGGCACAAAAGATTGGGACATGTTAGTATGAGAAGAATATCTCAGATTAACAAACTCAATCTGGTCAGAGGACTTCCTAACCTGAAGTTCAATTCAGATGCTCTGTGTGAAGCATGTCAGAAAGGCAAGTTTGCAAAACCAACTTTCAAATCTAAAAACGTTGTTTCTACCTCTAAGCCATTAGAACTTCTGCACATTGACTTATTTGGACCAGTTAAAACTGCTTCAGTCAGTGGTAAGAAGTATGGGTTAGTAATCATAGACGACTATAGCAGATGGACATGGGTAAAGTTCTTAAGACACAAGGACGAGTCACACTCTGTGTTTGTCACCTTCTGCAACCAAGTTCAGAATGAAAAGGATCTTAGAATCGTCAAAGTCAGAAGTGATCATGGTGGAGAGTTTGAAAACAAAGATTTTGAGTCATTCTTTAATGACAAAGGCATTCTGCATGATTTATCTTGTCCTAGAACTCCCCAGCAAAATGGAGTTGTAGAACGAAAGAACAGAACATTGCAAGAAATGGCCAGAACCATGATCAACGAGACTAACGTTGCTAAGATCTTCTGGGCAGAGGCAATAAACACAGCGTGCTACATTCAGAATAGAATCTCCATAAGACCTATTCTGGAAAAGACTCCATATGAATTGTGGAAGAACAGAAAGCCCAACATTTCCTATTTTCATCCATTTGGATGTACTTGTTTTATTTTAAATACAAAAAATTATTTGCACAAGTTTGACTATAAAGCACAAAAGTGTATTATGTTAGGATACTCTGAACACTCAAGAGGGTACAGAGTATACAATACAGAAACACAGATTGTTGAAGAATCAATCAGTATTTGTTTTGATGATAAGCTTGACTCTCCAAAGTCAAAGCAAAATGAATTACTTGCAGGTATGGAAGTTGAATTCACAGGTACTGAACACAAGTCATCAGAATCTCTTAACAGAGACACTCCCTCAACATCAGAAAGAGGCACTGCAAGCAATCCAACACCTTCTGTTGATCAAATTCAGAAAAGACCATCCAGAAGCAGCATGGATCACCCAGAAGAAACAATCTTAGGAAGAAAGGAAGATCCTATCAGAACAAGAGCTAGCTTCAGAAACTCTGAAGAATCCCTCATGGACTTGTTTCTCTAATTGAACCATCATCAATTGATGAAGCACTTCTGGACAATGACTGGATTCTAGCAATGCAAGAGGAGCTGAATCAATTCACAAGAAATGACGTATGGGATCTTGTTCCCAAATCAAAAGGATTCAACGTCATTGGAACAAAATGGGTGTTCAGAAACAAACTGAATGAACAAGGTGAAGTCATCAGAAACAAAGTACAATTGGTAGCACAAGGTTATAGTCAGCAAGAGGGGATAGACTATATAGAAACCTTTGCTCCAGTCGCCAGGTTAGAATCTATCAGACTCTTAATTTCATTTGCTGTTAATAAAGGCATCACTCTGTATCAGATGGATGTCAAGAGTGCATTCTTAAATGGCTATATAGAAGAAGAGGTATATGTGCACCAACCCCATGGTTTTGAAAGTTCAAAAAATCCAGAATATGTTTTCAAACTAAAGAATTCACTGTATGGTCTGAAACAAGCTCCCAGAGCTTGGTATGAAAGACTGATAACTTCCTGTTAGAAAAGGAATTCACCAGAGGGAAAGTGGACACAACCTTATTCTGTAAGACAGTTAAGAATGACATTTTAGTATGTCAAATTTATGTTGATGATATCATATTTAGATCTACTAAACCTTCTCCGGGAAGAAAGTTTGCTAAGTGTATGCAGGCAGAATTTGAGATGAGCCTAATGGGGGAACTGGAATTCTTTCTGGGCATTCAGATCAATCAAACCCCAGAAGGAACTTACATTCATCAGAGCAAATATGTCAGAGAACTTCTGAAGAAATTTGATCTCTCAGAATGTTATCCATCAAAGATTCCAATGCATCCCACGTGCATTCTGGAAAGAGAAGAGGTAAGCAAAAAGGTAGAACAGAAGGTCTATAGAGGTATGATTGGTTCTCTTCTTTATCTGACAACTTCAAGGCCTGATATTTTATTCAGTGTATGCATTTGTGCAAGATTCCAATCAGATCCTAGAGAATCTCACTTAACATCAGTTAAGCGAATTTTCAAGTATCTGAAAGGTACTACTAATCTGGGTTTGTTTTATAGAAAATCAAGTGATTACAGCTTAGTAGGATACTGTGATGCTGATTTTGTTGGAGACAGAGTTGAACGTAAAAGCACTTCTGGAAGCTGTCAATTTCTGGGAGAAAATATGATCTCATGGTCCAGCAAAAGACAATCCATAATTGCTCTATCAGTAGCAGAAGTTGAATACATAGCAGCAGCTGGATGCAGCACACAAATGCTCTGGATGAAAAGTCAACTTGAGGACTTCCAGATTTTTGAGAGTAACATTCCTATCCTCTGTGACAACACTTCTGCTATTTGCTTAAGTAAAAATCCAATTTTACATTCTAGGGCTAAGCATATAGAAATAAAACATCATTTTATTAGGGACTATATTCAGAAAGGGATTTTAAATTTTAAATTTATTAACACAGACCATCAATGGGCTGATATTTTCACAAAACCACTTTCTGAAGATAGGTTCAACTTCATTCTGAAACATCTCAACATGAAGCTCTGCCCAGAATGAAATTGTTTTAATTTTATATATTAACCTTCAGAACTTTGTTTATTTTCTGTGAACTACTGATCAATCTTCCTTCAGAATTTTAGAAGTGCAGATTGTATCAGAATCTATCCATGAAGATCTGAGCGCTTCATTTCTAGGATGGAAATGTGTTGTTCACTCAAGCAAACAAGTGTCATCCAGTCATCAGCCATTTTCTGAGGCTGAACACGCGTTCACGTTTCTGAAAAGGCAAAGCGCTGATTGGATGCATTGAGACACATGTCATGGGTAACCGTTCCAAATATCTTTCTGAATCCCCTAAAATCAGCTATCATTAAATGCTAATAATCATTATTAATTTCTCTCTCTTAAACGTTTATGTTTTCAAAACCTTTTTAGAAATCTATTTAAACACTTCACACCATTTACACTTTTTACCTTCACTTTCGTTTTCTCTGAATATTTCTATTTTCAGTATTCTTACTTTCTCAAGAAAACCTTTCAATCTTTTTCACAAAAACCTCGTGTGAACATGGCTTCTTCCAGCATTCCTTCTTCAGGTTCCCAGAAAAATGCTTCATCTGAACAATATGAAGTACCTTTCAGAACGCTTCTCACTCCAATCAAGAATCTTGAAGTTCTGTCTGAACTAATTATGGATTTCAACAGTCTCAAAGAGAATGGTTTTGATTTATCTGAAGAGGTTAAAGCTCAAGGTTGGGAAAAGTATTTTGACAGACTGGTGGGTCTAACATTTCCTATTCTGGTAAAGGAATTTTAGATTCACGCTTCTTCTTCAAATCATCAAGTTACGTCTTACATCATGGGGAAGAAGATTGTTATCACTGAAGACCTGATTGCAAGACTCATAGGGTACAATGGTGGTGGTATTCGTTGCATTGATATGGCAGAAAGGTGTGCAGATGTTGCCCTAATTGCAAGGGAAATTTTCACGCTGGGGCTTCCCTCCAGCAAGATAAGGGATTTGAAGGACAAGCACAGAATTTGGGCCAAGATTATTTTGGGTTGTTTCAACCACAAGAAGCCTACCAGCTCTCCTGATTACATTAAAATTGATCAGCAGTTTGTGCTCTATTTCATCTCTCAGAAGGTCAAGATAAATCTAGCTCATCTTCTGTTCAACCATCTCAGAACAAGTGTCAAAGAAACAAGGGAAGAGGAACGTACAAAAAGGGATTGGATACCCTTGGGAAGACTGATATCAGATATTCTTACAGAGAATAGGCTGATTGATCATCTGCAAGAGGCACAAGAGGCAAGAAGCTGAATGCCAAAAATCTGAAGAAAATGAAGTTGATAGAGAACATTAAGAAGGAGCCCATCGTCACTCCTTTTGATGAAATCTCCAGCAGAAGAGTCCCTCTGGACAACTTCCCTCTGTTCTCAGAAATTGACTCTAAGCCAGAAATCATTCTGAGATATCTGGATGCGTGCAAAGCTGATGGTACAACACCAAATCTGAATATTCAAGATCTTCAGCAGAAGGCTCCAGAGGTTGTTCTGAAGAAGACGAAGAAAAGAAAAGCTGCTGCAGAAGGATCATCTCAACAGACTCCCAAGAAAAGAGGTAATCCTGCTTCTGTAACTATTTTAGATTCAACTGCTGTATCAATATCTATTCCAATTCCAATTCCAATTCCAACTCCATCTGAAAACCCAACACCTCAAACTTTCGATGATTTTGACATTGATTTTGACCCTTCTGAATCCTTAACCCTCAGAAGATCTCGCTCCCAACCATAAAATCCAAATACTGAAACCATACCAGAACAAGAACTTGCACAAGTTCTTTCTGATATAGACCAACACACTTCCGCTCCCGAAACAGAAAATCCAAATCCAAATCCAAACACAGAAGCACAACCTGAAACTCCCCTCTCAGCAATACCAGAAACTCCACTCTCTCCAATACCAGAAATCCCTCAACCAGAAATTAATCCACCCTCTCCTCAACATGAACAATCTCCACAACCTGAGACTCAAACCTCTGAGGCTCAATCCTCTGAATCCCCTGAACCACAACCTTTGGCCATTCAATTTCCCTGTGGCACCACTGTGAATATTCCTCAACTTCCCTCTTCACCAGAAATAACTCCACCAAATTCCCCATCTAGTCCAATCGTAATTCCTGACTCTCCCACTCCCTCACCAAAAGCTAAGTCAGAAGACCACAACAAGACTGTCATTGATTTAACAGTCTTTGAACACCTTGCTGCCATCAACCATAAAACTGCTATCCCTAAACCAAAACATCCAGATGTTGGTTCCAGCATATTGAACTTTGAAACAGAAATACAGAAGTGGATCACTTCTTTGAAACAAGCAAGTCTGGAACTGGTTGATCCTGCTGTATCAGACCTCCTCTGGACAAAATTCAGAAGACGGGTATGCACTGAAACCTTTAAGTTGCAAGACCAGAGCTATGGACAGGTTCAATAGAACTTCAGCAATCTGCTGAAGGAAATTGAAGGTCCAGTTCTGAGCAAGCTGCTTAAAGAAGAAGTACTCCCGCTGGACAATGCTCCTTGGTCTGAATATCGTCAACCAGAGTCAGAAGAACAAATGATTCCAGTTGAAGAACAGGTTCAAGAAGAAGATAATGAAGAAAGCTCTGAGAAGCACCCTGTTTCTGAAGATCCTCAAGCTTCCTCTCTTAACAGGCAGACTCTGGAGGACTTGCAAAGATCTGACATGCTGATGAATGAAAGAATGGATAAGCAGGACATCAAAATTGATGCTATAGCAAACATGGTATCTCAACAACAGGAAAGCAGCAATCAAATCAAGAGCATGTTGGAAGCTCTGTTCACACGTCTTCCACCTCCCTCTTAGAATTTTCTTGTGTTTTCCTTGTTTTCTTTACATGTTTGTCTGTAATATTTTACATGTTCTGAACTTATCATTGCTTCTGTTTTTAATATAAACTCTTTGTTAGCTCTGATCATTTTAACTCTGATTATTTGTGCTTTTTGATAACTGACAAAAAGGGGGAGAAAGAATGATATTTTTCAATAACGGATTACTGAGACATAAGTCTCAAACATTCTAACATTTTGATATATTTGAATTTCTTATGAAAAGCTTACAGGTACAAGAATCTGATGAACTCTGATAAAGTAAAGTTCTGATGCTCAAAGTCTCATGGCATTAAAAGGAAGTAATCAACTCAGGGGGAGTTTTTCTCTTCGTTACTCTGATACCTTTGATTCCTTATCTTCTTATCTCTGATAACTTTTATTAGTTATTTATTTATCTCTGATACCTTTTATTCTTTAATTTTAATTGAAAAAAAATCCGGTTTTTGTCATCATCAAAAAGGGGGAGATTGTTAGAACATAGTTTGATTCTACAACCCTCAGTTAGAGTTTTGATGATAACAAAATACAAGATTAAATAAATTGTAAGATTTATATAAGATATATATGCTACTTAAAATTATGTTGTGTATTTACAGAAACTCTGATGGAATCAGCATCAGAATATCAGTATCAACATCAGCATTAGAAGATATGTCAGCATCAGAAGATCAAATAACATGTGCTATACGCTGAAGCCTGATGAACAAAATCTGCGCATAAAATACTCTGACTTTGATCAAGATCCTAACCAAGTCATCAGCACTCAGAAGCGTCAGCATAAAGGAAAGAACACTCTGATTACCATAAGCAGAGAAGACTCTGAAGTGTCAACGTTACTAAGCATTCAAGACAGATTTATTAACAACGGATTTATTCTAAGACAAAGATCTTCTCAAAAAGGAAAGAATGTTATTAGCATTGAAATGGATTTATGGACAACCAACGTATCTCTTCTGTGGCTATTTAAACAAGACTGTGTGAGAAAAGAAAAGGCTAATACTCTTCACGCACGCATACGAAAAGGAACTCATTCATACAATTTGCAAAAGCTTTCAACCTCGCCTACTCAAAAGCATTAGCAGTCTAGTTTCATTCTAAGCTCAACATTGTGTATTATCACAGTTGTGATATATAGTTTTACTAGAAAACATCAAACACACTTTTTGTTCATTTATCTGTAAGAGAATTTCCTTGAGATAAACCGGTCTGTGGTTAGACTCAAGAAGGCTTTAACAATTGTTAAAGTAGTAGTTATATTCAGTTGAATATAGTGGATTAAGACCTCGTTGGAGAGAGGCGAAATCACCTTGACGGGTGGACTGGAGTAGTTTGAGATCAAACGAACCAGGATAAAAATAACGTGTTGTCTGCATTTGATTTTAAGATTTACAATTCAACCCCCCTTCTTGTGTTTTTCACATCTTCACCATATACTTCCTCAATCGTTTAGTAGCCTAATCCAATACACAACAAGTCTTCTCGAGGAGTGAGTATCTAGTCTCGCAGTCAGTGAATTTCTTGCTTAGGTAATAAATTTCATACTCTTTTCTACACATTTCATCATTTTATCCTAATACACACCCCATTGACCCTTCAAGCACTGTTAAGTACATGATGATCGGTCTTTCAGGAACTGGTGGCATCAAGATTGGTGGCTCTTGTAAATATTTCTTTATTGTCTCGAAGGTTGTCTGACAATCATCATTCCACACCACTGTCTGATATTTTTGAAGTAATTTGGATATGGGATCGCACGTAGTAGTTAGGTGCGATATGAACTTTGAAATGTAATTCAATAATCCTAAGAAACCACAAACCTCTTTTTCTGTCCTTGGAGCTGGCATTTCTTGTATGGCTTTCACCTTGTCGAGATTTACCTCAATACTACATTGACTTACGATAAAACCCAGTAGCTTGCCTAACCTGACACCAAATGTACATTTGTTCGAATTCAACCTCAGTTTAAACTTTCGCAGACGCTCGGATAATTTATGTAAGTGTACGATGTCATCCTCCTCTATATGAGATTTAGAAATAATATCATTTACGTATACTTCCACTTCTTTATGAATCATATCATGGAATAGTGTAACCATTGCTTGTTGATAAGTTTCCCCTGCGTTCTTTAGACTAAAAGGCATCACCTTGTAATAGAAAGTGCCCCAAGGAGTCATAAAAGTAGTCTTTTCCATATCCCCGGGTGCCATTTTGATTTGATTATAACCTAAGAAACCATCCATGAATGAGAACGCCGAAGCTTGAGCTGTATTATCCACTAAAACATCTGTGTGAGGTAACGAGAAATCGTCTTTAGAACTTGCTTTGTTCAGATCCCGATAATTTACTCATATTCACTTTGCCGTCCTTTTTGGGCACTGGTACAATGTTAGCTATCCAAGGTGGATAATCTACCACCACTAAGAATCTTGCACCAAATAGTTTAAGGACTTCTTCTCGAATCTTGCTAGACATGTCTGGACGAGTTCTTATGAGTTTCTGTCTAACTGGAGAGCAACCTTCCCCGGGAGGTTGTCTATGCACCACAATATCTGTTTCCAATCCTGGCATGTCTTGTAAGACCAGACAAATATATCCATATATTCATGTAACAACTTGGTCAATCTCTCTCTGACGCTTTCCTCCAATGTTGCCCCTAGCTTGATCTCCTTCGGATCTTTCTTTGTGCCAAGGTTGATGGTCTCAATAGATTCTTGGTATGATTGTATATTGTCAGCTGTTTTCTCTATCTCCCTTTCCAATTCTTCGGAGAGTTCAAGATCTTTGTCATCTTCCTCTTGTCCTTTGTTGATGGGTGCATCAAAATCATATCGGATAACAGCAGTAACATTATCGATGATTTTAGGCATGGATCTGCATATTTATCATGTTTTGGTGTAGTTTTAGTATGTGAATTTTGGAAAATGCATATGAAGAAAAGTATTTCCATTTTAAATGGTAAGAGATAAATGTAAGAGAAATACATGGATCTTAATTGAATGCAAAATATAACTTTTATTAATTGTGAATATTGTCTGAAGAAAATTGGGGGACCCTTTCAAGCTACCCTTATGCCTTGGGTTTGACATAGGTTCTTTCAAAAATAAGAAAAATTACATTGGAAAGAAAAAGATCTCTGGAATCTCCATGGCTGTCCAATTCTTGAGCTCTTCTCCTAGAGCATATTCACGGATGAAGTCAGATGCTCTTTTGGCGTTGTTCTTGTTAGATATCATCGCCACTTGTCATCCATGCTCTGTTCCTTTGTTGATGAAGTTTCCTTGGATAGGAGGAAATCGCGCCTTGCCTTTCATGGTATCCTTTGATGATTCGTAGCCTAAACCAAAATGACTCTTCTTCTCAGGTAACATCTTCCACATTTGTTTGCAAGTCTCTCCACGAAGTCACAGTAAGTTTCTTGATTTTCTCCAATGGTAGGGTTACCATTGAAGCAACCTCTAAGACTTGAAACGAGGTTGCTATACAGTCTTCACCTGCACTAATATATCTATAGAATTCTATGTGCCTCATAAAGATATCCTCTTCACTATCGATTATAACCAATCTTCCCTTGACAAAAAACTTCATTTTCTGATGTAGGGTCAAAGTAACAGCCCCTGCTACATGGATCTAAGGTCGTCCAAGTAAACATGTATACGCTGGTTCTATATCCATGACTTGAAAAGTGATATACAACATATGCGGGCCTATCTTGACAGGGAGATCCACTTCTCCAAACACTGTACTTTGAGAATCGTCAAAAGCTTTGACTATCATAGAACTTGGCCTTATAACAACACCATCCAATGTTAACTTCATCAAGCTGGATTTTGGTGACATATTGAGAGCATAAGCAATATCAGTGAGTACTCTGGACAGGCTTGTAGTACCTATCTGAATAGAAATGTGAAACGCCTTATTATGAGCTCTGCCTTGTGGAGGAAACTCACTGTCATTAAAACCTAGATATGATCCAAATGTCATATTTTTTACAACTTTGTCAAACTGGTTTACTGTAATTTCTTCTACGATATGAGAAAAACTTAGAACCTTCATTAGAGAGTCTCGATGCGATTCTGTTAAGGAGCAACAAGAGTATTGATATCTTGGCCGGAGTTTGGTGTCGCTGATCTACCACCCTATAATCGCTTCTCTTGAATATTTTAAAAAATTCTTCCGCTTCTTGGTCATCAAAGTTTTTGCTTGGAGGTTCTTGTTCTTGGCTCACCTCCACCACAACTTTCCTCTTATCCTTAACCAGAACATCATCCTTTTTTATTGTTCGGGACCATAGATTCGACCATTGTGGGTCATGCCCCCTGTTCCAGCTATATTTGTGATTGTCGAACCTTGATTTGTCAATGGTTCACATTCTTGCTTTAAACCATTAACATAGACTGTAGAATCAAAGCTCCATGGTATCACTTTGTTACTTTCATAAGGGGTATGGGACGACCCCTTAATCACCATCATAGTCTTCGGAACCACTGGTATTCATAGAGTTTGCCGTGGTATCATTACTAGTGCTTCTGGTTACTCTCCCCATGGAATCACAAGAGTCTTTTTATTAATGTTTGGCCCTTGGCGTGGAATTACCAATGGCTTCTTCGCACTTCCATCAATTTCAGCTAAATATTCTTCTTTAGGGTATTACCTGAATCGGACTATCCTTGGATCCACCAATTTTTGTAATGTCTTCTCGAAAGATTCATTATGTTCCAAGAGGAACCCACACTCCAACAGATATTCGTTCAAAATGTTAATCGGGGCTTTTACTTGTCTGGCTTCCCCAAAGTCAGTAACCACCTTAATTGCATTTACAGCTAGCCCCATATGCAAAGGCATGTGATTCTTGTTGATGTTTAGCTTATCAAAGGTGATATCCTGAGAATCCAACAAATCTTGAACCTTGTGTCTAAAGGCCTAACATTTTTCTATGGTACTCCCTAGAGAATTGGCATGATACTTGTACGTGGCATTCGCATCATACTTTGGTGGGAGTACCCCAACCAGAGGAGCTGGTGGCTTAAGCTCTACCAAAGATTCTTTGATTAATTGTTGAAATAATTGACTTTGCAACATGGGGAGAGGATCAAATATTCTCTGAGGCCTTTCAAACCTATTCTGTTGTTTTTCTCGTGGAAATATCAATGGTTGTTATGCCATTGGATGCGATGCTCCAACATTAATTTCTCCTTCCTTCTTTTTCGAGAAGTTAGGAACATGTCTCTTTGCATTATAAGGGGTACTAGATGACGCCCCTTATATCTTCCCACTCTTTATACCAACTTCAATCCTTTCACTAATAGTCACCAAATCTGAAAATTCGAAAGAGAAACTTCCTACCATTTTGTCATAGTATAACCCTTGCAAAGTGCCCATGAACATATCGACTAGTTCTTTCTCCAAGAGTGGTGGTTGCACACAGCTTCCATTTCCCTCCATCTTTTAGCATACTCCTTGAAAGACTCCTCCTTATTCTAAGAAAAGTTTTTGAGTTGCATACGGTTAGGTGCCATGTCCAAGTTGTACTTGTAATGTCTCAAGAAAGCATTTGCAAGATCTGCCCATGCCTGGATATAAAATCGCTCCAATTGCATGTACCCATCTAGAGATGCCCCACTTAAAATGTCTTGGAAACAATGGATCATCAGTTTCTGATCTTGAGCGTAGGCATGCATCTTTCTATAATACATGTGTAGATGGTTCCTTGGACATGTGAGTCCCTTGTATTTTCCAAAGTAAGGTACTTTGAATTTTGGAGGGATCACCACATCAGGAACTAGACCCATTCTGAGAGCATCAACATCGAACACATCACAACCTTCTATAGCCTTCAGCCTTTCTTCAATATCTTTGTATTGATTGAAAGCCGTGGGATTTTCAGTGACATGAGGATGGGTTATCCTTTGAGATGCTTGATTGACATCCTCTAAGTCATAGTCTTTGTACTACAAGTCTATGTAGTTTTCCGCGTTGTTGACCTGGATTTGCAAGGTATGAGATGTCCCTACCTTTGGTGGAGGTGGGACAAACCCTTCGGTATCAACTTGTATGACCTCTTATTGAGCCATAGTTGACCTTTGGGGTCCTGACTCTGGTTCTCTTATTGGTTGGTGATCGCTCGATGCACCAATAGTCTGGGCTACTTCTTCAAAGGCTACCCTAGGAATCTGTTCTTGCATCTCGATGATGTTCTTCAAGGCTAGAATAACTTGACTCATATCTCCTTTCATTGAGTCGGTGTTGCCTTTTACCTGATAAAAATCTTCCCTGAATGCGGCTTGATTCTCTTTGATTTGTTCCATCACTTTCTTTTGACGGGCCCTTGTTTTATATGACTGTCGAATAGGTGGTGATTTTCTACCAATGGTTTAACTGGAGATGATTTTGAAAATTAATGAGTTTTTATGTTATGAAATATGAAATTATGCGATGTTCGCGAATACATGGATGCGTGTGAATATGCTAAGAGTTTTCGCTTTTTTAAATGTGTTACTCACTTGGATTTTCATACATATTTTTTGAAATTCTGGTATCAGATATGTGATTTCGAAAGAGATGTCACGAAACAAATATTTGTTTGCAAGTAAGGTGCAGTAAAATCAAAACAGTAAAAACACAATAGATTGTTCACCCAGTTCAGTGTACAACAACACCTACTCTGGGGGCTACCAAGCCAGGGACAAGTTCACTAAATAATATCAATTCATAGACCCTCAGTAAACAACCAGTTTATGATCTAATCACTTAATCACTACCCAAGCTAAACTTCTACCTAAGACTCACCTAGGTATGAGGCCATCCTCAAATCCCTTCAATCACTTACATAATTTATAAGTTTTAAACACTTCAATCATTCAGTGCCTAAAAGCTTATGAATGATACACAATTAACAACCCAAATAACAACTCAAGTACTTAAACTAATACTTAGAGTGTATTACAAATAAAAAGCCTAAACTTCTAATTAGAAAGAAAGTATTCTTCTTCAAAAATTGCTTGTCTTTGAATAAGGAAGCGAGTCCTTATATATGCGCAACTTTGGGCTTGGGCTTGAAAAAAAAATTCAAATCTTTTGAATATTTCCATAAAAACAGGCTAAAATATGATTGTGCAATTTGAAAAATATTCCTCCATATTTTTCGCAACCTGTAGTTCACAAATCCTGAGTTATAGAGTGCTGGAAATCAGGACACAAAAGACTTAACTGATTTTGGGTTGAGATTAGTTCATTAGGAAGATGTCAATACACCTGCTTTGACATCATTCAAAACAGTTTTTTTCCAAATGTTAAGACATTTAGAAAAACATTAACAAGTCATTGTTTTACCAAAATTGCTACCAATAAACAATTACAAACTCCCCCTTTGGAAATTTTTGGCTAAAACATTGTTATAGTATATTATCAGAGAAACAACACAATTATTAGAGCATTATCAGGGCAGCAACAAGCAAGGCAAACAAAATATACATTCAGTTAGCAGTTAGTTGTTAGCACATGGAGATGTCAAAACATCCTCTGGGACATGAGGCTCTCCATCAAGTATTGAGCTCCCCCTCAATCAATGGTCAGTGGTTAGTCAGTGGTCAGTCAGTGGTTAGTGGTTAGTCAGTCAGTCACTCACTTTCTCTCCCCCTTTTTAGTCATAATATGCTAAAAAAAGATGCAATCAAAGGAATATCAATATTAGGGTACATACCATAAAATTCAAATGTTAAGCACATGCAAGTGCCAAAAGAGAAACAGAGTGTTCAGATAAACATCAAATAGTCTAACTGTCATCCTGACCAGTTGACTTGGTTGAACTAGAACTTCTTTCCTCACTGGAATCTTCACCTTTAGAGTTCACTGCATCATCAAGGTTGCTATCCTTTTGCATGTCCTTGATCATCTTTTCAAATACTAGCTTCCTAGCTGAGCCCACTCTGATCACATCATCTAACTCCTTGCAAGCTTCCTTTAGTTCATTGATCATTTCATCCTTAGTGGAGGTTTTGTCAGTAGGAGAAGATGTTAAAACAATGTCTGAGACATGTTTTTCTGAAAAGAGCTTAAAGTGGAGGGTCAAGGCACACTCCCTCTTGCACACAACATCATTTCCACTTAGGATTCCAGGGTGGTGATTTAGGATAATTCCATAGAGGAGGGAAGGAAAAGCAATTGGCATCTTAACGACACAAGTTCTTGCATGTTTGATGGTCTGATAAAAGATATAAGTCCCATAATCAAAAAAAATTTGGTTTCCAATAGCATAAATGAACTTTCCTAAACTAATGGAGACGGTTGAAGTGTGATTAGTGGGAACCCAATTTGCAGCTCCAATCCTATGTAAAATTGCGTATTTCACACTCAGTTTGCTGACATGAAGTTTGTTTTTCATTGGTCACTCACTTACTTGATTGACAGTAATGGCTCTACACACTTGATTGTCTGTAACTTCCAGCTCACAACATACATCTTCAGACATATCTAGAAATCTGTTTATAATGGCACGAGAAAATTCAACACACTTTCCTCTAACAAAAACCTTTCTATATTCCTTACTCTTATGGTCAACATAATCAATAGGAATATCAATAAAAAAATCCTTAACAAGAGTTTCATAACAGTTTGCAAACCTGGTAACTGTTTTCATCAGTCCAGCATAGGAGATCAGCTCCATGATTTCCTTACGTTCCAAGGCACCAGCTCCTAGTTCTCTCTCCAGGGTAATCCTTCTTTGATACACATACTTCCACTTTTCAGCATTCCCAACAGAGTGAAAATAGATGTTGTCAAGTGGGGCATCAGGAACCCTAATAGACAATTTCTTATTTGAAGACTTTTGATAGGAGAGATGTCCTGGACATCTTGCTCGACATCATACTCAAAGTCGGTCTCTACAACTAGAACAACTTTCTTCTTAATCTTGAACCTTTTTATAGCATCCTCATCATCATCAGTAGAAGTAACAAGTCTAGCTTTTCTCTTGCTAGAAGGAGGGACCACTTTACTTCATGCTTTTGGGGGTCCATACATGGTTTTCTTCTTGATAGTCTTTGGAGGGGGTGTGATGCTTGTATCTTTCACTCTCCTGGACTTTAGCCTTCTAGAAATACCAGATACAACATTTGATGAGCTCATTGTCAGAGAACTCTTCAACATTGACAACATCCACAACATTGTGACATTCTCCATACTTGGAGGCAGCAACATTTTCTTCAACATTTTGATCAACATTTTCCTCAACATCTTGATCAACATTTTCTTCTTCCACATATTTTAGGTTTGAGGTAGCAAGCTTCTCAAGTTTGCTATCAGAAACATCATTCTTGGATGATTCAGCAACATCATTTTCTGATGGTTCAGCAGCATCATTCTTAGGATTACTTCCTTTTTCAGCTGGAGGGGGCATGCGAGCAAGGGGAGTAGAAATCCCAGGCATATCAAATACTTCATTTAAAACTCTATCCATAAGTCTTCAGATGATTCTATCAACATTGGCAATATCTTCTTCAGTTCTATTATCAGTAGTATAAGAGGAGTTACCTTTATCATCTTTATATTTCTTATCTGGTGTTGATCTAGGTTTCTTGACCTTTTTATCAAGCGGAGGGATCGTTGATAGAGGAGTAACATCTAGTACTCTGTCAAGAGAAAGATTTTCATTTGCAGATTTTGAGGAAGATGATGTGTGATGTTGAGACATGTTTGAATTTTTTTTGGCAAGGAAATGAGGAATGGCAAGGGTTATTCTGTTGAGGAGAATGAAGAGTTTGTGAAAGTAGAAAGAAGAGATGTAGTAGCGTGTGGGAAAAAATTTTAGGCAGTCTTGTAATGATTGTTTTCTAAAATTTATTTGTTGGAAACACAAACAATATAATATCACTTTAATGATATTCCCACACACTTTTAATTGCTACAAACCCTCATATAAACATATCCATAATTTTCCTCTTAAATTCTCAAGTTGATTAGCATCCAAAGCCTTAGTGAAGATGTCAGCCAGTTGCAATTCAGTGGCTACATGTTCTAAGGCCACAATCTTTTCTTCAACAACTCTCTTATGAAGTGATGACGAATGTCAATATGCTTGGTCCTTCTATGTTGAATAGGATTCTTTGAAATGTTTATGGCGCATAAATTGTCACAAAATAATGTCATGACATCTTATTTGACGCTGTATTCTGTTAACATTTGTTTCATCCAAACCAATTGAGAACAACTGCTTCCTGCAACAATGTACTCAGCCTCAGCAGTGGATAGAGACCCACAATTTTGCTTCTTGCTGAACCAAGATATGAGGTTATTTCCTAGAAAGAAGCATCCTCCTGATGTACTCTTTCTATCATTTGCACTCCCTGCCCAATCAACATCACAAAAGCCAGTTAAGGCAGAATTTGATCCATGAGAGTACAACATACCATAGTCACTTGTCCCATTCATATATTTGAGAATCCTCTTTACATGGTTGGCATGACTAACTTTGGGATTAACCTGATATATTGCACACACTCCTACAACAAAGGCAATGTCTGTTCTACTAGCTGTGAGATATAGAAGACTACATATCATGCTTCTGTAGAGACTTTGATCTATACTCACTCCTTTTTCATCTTTAGTCAACTTCAGATGTGTGGGAGCAGGGGTTCTTTTGTGACTTGCATTCTCCATCCTAAACTTCTTTACTATATTTTTGACATACTTGCTCTGAGAGAAAAACATGGAGTCTTCCATTTGTTTAACTTGCAGACCAAGAAAATAGGTCAATTCACCAACAAGGCTCATGTCAAATTCAGATTGCATTTGCTTGACAAAATGTTGAACTATCTCATTTGACATCCCACCAAATACAATATCATCAACATAGATTTGAGCAATCATAATCTTCCCTTCTTCTTATTTGATAAAGAGAGTCTTGTCTATGTCACCTTTCCTATATCCATTTTCCCCAAGGAATAATGTCAATCTCTCATACCAAGCTCTTAGAGCTTGCTTCAATCCATACAAAGATTTCTTCAGTTTATAGACATGTTTAGGACAACTTGGATCAACAAATCCTTTTGGTTGTTCAACAAAAACTTCTTCATTCATGTATCCATTCAAGAAGGCACTTTTTACATCCATTTGAAACAATTTAAAGTTCAAAATGCATGCAAATCCTAACAGAAGTCTGATTGATTCAAGTCTAGCCACAAGAGCAAAGGTTTCATCAAAGTCCACTCCTTAAATTTGAGTGTATCCTTGAGCAACTAACCTTTCCTTATTTCTAGTGACCACGCTTTTTTCATCAGATTTATTCTTGTATACCCATTTAGTGCCAATCATATTTGTCCCTTCAGGTCTTGGGAACAGATCCCAAACTTCATTCCTACTGAATTGTTCCAGCTCCTCTTGCATAGCATTAATCTAGAACTCATTATTTAGGGCCTCTTTGACATTCTTATGATCAATTTTTGATACAAAGCAAGAGTTAGAAATCCCTTCTCTTGATCTGATAGTAACTCCCTTGTTTGGATCTCCTATGATGAGCTCCTTAGGATGATCTTTCTGAGTTCTGATTGAAGGTCCTTTATTGAGCTGACTAGGCTGTGGATCTTCTTGAGGAGGATCAGAATCAATACTTGTGTCATTTGATTCAGTTGGACTATCTGGAAAAGATGTTCCAACATCTTCTGAGACATCTTCTTCAACATTCCATCCTCTATCATCAATAGTAACATTTATTGACTCCATCATTACTTTGGTTCTGGAGTTAAACACTCTATATGCTCTGCTGTTTGTAGAGTATCCCAGGAATATTCCTTCATCACTCTTGGGATCCATCTTCTTTCTTTGTTCGCAATCAACTAAGATGTAACATTTACTTCCAAAAACATGAAATTATTTTACAGTTGGTTTTCTTCCCCTCCATATTTCATACAAAGTAGCTGAAGTGCCTTTCCTTAGAGTGACTCTGTTATGAATATAGCATGCAATATTCATAGCTTCAGCCCAGAAATGGCAGGGTAGCTTCTTAGAATGAATCATTGCTCTGGAAGTTTATTGGAGAGTCCTATTCTTGCATTCTACAATCCCATTTTGTTGAGGAGTAATGGGAGAAGAGAATTCATGGTTGATTCCTTCAGAGGAGCAAAACTCAACAAATTTGTTGTTCTCAAATTCTTTTCCATGATCACTCCTGATTCTTATGACATGGATTTCCTTTTCCCTTTGAAGTCTTTGACAAATATCTTTGAACACTTTAAAAGTTTCTGATTTTTCTCTAATAAATATTATCCATGTGTATCTAGAAAAGTCATCTAGAGAAACATAGGCACACTTCTTACCACCAAGACTTTCAACTTGCATAGGTCCCATCAAGTCCATATGAATAAGTTATAATACTTTTGATGTAGTAAGATGTTGAATCTTATGATGTGACATCTTAGTCTGCTTTCTAATTTGACAGTCACCACATACCCTTCCTTCTTCTATCTTGAGCTTAGGAATCCCTCTCACTGCTTCTTCAAATATAATTCTCTTCATACCTTTCAGATGCAAGTGCCCCAATTTTTGATTCCATAGTTTAACCTCATTCTCTTTGGTTGAAACACATGTTGAGGAGAGGTTTAACTCTTGAGGAACCCATAGATAACAATTGTCTTTAGATCTGATTCCTTTCATGGCAACTTCATTCTTTTCATTACACACAAGACATTCTTCTTTGGAGAAGTTAACTTTGAATCCTTGATCACATAGTTGGCTTATACTTATCAGGTTAGCTATTAACCCTTTTACAAGTAACACATTATCAAGTTTAGGAACACCTGAACAATCAAGCTTGCCAACACCTTTGATTTCTCCTTTTGCTCCATCACCAAAAGTCACATAACTGGTGGAATGAAATTTGACATCCACCAACAGATTCTTGACACCTGTGATGTGTCTAGAACAACCACTATCAAAGTACCACTCATCTTTGGTTGATACTCTGAGAGAGGTGTGGAAAATGAGACTTTTAACATTGGACTTGGGAACCCATTGTTTCTTATTTTTGTTGTTTTGGGGAATCTTATCATTTTTGGGAGGAGGAGAATTTTTAGGATACCCATACAGCTTAAAACAGAAGGGCCTTATATGTCCAAGCCTTCCACAATGATGACATTTCCATGGCTAGGGATTCTCTCTGGTGTGATTAATCTTTTTCTTCCCATGATATACTTTCTTCACATGAGGTTTCCCAAGATGTCCTTTCTTATCATGATGTTTTCCCACATGTTGAGACATCTGATTAAACATCTTTGGTTTAGCCTTGGCATATGTGGTAACAGATGCAGGCTATTTGCCATGATGTTCATTCTTTATATGATGTTTGCCAGGATGTCCTTTCTTACCATGATGTTGAGACATTTGATTCGACATCTTTGGTCTAGGCTTGGCACGAGCGGAAACAGATGAAGGCTCTTCTGAGTTAGGTTCCTTTTTCTCATTGAAACATAAACCACTCTTATCTCCTGTCACTCTTCCTGCTTGGAGAATTTCATCTAATGTGTCAGACCCGTTATTCAACATCTTGAGAGATTTGACCATTCTATCAAGATTTAAATTTAGAGAGGACACTTCACTTTCCAGATCAGAAATAGTTTTAAGATGCTCTTCCCTTTCCTTCTTTAGCTGAGTTATAAGAGCTTTCTGCTTCTCCTCTTCAAGACATACTTCTACACTTCTGAGACATAATTCTTTTTATGAAGCAGCTAACTCATCAAAGGTTAGTTCCCCATCACTAGACTCTTCATCAGATACATATTTTCCCGTCAATGCTTTAACATATTTGGCAGATTATTCAAGATCACTCTCTGAGTCCTCTTCAGACCAAGTAACAGATAAATTCTTCTTCTATTTCTTTAGATATGTAGGACATTCAGCTCTAATGTGACCAAAGGCTTCACATTCATGACAATGTATTCCCTTCCCTTGAGAAGTTTTTTCTTTATCCCTTTTTCTTCCCATGTCAGATGAGATGTTCTTGACATTTTACCTTTGGTTCCTGTCCATTCTTTTTATCACTTTATTAAATTGTCTTTCAAGCATAGCTAGGGCATTTGATATTCCACCACCTGAATCCAGATCACAGTCCTCTTCTTCATCTTCAATATTGGATACAAAGGCTATGCTTTTGTTTTTCTTCTCATATCTTTCATTAATGCTCAATTCAAATGTTAGAAGGGATCCAAAAAGTTCATCCACTTTCATTTTGTCAATGTCTTGGGATTCTTCTATAGTAGTTACCTTCATATAAAATATCTTGGGAAGAGACCTGAGCATCTTTCTCACCAATTTGTATTCAGGTATTTTCTCTCCTAAAGCACTTGAGGCATTATCAATTTCAAGGATGTTCATATGGAAGTCATTTATACTTTCATCATCTTTCATCCTTAAGTTCTCAAATTTTGTGGTGAGCAGTTGTAGTCTTGACATCTTAACTTTGGATGTGCCTTCATGAGTAGATTGAAGAATTCCCCATGCATCCTTAGCAACTTCACAAGTATTCACCAATATGATAATATTCTTGTCAATTCCATTGAATATAGCATTCAAGGCTTTAGAATTTCCAAGAGCAATTTCATCTTCTTCCTTACACCAATCTTCTTCAGGTTTTAATTCAACAGTAGGTTCTCCATTCTCTCCCAATTTGACAGGGTGTTTCCATCCTCTTAAAACAGCTTTCTAGGCCCTACTGTCTAAGGACTTTAAAAAGGCAACCATATGTGGTTTCCAGTAGTCATAATTGCTTATATCCAGAATGGGTGGTCTATTCATAAACCTCCTTCTTTGTCCATAGTACCAGAAAATATCTTCCATGGATCTCACCCAGATAAAGAGCAAGATGCCTTCTCTGATACCAATTGAAATTCTGGTATCAGATAAGTGATGTCGGAAGAGATGTCACAACACAAATATTTGTTTGCAAGTAAGGTCCAGTAAAACCAAAAGCAGTAAAAATACAAGAGATTATTCACCCAGTTAAGTGTACAACAACATCTACTCTGGGGGCTACCAAGCCAGGGACAAGTTCACAAAATAGTATCAATTCATAGACCCTCAGTAAAAACCAATTTACGATCTAATCACTTAATCACTACCCAAGTTAAACTTCTACCTGAGACTCACCTAGGTATGAGGCCATCCTCAAATCCCTTCAATCACTTACAAAATTTATAAGTTTGAAACACTTCAATTATTCAATGCTTAAAAGCTTATGAATGATACATAATTAACAACCCAAATAATAACTCAAGTACTTAAACTAATACTTAGAGTGTATTACAAATAAAAAGCCTAAACTTCTAAACATAAAGAAAGTATTCTTCTTCAAAAATTGCTTGTCTTTGAATAAGGAAGCGAGTCCTTATATATGCGCAACTTTAGGCTTGGGCTTGAAAACAAATATTCAAATATTTTGAATATTTCCATAAAAACAAGCTAAGATATAATTATGCAATTTGAAAAATATTCCTCCATATTTTTCGCACCATGTAGTTCATAAATCCTGAGTTATAAAGTGCTAGAAATCAGGAAACAAAAGACTTAACTGATTTTGGGTTTAGATCAGTTTAGTAGGTAGATGTCAAGACATATACTTTGACATCATTCAAAATAGTTTTGATCCAAATGTTAAGACATTTAGAAAAACATTAACAAGTCATTGTTTTACCAAAATTGCTGCCAATAAACACTTACATTTTTATTTTTTTTCTTAAGGTTTTTATTTTTATTGGTGAGCATCTAAAAATAAATACACAATTGAGATATGGAAACAAAATACTTTTATTGAAAATGATAATTGTCCTAACCAGAGAATACAATTCAGATATTGAAAAATATTCTATCCAAAACATCAAAATTAAATTGCTGAAGGAAATAACAAAGGAAAACAAAATCTTCTAAGTACGCCTGCAGATTTCCTCTCTGAAGCCATCAACCATAGTCCTACAAAGCTTGAGGAAGTCTTTAACAACTTTTGGGAGCGGAACCATCACATTTTCTGCGTCTCTCAAACTTCTAGGGATGTCCTCAATGAGATTGTTGGCTAAGAAGGCGAGTTTTGCATGCTTGTCTCTGTAGAATCGATACTCTTGGTAGAGGTCTAGAATTATCTTGTGACTATCCTTTCCTACTTTGGCGATCTTTACATACTGCTTTTCCCAATATAATTTTTCAACCTTCGTCTCCGTATAGAGTTTCTATTTTATTAGGAAATTCTTTTGGAGGTCTTCTAACTCAAGAAATACTTGCTCGTATTCATCAGTCTTTTGGGCGAGAAATCTTTCTGCCATCATCCTCCTGAGACGTTCCCTTACATTCTATTCTTGGCTATCTTAGAGCCTCATAGTAAGATATGTCATTTGCTATTCTTGATCTAAAGAAGCTTGTGCCAAACTTTAAATTTGATCCCTAAAATCTTCTTCCATCTTCTTTTTATCTTGCATTGCCTTTTCGTACCACCTACTTAGTCTCCCGATTTCATTAGCAGCATCTTCCAAGCGTTGGTTGTGGGAATCCAAATTAAAGGTATCACTAAAAAATCCTTCAGTCGAACGTTTCCGCTTAAGACTCTCCTTTTCGAATGCTTCACGGTATTTCTGAATCTGTTGGTCTTTGGACTCCAGCTCGCGTTGCATTTGTCTTTTCTCCTTGGCTAAGGTATGAAGGCTAAGCTCCAACTCTTCTTTCTCTTTTTGAGCTTGATTTAAAGCTCTCTTCAAGTTGTCTGTTTCTTCTAAGGACATAGGTAGAGGATCTGGGACATCTAGCTTGTACTCAGGATCAATGTCAAATGGTAACTTAACAACATGCATCCTATCCAAAATCCATCGAGTGTAAGGTTTTTTTGCCACAATATTCTTCCTTTCAGCTTTTCTCTTGTTAAACATACTCCAAGCTCGGATAATCTTGTTGAGCAACTATCAATCGTTTTTGTCCATGTCATGAATGATTAATTGTTTAAGTTTTTCATCAAAGAGTTTATCCTCCAAAGGCTACCCTAGTTGTTGCAAAGCCAAGGTAGGGTTGTATTTGATGCAACCACGTGGTACAATCAACGGAACATTCGGAAAGTCTCCGCAACTATAAATCATATCTCCAATTTCTAGCTTCCTCGCATAACACAACACAAAATTAGCAGTAAGAGACCTTAATTTTTGAGGCCACTCGTATCTTGTCAGGTTTGGGACCATGTAGTCTTCTCTATAGAGGTGAGTCATAAGCCAAGAATATAAGAGCGGGATACAACAATTTAGAGTATCCCTCCCTTTTCATAACGAGTGTGAAGTGCATAATAAATATCAGCAAGTAAAGCAGAAGTTGGGTCTGCATTCAGAGCTTTCGCACCCTAAAATACACTAATAGCTGCAGGGTCAATATAGTCCAAAGCCCTAAACAATTAACACAAGACTTTCGTTCTTTGTTATCGGCAAAAGAAAGGGCTTTAGTTTCCAAATATTGTCTTTTAACCCCTTGCACATCACCTTCTTTTTTGTAATTAAGTGAAAATTCAGTATAAGGGATCCCTATACCATTTGCTAAATCTTTAATGTCAATAATCTGCCCAATTCTCACATAAGCTTTTCTCTTAGAGAAATTCAAGAGTCTATCAAATTCTTCCAAAGTCGGTGTTATCTGAAAGTCTTGGAAGGTAAAGCACCTTAATGGAGGGTCGTATAACTGAACCTGGGAAGAAATATCTTCTAATTATACATCCACTTTTTTCAACTCAAGGGTATCCCCATAACAGCGAGTAAACATCTTCAAAGCTCTTTCAGACAGTTTCCCTTTGATGATGTTGATCTTCGTCATATCCGGCTTGACGACATTAACACAAACAAGTTGTTTCCCTCTGATATTAATTTTTAAGACAATTCACCAAAAACTTTCGATTATATTTTTTTAATCCTGTGAATAAGACAAAAAAAAGAATGGAGGGTAATGAGTATATGAAATGCAAGATGTATGAATGCATGATTGTGTGTCATAGTAACAGAATTTCATAACCTTAGTTTGTAGGCTCATAATTTTGGCCTACGAATAGTCTACCCTTCCCATAAGGTGGCTTCTTTAAGGGTATCATGGATAAAACTAGAGGGAAAGGCATAAGTACCTCTCTTAAGTGGAGCCTCTTTATAGATCGAAACTTTCGTCTCTAGGTCGTGAAAGGTCTCACCATGAGTTTTTAGTTTAGGGTTTATACAAAAAGTCATAGGTTTCATCCCAAAGTCCTACCCCAAAGAGGATGTCTCTTGAGGCGTATTTATTTTTTGGAATTCCACTGACTCTGAGCGAAGTCGTCACAAAACATAGGGATGATGTATCCCCTTCGCCAATAGACGAACCTTCTTTCTAAGGTTTTTGAAAATAAATTTTTAAAATAAAAATCCCATCACAATTAAATATATCATGATAAAAAGATGTAAAAAGTAAATAGACCAAAAATAATAAATAAAAATGTGAAGAAAAAATAAAGAAAACCCTAAAAACCCTAAAAACCCTAAATCCCCTAAACAAAGGCTTCTAACCATAGGGTTGAGTCCACAGCAGAGTCACCAGTTGTTATAACCGGTTTTAAAATGAGAGTCACCGCCATTAGTTTTTATCCTAGGGGAGGGAATATAATGGATAACCCTAATTTGGTCAGAGATTCTAAGTTGTTGACTCGTTTTTAGACAAAGGGAAGGTGTTAGGCACCCCTCATGTACCTTGTTCACAAGGATACTAGGGTTTAGATTTACAATTTAGGAAATAAGGCTTTAATTTTAATTAGGGGACCTCGCTGCGATTTTAATCGTATGCCTACATATCCTCTTATTAGGAATCAGAGTCCCAATTCGTAGTTCGCAGTTGTTGGTTGGTGTTTTTTATGGATTACAGAAATATCTCGTATTAATCCTTAAACCAAGTCTGGGTTTGTAAGTCGCGGAGTTGTTAGATGAAGTTCGTAGTTAATTAGAAATATCTTCATAATCATTTTTGAAAATAATATCTTGCATTTGTTAAGTTAGTGGAAATTGTTAGTAATTTGATTGGTTAGATATTTTTTAGATAAATTAGTATATGAGGAAAAAAATTTAATGCACGAGAAACATAATTTTAATGCAATTAAAAATACTTGAATGAGTTAAGATTAAAAAAACAAATTGAATTAATAAAGTAAATAAATTGAGAATTTATAATAAGTATATATTAATAAAATAAAAATAGAGAGAAATTAAATAAATGAATAAATAATAAAATTAAGAAAATAAATAAATCAATTTTAATTATTAAACGCATGAGGTGTATTTTCAATCAATTAGTAAAAGGATGAGGGTGCAATTAACAGGGCCCTAAATCCAGATATAGGATTTAGGCCCAAAGCGCAGGGGGTAAAAATTATTGTTGGCGAAGTAAAACAAGGGGTGAGTTCAGTATGGGCTTGGCCCAAAACAGATGTTTAATCCATTAGACAAAATGTGGGAGGGTGTTGGGAGCTATGGTGGATGCGCACTTTAGGGGCGTCTGATGATGATCCAAGGGACATGAATCAAGGGTGTATTCTAAGAGTAGCGCATAGGAGTAGTGGGTGTTATATAAAAGAAATCCTGGGCTGAAGGCCTATTTTTCTTTTCTTTCCATCTCTCTACACCAAAACAACAAACACATTATACTTTTAGAGAGAGAAGCTATGGCTTCTCTCTAGGCGATCGGAAATCTCCCCGTTGGTCGGAAATCGCTTCTGCCAGTGGCTCTAACCTTTAGCCACTGTAGGGGACCCCGTCTCCCTAGATCTCCAGTTAAACTTCAATCGAGATCTTCATGTGTTCATCTGCTCCGCTGTGAGGTAACCCAAAAACCATCGTCCACCACCCTAAAACCCTTAGAACCCTAAGAATATGAACCCTAACCCCAATAATATAGGAACCCTAACCCTAAAAATGATGAACCCTAGCCCAGCTTAACATGGACCCTAAGAACCCTAACCCTAACCCTAAAACAAAGCCCATAAAACCCTTATTCCAATCGAAATCCAGAAGACAACAATCAATCAATAACCAACATTTTTTAAACCAAGCTAAGTGTTAGGCTTACCGTCCGATGTAGTGAATCTTATCATATCAATTCCTCTTTTGACTTTTTGGTTTACTTTTCTAATCTCCTTCTTCTTCTTCTTCTTCTTCTTCTTCTTCTTCTTCTTTTTCTTCTTTTGTTTTTCAAGTATGAGGAATGATGGCAATAACGAAGATGATGGAGGCACGACTTGAAGCACAAATCTAGGCTTTAAGAAATTGAAACCCAGATCTCAAGAAGACGATTGACTTGCGGATTCTGCTTCTCTGTTATATCTTCTTTTCCTCCAATTTTTTTGGTTCCCTCAGATTTTCTCTCCCCCCATCAGTTTTTTAGGGTTTTTATTTATATGTTAGATATTATAATAGATTAGGAAGTTTATTTGATTGCTGTTACTTTTTAGATTGACTTTAAAATAAGGTTGCAATTAGAAATCAGGGATTTGATTTGTTGTACATTAGAGATTTGATTTGTTTAGAAAAGATTTGATTCTGTCTTAGGTATTGTAATTGATTTTTGGACGATTCTGTAATGATATACAAATTTGAGATTCAATTTGGTTTTGTGCAATATCTTATTTGATTTTGTTTTATGAAAGATTTGATTCGATTTGTTTGATTTATTCAGTAATCGTTTCTCTTGGATAGCTTAGTGTAGCACAAAACAGGGCGCCGCGACTGTACCTTGAGAATTAGGGTTTCAAAGACCCTCGTTGACTTGGTTAACATTAATCAAAATAAAAAATGTTGAAATTAATAATATTAATAATAATAAATATTCAATAATATTATAAAAATAATATTTAAAGGAGTTGGTTGACTCGGTCAACCTTGGCAAACCAATATGCTTTCAAACTACCTTAATGGGTTGGAATCAAAAATACCAAATACACACCCCTTAATTTATTTGTTTCGAAATGGATCACAAAACCCTTAATGGGCCTGAAAATGTTAATGAGCCAGCGAACCAAGACCTTATCTTAACAAAAAAACCCTCTCCTTTATTTAAAAAGCAATTTTTAATAGACCAGTGTAACAACTGGTATGGGCCTGTTTGAAAGTGAAACAGAAATACACCTATTATACCCTAATTTTTTCCCCTAAGATCTCTCATAATTTTAATATCAACCTAATCACATCAAGATCACACACTAGGGTTTGGTTCTTCTTCCTATATTTAGGTTTGCTCATGTGGGATCACCAAGCACTTTTATTTGTATGTTTTGTACATGTATATCTTGTGTTGATTAATTTTTAATTAACAAATATAATGTATATTTTCTCTATGGATGTTGACATTATAGGTGATGGCACAACACATTTCATCAGGTTGATTCATACGTTCATGAGTTTATTTCCATGACTTCTTCAATAAAGTTTCATTGAGATTCAAGCTTCAACTTTGTGTGTGTTTTAAGATAACATGATTTCAAATCCTACTATTTCTTATCATGCTCTACTTTGCTAAGTAAAGTCAAGAGATGTAAGATTGATTCAAGAAGTTTGACCTAATTTAACAAGTTATTGATTCCTTGATTACAAGTGCATAATTTTCTCAATTTTCAACATTTGGAAGTGATTATTATTGCTATGGGTTCTTATTATCATTCACAGCAACTTATTTTCACATAGCAAAAGCAATTGTGCAATAAATATTGTCAAAAGTTGAAAGGGGTTCCAAGTCATTTTGATGCTTTAGGAGCCAGGGTTTTGAACTTCTAAGGACTATATCTTATTCATGTTTTGAGATTTTTTAGTGATTCTAAATATATGTTTCTATTTAAAGGGTTATTAACAAATAACTTCAAGAGTTTCAAGAAAATTTTATATGGAATATCACTAATGGTTGAGAAAGATTACAAGTCCTCTAGACAGGCCATCAAATTCTTTTATGTGACTTCAAAGGATCATAACTTGGTCAATTTCTATCATCTTGAGCTCATTATTATTTCAAAATGATCTTAAGGATGTTAAATTTAACTCTCTTTTTGGTTCTAAGCTTGTAAATGATTGCAAGATACTTGTTGAGTTCAAAAGATTATGGGTCACCTCATTGATTTTCATCAATTTCAAAAGATCATAACATGTTCAATATTTGGAATTTTTTAGTGATACAAGTTTCACAATACTCTTTAGGGAGTCCACTTCAAGCTAGCAGTAATGATCAAAGCTTAATTTTTAAGTAAGACCTTGTTTGGAATCAAAACATTATAGGTCATTTTTGAAGAAAAACTTAGAATTTTTTTAAGTATAAAAGTCAGCGCATTTTTCCTAATTTTAACCAAGCATAACTTCTAGCTCAAGCATCCAAATGAATTCTTTCTTAGCACATTATAAAGAAAGTTACCCAATCTTTTCAATGCATAAAAAATCAAGTCCTAAGGCTTCCTAAATCATGCACACCATGAGTTCAAAGTCAGCTACTTGAAACTGCATTTTTACTCCAAGTCAGATTTTGAAATCCATAATTCAGCTTCTAAACACCAAAATAGAATGCGTTTTTTATTTAAACATGTTTAACAAAGTTACCAAAGTTAAATTAAGGATCAAACCGCATGAATTGGCTGAGTTTGGATGCACATGGAGTCACATGTTTTCCACTTTCGGGCTCCAACCAATTTCCCTCCAAACTTCAATTTTCCTCTCAATTCTTTGCACCATTCACTTCCATATAAATAGAGTACCTCACTCCTCTCATTTTCTCAAGCTTGGACAATCAAAATCACCCTTCCAAACTCTCTTCATAACTCACTTTTATGAGTTTTCGAATTCTTTTTTTCTCCACTTTTCAATCCAATTTCTTTGTTGATTCTTCATCCTTGAACTTCAATGAAGCTAAAAGAAGAAGAACCAAGCCTTGAGGTATCCTAAATCGTGCTAGCCAATTCCAATTGGAGAGAAAATTCATCTGACTTCATTAAGATAATTTAAGGCACCAAATCTTCTAACTCAAATTACTGGAATGGTCTATGATGTTCACTAATGCTTACTATCAAATCAGTTTTAGTGAATCAATGTATTTGATGCTTTTGTTTTTGATTTCTAAATTTTCAAAAACTCTTTGGTTTTTTATAAATCGACTACATTGTGATTTATATAATTTTTCGCGAGCATATGGTTGTGATCGTCTCAAGTCGACGCATCTGATGGAACCACTGTGAACATGTAAATTTACAGATTAAAGTATTGTAGGAGGTTGGAGGTTAAAGACGACGTACATGTCGTTCTTCAACCAATGATACTCAACCAATTGTTTTATTTTGATTGGTTGGACTTTTTTATGTTACATACGCCCAATTGACTTGGATTCACGATACTCCCTCACCTGAGATCCATTAGATCTACCAGCGTGTATAAGTGAGTTAGATCCAACGCGTGTGGTTTTTTCTGATTTATTTTATTTTACAGACCTATTTTTTAAATTCCTTTATCTTTAAACAATTTATAACTCTCTTATTTTTTATCCAAAAATTATGAAAAAAATATACAAAAACACTTTGAATTATTTCCGAATTTGTGAACATTTTTTCATATTTTTATTTTGAAGTTTGATATTTTTCATAATTTTTGTATTGTTTACCTTATTTTAATTATTTTAAAAATACTTTCTGGTCTATTTAAATTCTGGAAAAATTATGGAAGCATCCAATGACCTCTTGACAAATATTGGTGACCTCATTTTATTTTCATTTCTGATTTTACTATTTTGTTAACTATTATTGACTCATGTTTGACCTTTGACTATTTTTTAGGATTTGTATTTGGTTTTTTAATATACTTTGTGTATTTTACCAATTATTTTCCTTTTATTAATAATTTAAATATTGTTTTTATTAAATGTTATTTTATTATTTTTGTATGGTCCTGACTTGGATTTCATTTGGTGACAAATTCCTCAACCTCATTAGATCTTTGGTGTTGATAGGTTGAAAAACCAAATCCACCAAAATGGATGAATGATGTTGATGATATTTGAAACCCTAATTTCATATAATACATCCCCTCCCTATTCATCTTATCCCTTTCTTACATGTGCTACATGTTGTTAGAGAATGATCTACATATCATTTATCTAAACATATGATACATATATTTCTATTGACCGACCTCAAAATACGTGTGACTTCTACATAAGTGCACTTATGATTGCTTAACATACTGCTAAATTTTGTCCCGATTCGAGAAATGATCATTCGTGGCCCAAACCCATGTTTGCAAGCCCAAGTATGTTTAATTTGAAACCTTTGATCCAATAACCTTGAGGTTCATTGTTAGGAGGCTTTGGTCTTATCAATCCTCTAATGAACCATCATAAACTTTGGTCTAAGTTAATCATTTAAACATCGTTGATCATATGTTGCCACCTTGAATATTTGAAATGAATATATACTTGGCAAAAAGCAAATGAAACTTGTTTTTGAGAAGCTTTGATTTTATCAATCTTCTAATGAGTTTTCAAATGCAAGTTTCAAGATGGTCATTCAACTAACCTCTAATTTCTAATTCACTAACAATTGACTTTTACTTTGAGTTTTTACTTTATGCTTTTAATTTTATACCTTTACTTTTATGTACCATTTACTTTTGCATTTACATTTCCTTTCATTTTTATCTTTTCTCACTTGAGCATTTATCTTTATGTCTTTTTTTTTTATCTTTGCTTGCTTGATATTTTATTTTCTTTTTGAAGACAATTAATAACCAACTTGAACATTAAAAAAATTTAAGGTTACTTGGACTATTTGGTTACTATCCTTGGCATTTTGGAGTTGTGGACCTCTTGGACTTAGGATTAGAAGCCTTGATACCCTTGGGACCTTGTGACTTTATTGTTATTTTGTCTGGAGTTCTTGGGGTTTACTCTAAGACATTGGGTTGTTTTTATTTGTGTGCAGGTTATTCTGATTATGTGCTTTGTTTGTAATTGAGAATTCCTCTGTATACAGTTGTTACTCTACCCAATTTTTGTGAAGACTTAATGCATTTGAAGCTTGATATTCTTGAGAGGTTTAATATCTTTGCTTGCTTGGTTTCAATCGAAAGGATGACAATTCTACATTGACCTCCTTATTACTAGTGTTGGCTTCTTGTTGGTTAGATAGTTCTTTTCATTAGCTTTTACTTTATGCTTTAGGATAGTCCCTTCATCTCCTCCTATCTTCTTTAATTTCAAAAATCTTCTCCCTCATTTTCAAAAACTCTTCTTGTTTTTCTAACTTGAACCGCTTTCATAATAAACTTGGACTTAGGTCCATGCATTTTTAAAAATATTTTCTTAATTAAACTTTAATCAACTTAATCATGCTTTGAGATTTTTGTGAGAAGACTAAAAGTTAATCAATCTCATTCAAATCATTTTGCCACTTTGGCTTTTTACTTTAAAACTTTTTCTCTAAAATACTAGACTTTTGTCAATTCTTGTAGTGATGCGAGCTACTATACTTCTATGATATGTAGTAAAGTGAGATATTTTCCACTTGGGTGTTGAGTGATACTTTGTTGATTTTTAAACCCAAGTCATATCCTCCACTTTGAGATGATTCAAATTCTCATTTCTCATAATCTTGGGAAGTAAGTATGTTTCCCGCTCAGAGATGACGATGATGTCTTGTCTCTTAAAATTAACCAACACACATGTGTTTTAAAATATTTTTTTAAAGGTGAACTACGAGTACCCTGATCCACTATTGCATGGAAGGTGGTACATAGGAACTAAAGGTTCGCAACTGCGGCGGGTGAAAAAAATATAAAAAATAATTATTTTCTCACCTCTACCATCTATTTTTATATACAACACTTATAACAAAGATACATAAATTTTCAAAGAGGTTCTTGCAGAATACCATAGATGTTTAGGGTGCTAATACCTTCTCTTTGCATAACAAACCCCATACCTAAATTCTCTCCCCCTATTTTTTGGGTTATTTTCTCTTTTCCCATTCATCAGGAAACAATAAAGCGCAGTGGCAATTTTTATTTGATCTGTGCGAGTCAAGTTAATCTAATGCCTTAGTCTCAAAATTTCTACCGCTACAGAAAAAATGGCTACTTCGCTGGGGACAGATCGACCAAATGCTGGTCCATCTCTAAGTGGGTTGAACCTATCTTTGTTTATTTATGTATGTGTTATTATCTATTGTATGTTATGTGTTGTATATATGTTTGTCTGGATTTTCCCAGTTTTCAGGGCGCTTGGTGATTTCTCAGAAGTCCTCTACTAGGACTTGGGAAAACTTAAGATAGGACGGGTGATATAGTCATGTTAACTTTGAGGGAGGAATCCCGAAAGATGAGACATGAGATCCCCCACTCAGTGGAGGCCCCTTTAACTGTAGTGTTCGTTTACTGAGAAATCGAGAAGACATGCTGCTTTCGACTTGGGAGCCTGCTGAAGCTGAGAACCGTAGAACCCTTAACCCACCTTGGCCTTTTAGGTGTAGTGTGGAAACTATGACGGAGAAATCTGGAAGTGGTTGTCACGTGATACTACACTCAGACGAGTTTTTCCTAAGAATATTATAGATTACCGAGTTAAATGGGACGTTGGTAGTATTCGAAAAAGGATGTAGACTCTGGGAACCTTTTAGAACCTTATTTCGGCAGGTGATAAACTATTAGTCCATACCTTATGGGTAATACCTTTGACTTTATGCTCGTGACGTCGAACCTATGAACCCCTCCATGTTTGTGATCTTATGTGTGATTGTTGCATCATGCATTCATGCACCCATGAGAATTCTTTAAAACAACTGATTCAAGGAACTTAAAGTTGACTTTTGCGAATATCTCAGGTACTTTTGACCATGGATTTTGGAAGAAGAAAGACTCAGAAATACAGTTTCAAAGATCCTAAGATATAGGAGCTGATGAGTTTGATTCCTGATATTGAAAGCTCTACAGATTTCCAGAAGAAATATGGAGCTATTGTGCCTCTTATGAAGCTTAAGATGAAGGAGGGTATCCTTTCTACATTGGTCCAATTCTATGCTCCGTTGTGCCAGTGTTTTACTTTTCCTGATTATTAGTTGATGCCCACATTGGAGGAGTATTCTTACCTATTTGGCTTACCTATTACTGATTGTGTTCCTTTCACCGGATTAGAGGAAGAACCTAAAACTCATGAGATTTCTGCTATGACCCATTTGAAGAAGTCTGAGATTGAGGCTGATATGACTACTAAAGGAGGAATTAGGGTTTTACCTTCTAAGTTTCTATTGGAGAAAGCTCATTACTTTTCCAAGATGAAGAGTACGGTTGCTTTTGAGGCTATCTTTGCTTTGCTCACCTATCGTTTGTTCTTGTTTCCTAATGTCGATAAGTTTGTGGATGTCAATGTCATTAGGATATTTATGATTTGGAATCCATTTCCTACACTGCCAGGGGAAACTTATTATTTTATCCATCTTCAAAATTTCTATCAGGGAGGGATGATCATCTGTTACACGCTGTTATTATATCAGTGGTTTATTTCTCACTTACCTTGATCTGTTGCTTTATGGGATATCAAGAAGGAACCTCGTTGGGCACCAAAGATTATGGCTCTCACTCATTATGACATTGTTTGGTATCATCAATATTATTATGACGTGGAGATTACTGATAGATGTGGTAGTTTCCCCAATGTACCTCTTCTTTGTACAAAGAGAGGAATTAACTACAATCTCGTTCTTGCATGTTGTCAACTTGGATATCCGATGAGAGACAAACCAAATAGTATTCATTTGAGTGGTTTCTTTCTCAAAGAAGGATAAGATCACAAGGAGGCAAAGAAAGAGATTGAGAAGGCTTGGCGCCATATTTATAAAAAGAGTAGAAAAGATTTGGGGCCAAGAGGAGCTGTTTCTTTAGAACCATATATCCATTGGGTACAAACAAGGGAAATTCAGTTGAAGATGCCAAATTCTCGTGAATAACCTATATCTGATATATTTGTGAGAATTACTCCTCCTATTTTAGATGATGTAGAAGAACTTCAGCTTGCTCTGGTTAGGATACAGCAAGAGAAGGGATCATGGAAGAACATGTACTAAACTTTGGAGGTATCTTACTCAACAAAATTAAAAGAGAAAGATTATTTGATCGAGATTCTTGAGATTCAAGCAGTGGAGATGATGGATAAGCAAGAGGATTTATTTTCCTATAGAGCTCAACTAAGACCTAGTGGCTGACTCCCTGACTCTGGTGGTTAGAAAGAAGTCTGCAATATGTATGCAGAAGAGAACAAGCAGTTAAAGGCTCAGATTGCAAGAACTATGGGAATGCATAAATGCGTGGAGAGATCTTCATCAGCTCCACCTCCTTAGAATTTTAGATTCTATATTTATTCTCTTTTACTTAGGATCATTGAAATTTGTAGTAAAAGTTGTAATCCATTCCGAAGTTATTATAATGAAATTTTCAGTATGTGTTAGTACTTTAATATTTGCAATTGCCTATAATTCTTTAAGTTCCTTGAAATAAAAATAATGATAAATAAATCATATGCATTACATATCATGAATCATTTTTCACATATGCTTGCATTTCAGTTCATACCCAGATATCTTATTATGCTTCTTTACTTCGTTCAGTCAGCAAGATGTCTCATCGATACAATACTCAGGCTAATTCAAGGAAGAAAATAGAGAATCTTGAACAATAGAATTGTGAGTTACACGAAGAAGTTACTGCTTTAAAGGCCGGTGTTGTACCCCAAAATTTTCCCTCCCATATTTCTCAATACATTTCAAGTGAGGTCTTCAAATTGCTCAAGGAAGTCCAAGGGTTGACCAAACAAGCTCTCTCCTAAGGCAGTCTACCTCAAATTAGGGTTTCATTTTGCATCAAGATACTTGGTTCCAAGGGATCCCAAATGATCACCATTGTACTAATATGTTCTCAAGATCATCCTTGTCAAGTTTTAAGCCTTGCAGAGAAAGTTTGCTCAGTCAATTGCTCAAAGGCCTGAAAATCGACAGTGCCAAGGCAAAAGTCAACTGTGGCCCACATACAGTCAAACTTCAAGATTTTGGGTCAAAATCCTCATTTTGAAGTATTATTCATCATTTGATCAAGGTTTGATCATGATCCCTCAAGGATTGCTCACAATTCATCAAAATCCAAAAGTTGCTAAATTAGGGTTTTGTAGGAAAAGTCAACTCAACTTTGACCAAGCATAACATTCTCATACTTTATCAAGAATGAGCCATACAAAGCTCATTTTGAAGAGGATGGAATTCCCTACAATTCATCTTCAGCTCCCAAGTTCAAAATACTCACTCATAAGAAGTTATGAATTTGGACATTGTAGGTCATTTTGAAAAGTCAACAAAAACACCTTTTTTGTCAAAGCTTCTTACATGAACATGGAAGACTCAATTGAGATGAGACAAAAAGGTTTGCTTATAGGACATATCAAGCTTTCTAAAAAGTCCAAGAACTCCTTCAAAGAGTCAAAATTGAAGAAGTTATGCATTGGTGAAGTTGACCTTTTTTGCAAAATTGCCAAAAGTCAAAAAGTGCCTCAAAATGCAATTTTTGTCAAATGGGCCTAACGTTTTGCACTTGTTTTGAGTTTTTAACATGGTCCATGAGCCCTAGCTCTTTCCGCTTGCCTTTATTTTATTTTTTCTATTTATTTTGATTTTTTATTTCAATTAAATCAAATTAAATCAAAATAAATCATGGAAATATCAAAACCATTTAAGTCTTAAGATTTGATGCATGTTTCAGGTCCCTTATACAGCTAGCAAGTGAATCAAATCATGTAAGGCATGGTTGTGCATAAAAAGATTGGTTTTGGCCTATTTTTGGAAAGATTTTCATGGAAATCAAATCAAGATCAAAAACCATAATTGACAAAGATTGAGAACACATTTGCAACCCTAATTCAATCAGTGGTATATAGTGGACAAGTGCAGACCAAAAGCACAAGGGTTTGGAGGCGTGGAGAGGAAGAACAGAACTTGAAAAAATCACCAAAAGTGATGATCTGATTTTGTACTTCTAAGAATTTGCAAGACTCCCAAGCCATCTCTTTCGTTTCCTGGGCACTTAAGGAAGCCATAACAATCAAAAGCAAGCATTTTCCTGCGCTAAAACTCACTATAAGTGATTCACGACCTTGAACTTTTCTTGAAATCGAATCACGTTATTTTGGCACTTGTAGCATGAATTACTTACATATTCTTGTTCCTTGAAGCATTTGCAAGCTATCCATAACAATTAATTGCATATTTGTTGGCTATATTGAAATCCACCATGGCTAGGGTTTTGTGTCTCGCTTTAGGATCTTTTTATACAGGAAAAATTGGTCCACAAGAAGGGCACCATGATGCTCAGCAGGCCAAGATGAATTGGTCCACACCATTAGATTTCATTTATTGTGTCTGTATGTGATTTTGAAATGTGCAGGGTTTGTAGCGACAAACCTTTGTCCATAGGTAAAAACCATTGAACCTTTTAGCAACGGAGAGAGGACAGGGACGATGGCGTGGCAAGCTTTGATTGCTCCATTTAAATTTCGCGCGCTGGGAGTTAATATATTATGTTTTTTAATATAATATTTGTTTTTCTACTATGTACAAGACGCGCGCTCAACTCAGTTGGTAATGAGGCTGGTGGAAAAGGCCATAGGACTTGGGTTAGAATTCCAGGTCCCCCCATATATTTCATGTTGTTTTTATTTGCATAATCAGGCATGTACACAGGCGTGAAGACCACCATGTGCCCTCAAGATTCAACCATTGGATCTCTATAAGGCCAGATCTGAAGGCCATCACATGAAGGACCATGATGCACCCTGGTCAATGCACAACGCTGGATCCAGGAAGTCAAACGTGGGTCAGGTTGCTTGGGCCCAGAATTGCTATAGTCACCCCTCCAATTTGCAAACAGGCCCAATACCTCTTTTTCTTCCTTCCTTTATATTTTATTTAATTTAATTTATTTAAATTATTTTTGCTAACAAAAAATTAATTCTTTTTTCTTATAAAATCATAAAATCAATATTTCACCAAATTAGATTTAGGTTTTATTTTATAAAAAAAACTTAATTTAGTTAGTTAATTTAATTTATTAAGTAACTTTAATTATTTTTATAAATTAAAATAAATTAGAAACTAGGGTTTTTGTTTAATTTAAATTCTATTTTCTTTTCTTAAAAAATAACCAAATAACAAAACCCTAACTTCCTTCCGTTCTCTATTCGTCGCGCATTTATTTATTTTTATTTATATTGATGTAACTGCTCACAGGATGTAATAGATTAATTAGGACCTTTTTCCCTTTCATTTATCGTTTTGACGGGTTTTTTGGCTATGTAATTAATCTCACCCGAAGCCTTGTAATAGCGTAGCTTTATTTTCCGCATTTTAATTTTCGCAATTATTAGCTGTTAGATGTATGATAATAGGGTTGCATGACAAGAATTTATGTTAATTTTAAAACAGTTAGCGAACCCTAAATGTGCAAAGATAATAACTTGAAATTGAATCACTTGCACATGTGCACTCCTAGGTGTGATACGGTGGGAAGAACTGACTGTTTTTGGAATGCTGGTTTGTGTTTGTTTTCGCAAAATGTCGCGGTAAACAAGACTCGCCACCGACTTTTATTTTATCCAACAAGGAAAGGAAAAAAGCACAGAAAAATTCCTTTTTTGAGATATTTCTCGGGTTCGGGGGGTAGATTATAGAAAGGGAAGGTGTTAGCACCGTTTCTATCCGTGGTTATCCACGGGCTCTTAGGTACTTGCTCATATTGTTTTCAAAATTTCTTTTCTTTGTGCTTGTGGGTTTGAAAAAGTTTTTGTTTGAAAACTTCATTTAACTCTTGCTTCTGTCCTCAATGGCGTATGAAGTGTTTTTGGAATACTTTGTTCGAAAAGTGTAAGTGTGAAGAGTTTTTGTTTTTAAAAGAGCAAGTATCTAAGAACCATCTACCTACTCGAAAAAGGAATCGTTCTATGCTATCTTCCTTTATACAATGCTATCCTACTATTGATGAGTAGGTAGCACCGTCGTTGGAGTTTGAGGGTCAATTCGAATGCGGGACTTACGATCACCAAAGCAATGTTAGGACGCCTTAGCGGTAACCCTAATGTCTTAGATCATTTGTTTGAGGCAACAATATCCGAGGCAACCGTTTTGAGGCGACTATGATCTTTTAGACAAGCTAGAGACCTCTAAAGTGACCTATACTCAATGACCGTGTACGAAGGAAACCAAGTGGGGTGTACCCTAAGAGTGCGCATGTGGGAGTGTGTCGTTTTTAGTTATTTGTGTCTTTGTACATGTTATGGGTGATCTAAGTTGATTTTAGGTTAAAACATTCAGTTTTGTCATGCCATCCTATTACCAAATATCTAACAGTTATAATTTGCGGGAAATAAATTGCGGAATTTAAATTATAAGGCGTCGGGTATTTACATCGCCAAAGACAAACCCTTAAAGAATAAATAAAGCGATAAAAATAATAAAAGGTCCTATTAAACTATTACAAACCGGAATCAGATACATAAATGGATGAAAGGAAATAAATCGCGTGCGGGAAACTAAGTCGAGCGCAAATTTAGGGTTTTGACCCTTTTTGTTAAAGAAATGATTTTTTTTTTGTTTTTGAATTAAAAAAGAAATTACCTAATTTAATTATTAAATTAATAAATAAATAAACTAATTAATGAAAATAAATTATTTTTGTATTTTTGGTATTTAAAGAAAGAAGATAAAATTAATTAATGTTAGTAAAAACCTAATTAAGTCTAATTTAATTTTAATCATTTACAAAAATATATTAAAGTTATCCTAATTAAACCTAAATTAATTTAATTAGTATTTATTAATAAAATAAAAATTAGAATTTAATTTGATAAAGAAAAATATTTTTGTGTGATTTTATTTTATAAAAAGAAAAGAATTTCTCAATTGGTTAGTAAATAAGCAAATAATATAATAATTAATAAAAATAAAATAAATGAAATAGAAAGAGAGAAAGGGGGTATGGGTCTGTATTAGGTGATTTGATAAGCAATTTGAGGCCCAATAACATGCTGGCCTGGTTGACCTTCCTGGATTTGGTGTGTGCACATTGACTGGATCTATGATGGACCCTCACTCCTGGATCACCAGATCTGGCCTTGGGCCATCTGGAACTTTGATATGTGAAGGTATATGGTGAGCTGCACGCTTGGACTATGCATGTGATTACCTGAAGAAAAATATATTGAGAAATTTGGAGGACCTGGGATTCGAACCCAGGTCATGTACGTGATTGCCAGCTCGCTTTACCACTAGGCCATTTGCTTCAATTGTTAATAATATACAAACAAAATATAATATGTTAAAATACGTTAATATACCAGTAAACAATAAAAACGCGCGTGGTTTTTTTGAATTGGCCATTGGGGAAGCGACACGCCATCATCCCCTACCTCCAGCCCCTGCAAATATTACCTGCAGATTTGGATCCGTAGTTAAATGCGCAAGCTTGCCCTAAAATCCATTCTAGGCCACATAAATCAACTCCAAACACATGGATGAGTTTGTCTTGGCTTCCTAATTAACATTATACCCTTCTTGAACCCTGATTTCTCCTGAAAAAGAAAACCCTAAAAATAAAAACACAACCCTAGCTATGGCAATTTGGGGTTACAACGCCTATAAATGGAATTGGCTATTACAGAAAGTTATCAAATGACATGGGGATCATGAATATGCAGTTAATTTGTGCAAAGGATGCAAGAATAATGATTTACGAATTCAAATGCAGATCTAGGTAACGTGATACTTACAACGCGTTTGGGCGTGTATGGAAGCCTGCTTTGGATTGGTTTCGACACAGTGAACCTCCAGGAATCGATTGGGATCGCTTTTGGCTTCTGAAAACCTCTCTTGCTATGATTTCGAATCCCAACTTTTTGTCACTTTTTTCAAACTTGGTTATGCTTGTTCTTGCAGCTTCTGACCCTTTTTTTCGTTCCTTTGCCTTCCTTATGTAATGTATATTCCATTAGGGTAACATATGGCTTGAATCTTCCACATCAATGCATTGCATATTTGATTTGATCTCCTTTTGAAAGTTTGACAAATTTGTCAAAAATCAATCCTTTTGCACATGGTATGGTGAGATACGAATTTGATGAGATTAATGATGATGATCTAAACCTGAAATAGCCAAAAAAATCTTGGTTAATCAATGTTTGGGATTTTATATGATTTAATTTGATTTAAAATGAAATAATTCAATAAAAAATCAAACAAAATAATAAAAATAAGATATGGGCTCATGGCTGAAGCTAGGACAAGTGGACAATGATGCAAGCTCAAATCAAGTGGAAAAGAATGGGCCCATTTGACAAAATTTGAAGTTTTGGGGATAGTTGACTTTTGGCAATTTTGCAAAAATGCCCAACTTCAACAATGCATAACTTCTTCAATTTTGAACTTTTGGAGGTGTTCTTGGACTTTTTAGAAATCTTGAGATGTCCTATAACCAACCCTTTTAGTCTTATATCATTTTGATATTCCATGCTGAAGTTGTAAGTTTTGGATAAAAAGGTATTTTTGCTGACTTTCAAAAATGACCTATAATGTCAAAATTTATAACTTCTTGTGAGTGCATTTTTTGATCTTGGGGTATGAAGATGGATTGTAGGAAATTTCATCCTATTCAAAATGAGATTTGTATGGGTCATTTCTCATAAAGTATGAGGAAGTTATGCTTATTCAAAGTTGAGTTGACTTTTCCTACAAAACCCTAATTTAGCAACTTTTGAATCTTGATGAATTTTGAGCAATATTGGATGAACCATGATCAACCCTTGATAAAATGATGAAATATCCTTCAAAATGATAATGTTGACAAAAAATCTTGAAGTTTGACTGTATATAGGTCACAGTTGACTTTTGCCCTAGCATAATCGATTTTGGGACCCTTTGAGCAATTGGCTGAGCAAACTTCCTCTGCAAGGCTTGAAATTTGTCATGGATGATATTGTGAACATATTAGGACATTGGGGAGAACTTGAGGTAATTTGTACTCAAGGATCTTGATGCAACACAAAACCCTAATTTGGAGAAGACTGCTTTAGGAGATGATTGTCTGTCCAACTTTTGAGCAAGCTTGAGCCACTTGGAGATTTTTCTTGCAATGTTTTGAGAAATATGAGAGGGAAAATTTTGGGGTACAACACTTGGGTACACTCTCACTTCGGTTTCCTTCGGTAAACGGTCATTAAGTATAAGGTATTTTAGTGGTCGCCCTCTTGTCTAAACAAAAGATCAAAGTCCCGTTCAGAAATGTTGCCTCAGAAATATTGCCTCAAATATTGATCTTAAGACATTAGGGTTATTACTAAGACATCGTAAAATTTCTTTAGTGATCATACGTCCCTTTCGAATTGACCCTTACAACTCCAACGACGGTGCTACCTACTCATTAATAGTGGGATAGCGCTGTCTAAAGGAAACAAGAACATAAACATTCCCTTTTTGAGTAGGTAGATGCTAATAGGTACTTGCTCAAACAAACAAAATTTCTCACACTTACCCTTTTCAAAAAAAGTTTTCAAAACGACTTCGTAACACTCTTGAAGACAGAAGCAAGGGTTAAATCGAAGTAAAACAAAAAACCTTTCAAAACACACAAGCACAGAAGCAATTTTTAAAATGATGAGCAAGTACCTAAGAGCCCGTAGAAAACTACAGATAGAAAGGGTGCTAATGCCTTCCCTTTCTATAATCTACCCCCCGTACTCAGAAACATTTGTTTCTACCTAGAATCAGCCACCACTTGCTCCCCTGTCACCTCAGGTTGCTCATCCACAACAGACAACTGCTATTTCAGAAGTTCAATCAGTCCATGTTTTTGTTACTTCCATTATTTCCGCTCATAACCGTATTCCTCAAGGTTACCCGTGGGGAATGCCTAAAAATTTTATGCCAGAAGGTTATAATCCAGATTCTAAAGTTGCTCCATTTTCTCAAGCAGATGCTGTTACTGCGCCTCGTATGATGTATGTTGCTCCTGTTGCTAGAAATGAGATTCATTATGTTGTGCCACCTTCAGTGAGTACTGTGCCTATTATTAATGATGAAGTTTATCATCTTATTCCTCCACCAAGTGAAAGTGTGGGTTTCTATGATCGACTGGAAGACTTTCAGGACCAATTTAATGAGATGCAGAAGGAAATGAAGGCTCTTCGAGGAAAAGAATTATTCGGGAAGAACGTCAGCAAACTCTATTTAATTCCTAACATAAAAGTACCAGCAAAGTTTAAAGTGTCAGAATTTGAGAGATACGAGGGGAGTTCTTGTCCTCGTGACCACCTAGTGATGTATATCAGAAAGATGTCCACTCATACTGATGATCAGTGTTTGCTTATTCATTTCTTCCAGGATAGTTTAACCGGTGCCGCTTTGAAGTGGTATATGGGTTTGGACAATAGCAATATCTGAACTTTCAATGATTTGGGTGAAGCTTTTATCAAGCAGTACAAGTATAACATGTTTGTGACACCTGACTGTGACCAACTGAGGGCAATGGCTCAAAAGGATAAAGAATCATTTAAAGAATATTCCAGTAGCATTGGCGCGAGATTTTTGCTCAAGTGGTACCCCCAATGGGAGAGAAAGAAATGACCAAGGTATTTCTCAGAACCCTGGGATCATTTTATGATGAAAGGATGGTTTCTAGTGCACCAAGTGACTTCACTGAGATGGTAAGCATGGGTGTTCATCTAGAAGAAGCTATCAGAGAAGGAAGCTTGACAAAAGATGAAGGAACAAAGAAATCATCATATGGGTTTTCTAGGAAGAAAGAGAGTGAAACAAACATTACCGTTGAGGAAAGAAAGTTTAGACCACCAAGAAGACGTCATCAGTACCAACAACAAGTTGTAAATACAACTCCGACTACTGTCGCCTATCAAAGACCAGCTCCTCAAGGAAATCAAGGGCAAGGTCAGAAGAGAGAAGCTTTTGACTCTATTCTGATGAGTTATGCAGAGTTGTTTCCAGCCTTAATTCAAAAGAAATTGGTGCATACTAGGCCTCACCCTGTTATACCTTCACCTTTACCATGGTATTATAAGGCGGATCAGACCTGTGCTTTTCATCAAGGAGCCCCAGGGCATAACATCGAAAATTGTTATCCTTTGAAGTATGAAGTACATAAGATGGTGAGATCTGGTCTTTTATATTTTAAAGATGTCGGTCCTAATGTAAAAGATAATCCATTATCCAAGCATAGAGGTGGAAGCATCGTGAATATGGTTGCTGGTTGTCCTGGGGACTTCCAGATTTTTGATATTAACTTGGTGAGAGGAGATTTGGTGAAGATGCTTGCTGATCTCTGTGATTTTAGGTATTATACACATGACCGTGTTGGTTTTAGTATTTGCAGTGTAGATATCCATGGATGTGATAAAGCGAGACCTGATCTTCAAGAAATGATGGATGAAGGCCTTATCTATATAATCAGGCCAAAGGCTGAGTATGACGAATAAGTGAATATGGGTTATGGATGTCCCGATGAATTTCGGATTTTTGATGTGAATTATATGAATGACAATCTGGTGCAGTTGCATGCCACATTTTGTCACATGGAGGGTCAGGAGGTACATCATTAAGGATTTTGTCGAGTCTGTTGTAAAGATTCTTGTGGTTGTTTCATGGTAAGAAGAGGTGTTCAATTATTGCTAGATAATGGTACTATCAAAGTCACGGGTAATAGAGATGATTACAATGGAGTTAATATGATTGAAGATTACTCTGTTGAGGACGTGTCTGATAATGAATACATTTCTGCTGATGAGTTCTTTTCTTCTGATGAGCAAGAGTCGGTAAGCGAGGATGTTTTGTTTGACAAATATTCTAAGTCTCCTAAGGAAGCTGGATTGAATGTCATTGTGACGTGTTTTGGTGTTCCCGCTCCTGTAGAGATTGAGTATCATAGCAAGCATGTTGTTGCTCCAGTAGTTATTTGTCTGCCTGGTCCTGTTCCATATAAATTAGATAAATTTATGCCTTATAAATACAATGCGATTGTCCTAGAATATAGTGTGGAAATCCCTATCCAACCTTCGTTTAACGTCAAGAATATTGCTGAAGCCAGTCGGGTTACTCGCACTGGTCAAGTTTTTGCTCCTACTTTTCGAAGAGATGTTGATTCTGGAAAGAAGATGTTTGAGAATGATAAACCTAAGAAAGTGGTGGGAGAATCTAGTGGCGCTGTTTTGGAAAAGGATGTGGATGACTTGTTGAAAATTATCAAGATGAGTGACTACAAGATTGTAGATCAATTGTTGCAAACTCCATCTAAAATTTCCATTCTAGCCTTGCTAATGAACTCTTATGCTCATCGAAATTCTGGCACAACAGACTCAGATGTCCTACAAGGATGTTGAGACATCTGATCTGACATAAACACATAGGCAAGATAAAACAGTACTAAAAAGATAAAGAACACACCATAATTGCTTACCCAGTACAGTGTACAACAACACCTACTCTGGGGGCTACCAAGCCAGGAATGAAGTCCACTATCAGTAGTATCAATTTGCAGAACCTACAACCAACACACCTATTGACGATATACGCACTTAATAACTACCCAATGAACCTTCTACCTAGGGCCTCCCTAGATATGGAATATCCCTATCCCACTTCCAATCATCACAATGATGTCTAGCAGTCAACATCTCAGTCACTGCATAGACGACCCTTCACCAAGATTTTGATTACATGGATAAACAATTTGGAAGACACACTTCCATGAAAACTTATCTAAGTCTCCAAGCCAAAATCCATTGTTTGTTAGCTCTGCTCCTAACTAAGAACACATCTTGGAGTTGCTTCAAAGCTTCCTCTAAGAACAATACACCTCTTACCTATAGGTTTTGAGGTGAACTTGGTAACCTTCCCACAACCCGGGAGGTTTACCTTGACAAACCCTAGACTTCTACATCTTGATCTGTATCTTTTATGGGTTACAAACCCTTCTATTTATAACCTGTTACCCAACTAGTTTTGGGCCTTCAATCACAGCAAATAAACTGTAACAAACTGTAGAAACTTCTTCCCCAAGAAAGGTCTTCAATCTTTACTTTCCTAAATAATCTCCTTATTTAGAAAGTCTTCATTCTCCTTGGTTTCTGATTGAATTTTCTGGACCTTTAAATATGCGTCACATAGGATGCATAATATTCTCCTGAATATTCTGCTTATGTTCAGAATAAACTAAATCTCATTAATCCAGCTCAGCGGGCGCGATGTCAAGACATCTTCTTTAACATGTTGTTCCAGTTGTTGAAAAAGTTCAACACAACATGTTCTAACATTGTAATAGGACTTCTTGTTGTACCTGTTCTTCTTAGCAAGTTTATACATCCTATTACACATTACACTATTGCTTCTATGATTTTTTTAAATAAAAAATAAGCCAATCCTAAAAGAAGAGAACTAACAGTCTCCCCCTTTGGCAAAGTTTTTGGCTAAAATAAATAATCAAAAAACAATTGCAATCTAGGAGATTACAACAATTCAAAAGCTAACTGCATCCTTCCTGAAAAGTAAAGGGCAGTCGTATGCAATGCATGATATATATCAAGCAACGATATTCTCAAAATAAATGAGATTGTGTTGTATGATGCGTATATGCATGTGTCATGATGTATGGAAATGTAATGTTTTTAGCTGGGGAAAATAAATCCCAGATAGCTGCTGGAGAATAGAGTTGGATTCTTCATTTCCGCTGGGGATGGTGAATGAAGATGATTGAGAGAATAAACCTGCAGGAGAGGATAACTCTGTTGTGGAATAAACTGATGCGGAGATTACTCTGTGAGGAAGAGATGTTCTGCTGAGGATTCCACTGATAAATTCCATTGGGGTGAATTATCGTTTCTGGTGATATTGAATCTGTTGGGGATTGAATTCCTGTATGCGAAAGGAAAGAACTCCGTTGGGGATGATCTTTCAGTTGCGGCTTCACTAGGGATAACCTGTTAGACTCTTGTGGGGATAATCCTTTGAGCTTTGCTGGGGACAATCTTCCTTTGAACTCGGATGGGGATATTTATTTTTATACTCCGCCGAGGACGAACTTCCAGAGTCTACTGGGGATGATTCTTCAACTCCACTAGGGAAGCTTTTTCAGACTGCGCTGGGAAAAATTTAACTCCATTAGGGATATCTTGTATTCTGTCGGGGAATATTCTTATACTCCGTTGGGGAATATTAAGACTGCCGGGGATATTAAGCCTTTTCAGTGTTGATGGTGGATAAACTCTGCTTGGGGGAGAATATCACCGATTCATTCACGGTTGCAAGTCTCAGCTGGGGAGAGCTATCGTTGCTGTCTTTTCTTACTCTGCGGGGAGTGAAAGTACCTTGGTCATATTCTTCAGCTGAATCTACCTTGTACCTGGTGGACAGAGCTACTGTAAAGCTTGGACAATTCTTATTGCCCCTGTTTCTGTCATTACCAGCAATGGTCTTTTGTTTCTCATGTGAATTTTTATGAGCAGCAATTAATGTCAAATGCATATATCAAAAATGAACATTGGACGTTCTTTGCAAAACAAAACAGATAAAGGAAAAACAATTTGAAATTTATTTGAAGATGAATTGTATTGATTTTGAAGTTTGGCATGTAAATAGGCATTTTTGTACAAGAGGCTGACGTCCTAGTAAGAGAACGCCGCCGAGTAACAGAATTTACACAATTTGTGAAAAACTAAACAAAACAGCTATGTGAATAATCCCACTGGGTTCCAACTCTGCTATTGCCTTTATATCCTCGAGCATCTCATCACTTGCTACTTGGTTGAAGGTAGATCAAATTGATTAGCGCCATCCGAGCTGGATAGTCGACATCAAAGTCTGGTTGCAAAGTGACCCAATGAGACATAGTGTTACGCTTTGATCCCTAATTTTTTCCTGGACCGCCCTTTCGGGTTTTCAGTCCACCGGGATACCTTTTTTTGCCCAAGCCGCCTTTTCAGGTTTTTGACTTACCGGGTGTACAGATTTTTCATTTTCATCCCTTATTTTTGCCCGAACCCTTTTGGTTCGCCGGGAAGCCCTTATTTTTGCCTAGGCCTGTCAACCTAACGGGTCTTTGATTATGCGTAGGATTTTTTCACTATGTCTGCATTGACGGGGTGAGGAAGGTCGTCACCATCCATGGTGGTTAAAATCATAGCTCCTCCTGAGAATATGTTCTTAACCACAAATGGCCCTTCGTAGGTAGGGGTCCATTTTCCCCTGGGATTACTTTGTGGCAGTATGATGCACTTGATAACCAGGTCCCCAACTTGATACTCTTGTCGTCTAACTTTCTTGTTAAATGCCTTGATCATCCGTTTTTGGTACGTTTGACCATGACAAATAGCAGTCAGTCTCTTTTCGTCGATTAAGTTCAGCTGATCAAGCCGGGTCTGAATCTAGTCATCTTCGCTCAAACCTGCATCCTCCATAATCTGAAGAGAGGGTATCTGAACTTCAATGGGCAAAACTTCCTCCATGCCATATACCAAGGAATAGGGTGTTGCCCCTGTTGACATCTGTGCTGAGGTACGGTACCCATGAAGAGAAAATGGTAACATCTCGTGCCAGTCTTTGTATGTTACTGTCATTTTCTGCACAATCTTCTTAATGTTCTTATTAGCCGCTTCAACAACCCCATTCATCTTCGACCGGTAGGGAGAAGAGTTGTGATGCTATATCTTGAACTGCTTGCAGAGCTCAGTGATCATCTTATTGTTGAGATTGGTACCATTGTCTGTAATGATCCTCTCTGGTACACCATATCGATAGATTAGGTTATGCCGAATGAACCGTGCCACGACGTTTTTGGTTACAGTAGCAAAGGAAGCTGCTTCAACCCACTTTGTAAAGTAATCAATTGCTACCAGGATGAAATGATGCCCGTTGGATGCCATAGGTCTGATCTCACCGATCATATCAATGCCCCACATTGAAAAAGGCCACGGAGCTGTCAAGACATTCAGAGGTACTGGAGGTATGTGCACCTTATCAGCATAGACTTGGCACTTGTGACAGGTACGAGAATGGTGATAACAGTCGGCTTCCATTGTGGACCAAAAATATCCTGCCCGAAGGATTTTCTTTGCCATGGTATGTCCACTGGAAGGAGTCCCAAAGGTACCTTCATTTAACTCCGCCATGATCCTTTCTGCCTCGTTCTTATCCACACATCGCAGTAAGGTTGAATCATGGTTACGCTTGTAAAGGATACCATTACTGATGAAGAACTTCGCCGCGAACCTCATCAGAAATTTCTTGTCATTAACAGATGCACCCTCAGGGTATTCTTGAGCCTCAAGGTACCTCTTTACTTCATGAAACCAGGGTTTATCTGCTACCTCTTCAGTCTCAATATCACAGTAATGTGCAGGTTCGTCCAATCTTTCAATGATAATACGGGGAGCTTCGTTGTCCCAATTGACTTTGAACATAAAAGACATCGTAGCCAGCGCGTCCGCCAACTGATTCTCCTCTCTCGGGAAGTGTTCAAAGGTTACTTCCTCGAAGTGGGGAAGCAACGTCAATACATACTCCTTGTAAGGAATAAGATTCGGGTGTTTCGTATCCCACTCGCCTTTGATCTGACTGATCACGAGAGCGGAATCTCCGAACACACTCAAAAACTTAATCCTTAGGTCAATTGCTGCTCGAAGACCCATGATGCACACTTCATACTCCGCCATATTGTTGGTGCAGTTGAAACATAATCGGGCGGTAAATGGAGTATGAGAGCCTTTAGGAGATATGATCATGGCGCCAATGCCATTACCCAAAGCGTTCGAAGCTCCATCAAAGTACATAAACCATCGGGATCCTTCTTCAGGTCCTTCATTCGGTCCAGGTTCTTCGCAGTCAGTTACTATCATGATATTCTCGTCCAGAAATTCGAAGTTCATAGACTGGTAATCATCCACTGCTTGATGTGCCAAGTGGTCTGCCAACACACTTCTCTTAATTGCCTTTTGGGTCGTGTACTGGATTTCATATTCAGTCAAGATCATTTTCCATCTTTCTATTCTTCCGGACAAGGAAGGCTTCTCGAAGATATACTTGATTGGATCCATCTTTGATATCAACAGAGTAGTGTGAGTCAACATATACTGTCTCAGCCGGCGAGCAGCCCATGCCAAAGCGCAACAAGTTTTCTCAAGCAACGAGTATCAGGTCTCGCAGTCGGTAAACTTTTTGCTAAGGTAATAAATAGCATGCTATTTTCGGCCAGACTCGTCATGTTGACCCAACACACACCCCATTGAGTTGTCGAGTACTGTCAAGTATAAGATCAAAGGTCTCCCTTAAACTGGAGGAATTAGAATAGGTGGCTCTTGGAGATACCTTTTGATCCTTTCGAAAGCGTCCTGACATTCATCGTTCCATCGTACCACTTGATCTTTCTTCAATAACTTGAAGATTGGCTCACAAGTAGTAGTCAGGTGCGAGATGAATCAGGAAATGTAGTTCAATCGTCCCCGAAATCCTCTGACTTCTTTCTCTGTTTGAGGAGTTGGCATTTCCTGTATAGCCTTCACCTTTGCAGGATCCACTTGAATACCTTTGTCACTTACGATGAAACCCAACAGCTTACCAGATCTCACCCCGAAGGTGCACTTGTTCGGGTTTAACCTCAGCTTGTACAACTTCAACCTGTCAAACAGCTTCTGAAGGTGGTCAAGATGTTCTTCTTCAGTCTGGGATCTTGCAATCATGCCGTCGACGTATACCTCAATCTCATGATGGATCATGTCATGAAATAAAGCAACCATGGCACGCTGATACGTTGCCCCAGCATTCTTCAATCCAAAAGGCATGACCTTGTAGCAAAAGGTACCCCATTGAGTAACAAAGGTTGTCTTCTCCATGTATTTGGGAGCCATTTTAATCTGATTATAACGGGAGAAACCATCCATAAAGGAGAAACCTTATGTTGTGCGGTGTTGTCAACCAGAACGTCGATATGAGGTAAAGGGAAATCATCCTTGGGGCTTGCCCTGTTCAAATCTCTATAGTCAACACACATTCGATCCTTACCATCCTTCTTCGGCACTGGAACCACGTTGGCCACCCACTGTGGGCAAGAAGTGACTGCTAGAAAACCAACGTCAAATTGTTTCATAACATCTGCCTTGATTTTCTCATACATATCCGGGCACATTCGGCGAACTTTCTATTTTACTGGAGGACAGTCTTCCTTGGTAGGCAATCGGTGAACCACAATATCGGTATCCAACCCAGGCATATCTTCATAAGACCAGGCGAAGGTCTCAACATAGTCACGCAGCATCTGAATCAACCGTTGCTTAACACTAGGCTCCAGATTTGTGCCGATCTTGACCTCTTTCTTGTCTACCTCTGTACCCAGGTTCACTGTTTCCACTGGCTCTTCATGTGGCTGTATAGCCCTCTCTTCCTGGAGTAGCAGTCTAGCAAGTTCACCAGGCACTTCGCAATCATCTTCACCTTCGTCTTTGGCTAAGTTGATCGGACTTTCAAAGTCATAACTGGTAGTAGTAGAATCGTTACCAGTGAGATCCAGAGTGGATGTAGACCTGTATATGTGAGTGTGTGTAAAATATCCGTTTTGCAATATATAAAAGAAAAACAAGGAGCGCAAAATTTGAAATGCAAGAAACGTCCAATGCTTTTATTAATGATATATGTAGATGACACACATAAAGCCCTCACAAATGAAGCCACGGTGCCCCGAGTAAGACACCAGGCCATAAAGTTTAAAACATTGTCTATTACAAATTCAGAATAAAAAGTCTCATTACTGGGTAACAAAAGAAATTGGGATGAAGTCCTTTGCTGTCCAGTTGCTTAGTCCACAGTCAGTAGTAGGATAGATCCAACTGTCGAACTTAGACTCTTCAACATCGTCTTCAATGGCATTCACTCCTGAATTGCTGATAAACAAGGGAGGTTTTTCGATCCGTGCATTTCGAACAGCCTTTTGAGCTTCTTTCTCGACAACAGCCCGGGCATCCTTGAAGGAAGCCATCTTCATGGGAGGATCTTCAACAACAGTCTCGGTTGATGCCAGCGTCTGGGGAACCTCTTCAAAATGTTAAAACGGGGTCTCAATGAACTCCCCATCCATCTCTACATATCGGAAAGAGTTGAGGTGGCTCACCATGTACTCCTCTTCTCCTTGCACTGTCATAGTTTTTCCTTTCACTGGGTACTTTAGCTTCTGGTGGAGCGTAGACGTCACTGCCCCAGCTTTATGGATCCACGGACGACCCATCAAACATGACTAAGATGGCCAAATGTCCATCACATAGAATGTAGATGTGAAAACCTGAGAACCAACCTTAATAGGAATATCCACTTCTCCATGCACCATCCTCTTAGACCCATCAAAGGCCCTAACGACAATGTTGCTTGGTTTCAGCTCCAACCCTTCACCTTCCAACCGGTCTAGAGCTTTCTTAGGCAAAACATTCAATGAGGAACCAATATCCACAATACATGAGCAAGAGTAGTTCCCCTGCATTCAATGGAGACATGCAGGGAATCGTTGTGATTCTTCCCCTTAGCAGTCAAGTTGGCGTCAGAGAAACCCAACCCATTATCAGCAGTCAGACTAGCCACGCAATCTTTAAACTGACCAGCTGATGTTTCTTGAGGTACGTGTGCAGTCTTCAGGAATGAAATCAGAGCCTTGGCATGGGCCTCTGAGCATAGAAACAGTGACAACATAGAGATTTTGGATGGGGTTTGCCCCAGCTGCTCGACTACATTGTAGTCGCTCTTTTTAATGATTTTCAAAATTTCCTCCATCTCTTGTCTAGAGGCTTCAACAGTAATTGTCTTTGGTGCCTCCGTCCGGGCAGGCTCATTAGTGGTCCCTTTGCCCCGAGTATCGGATGACTCGGCAACAGGGGTAAGAATGGGAACTGGAACAGGAACAGTAGCAGGTACACTGGCAGGCGTAATAACAACAGGTTTCCGAGCAGTTGGTGGAGAGATTTTAGGGGAGAAAAGTCTTCCGCTGCGGGTGACTTTAGTAGGTCCAACAATATTGCTGACGTCAGTGTCATCATCCAAATCTTGTTTAATTTCGTGACAATAAACATCAGCCCCATAATTCCATGGGACAACTTTATCAGATGTATAGGGGATAGGCCCAGGAACAGTGATGATCAATTGCACGATTCTTGGAACATACGTAATTCTAACATGCTTTCTCGTGGGAGCCTTGGAAGAATTGTCGAAAATGGTGATTATAGTAACTTCTTCAGTATGAACTAAAGGAACAACAGTCTTCTTAAACAAAATTTCTTTATTATCCATCAGGCGTTGGACACCTGACTTTAAAAGAGGGAAACCGATAGGTAGGATAAAACACATACGACAACCTTCGTCACAGCCCGGAAATAAACCGGCTAGCAAAAGGTTCTTCTTCACAGTCATCAATGGAGTAGCAATATCCTTCACAGAAACCACAAACGAGTCTTCCTCTATAGCATTTACTCCATGCTTGGGCATAGGAGCTGTCACAACATTAGGTATTTAAGGTGCTTCAAACTCAAGCTCCTTAGCATCAATTAAGTCATGTACCTTATTCTTCATAACCCAACAATCATCCGTATCATGCCCCGGGCTATCAGAGTGAAAAGCACAACGGGCATTAGGGTTGTACTTTGGTGATGTAGTGTTGGGATTTTGCGGGGCCTCCCTTGGAATCACTAGATTGGTTTTCAATGACTGTGGCAGAATCTGAGATAAAGTCATGTTGAGCTGAGTGAATTATCTTCGAGGCTTCTCGGCCCTTGGCTGATTGTTGCGCTGAGGAGTACCAGCAGGTCTTGAAATAACAACCGCATTAACAGCTTGGCGGTGTTCAAGTCTATTCTGGCTTTTCGAACTGTAAACAACACTTGACTCCTTCTTTAAATGCTTCTTCTCGGTGCCTGATGAAGCACCCTTCTGTATTTTACCGGATTTGATACCAGCCTCAACCCTTTCCCCGATCTTAATCAGCTTTGTAAACCCGAACGATGAACTTCCAATCAGATGGTTAAAATACGGACCAGACAAGGTCCCCAGAAACATATCTACTAGTTCCCTATCAGCCAAGGGTGGTTGCACTCTACCGGTAAGATCCCTCCACTTCTGAGCATAATCTTTGAAACCTTCACCCGTTCCCATAGACATACCCTGGAGTTGGGTACGCGTAGGAGCGAGGTCGGCGTTGTATTGGTATTGCTTGTAGAAAGCAGCGGACAAATCTTCCCAATTACGGATGCTAGTTCCTTCCAGCTGGTAAAACCATTCAAGCTGAGTCCCTGAGAGTCTGTCTTGAAAGAAGTTGATCCAAAGGTTCTTGTCAGCGGTGTACGGCTGAATCTTCCTAACATACGAACGGAGGTGCAGTTTCGAGCAAGAAACCCCATCGTACTTAGCAAAGGCTGGTGCTTTGAATTTTTGGGGAATCACCATCCCAGATGACAGTCCTAAATCACTAAAGTCCAGACCGGGTACTTTCTGAACTTCCATCGCACTCAATCGGTCTTCCAGTTGCTTGTATCTATCCTCAGCCGGAGGATACTGGTCTTCGTCGAAGTCCGTCTCGTTGTCTAAAACCACAGGGTTAGGAGCCCTTCTTTCTTCCTAATTATCTTTCCCTCCAGATGAGGGGGTCAAATCAACCTCTTCTCGCAAGTCGTTTCCGAATCGGCGACCCATATTGAACAAGACCGTCTTCTTCTTCTTCTTCTTCTTCTCTTTCAGGATAAGGGTCTTCAGATCTTGCTGACCCTTAGCTAAACTCATGAACAATTCCTAAAATTGAGCGTTTTGAGCCTGTAGAGCCTTGATTGCTTGTTCAGTTGAAGTTTCAGAAGACATGATGCTGAAATAAACAACAAAGAAGATGAGAAAACCTGTAGGGGTACCTGTTATGAGGTGCATGGGAATGATATGTGCATGATGTGATTTCAAAGACGTCGAGAGATTCAAATTCGTAAACAAGAAATGAAACACACTTTATTAGATAAACTTGAAATCAATTGTTCAACAGATGCCTTTAAGGCATTACAGGAAAGAAAAACTGAAAAGTAAATCAAAGCTAGAAATAATCAAAAAGACAATCAGTGCTCCCATGGTCGTTTCTTGTCGGTGCGGACATAATCGTTGAGGATCCGCTTGTTTTCCAGCTGCCTAGTCAACTTCTGAATCTTCTGCTCTTGCTCGTGATACTTTTCTTGGTAAGTATCCCGCTCTTCTCTCAGCTGCATCCACGATCTCTTCAATGCCCCAATGTCAGTAGGCATATACGGGTGGAGAATGGTAGGAGGAACCCCTTCCTCATCAGCAACCTTAACAATGATAGGCAGGATGACTTCATACGGCATTCCCAACTTTTGGGCACGGATACGAACCCATCGGAGATATGGCTCCATCGAAAGAGAAGTCTTTGGACCCAGCTCGTGTGGATTAGACCTATGCACTCTATCCCAAGCTCTTATGAATCTGCGGAGTTGCTCGTCACTATCCCCTTAAAAATCAAAGACAATACCAGGCATTAGCAAATCATGAGGACTCCCTTCTAGCTCGCCCAAATTGACGTAAGGCCAAGCATGGATTATAAGTGATTCCTCCATTGGTTCCTATCAGTGAAACATTGGGGTATTCCCCACAACGATCAATAATAGCCACATCTTCCATGCCCTTGATAGTCCAAATGATGTCATTATGGGAGAGAGACATAATCCTATAGGCCCAGCCCATGCCTTCCTTGTTCTTTAAAACTAATTTGGGGAGGTGAGAAATAAACCACCTCACCAAAAATGGAGCACAGCACATCAGGGTTCCCCGCTTCCGAGCAGTACGGGCATAAAGCTGATGAAGAATGTCACCCAAGAGAGTGGGTACAGGATTACCAGACATAAAAATATTTACCGCATTCACGTCGATGAAAGCATCTGAGTTAGGAAAAAACACCAACCCATATATGAGCAAAGCCAGAATGTCTTCAAATGCCTGGAAGTCTAGATTGTCCCAGAAATGATTTGCTTTACCAACCAAGAATTTAGTCAGAAAGCCCTTTGCTCCACTTCTAGTCTCCCAATTAGACATCACTTCAGCCTTTGTCAGATGGAGGGCTGAAGCAATCTCTTCCGGCCTAAGGATCTTTTCCTAACCTGTGAACGGGGTCTGCGCCAGAATAAAGATACCAAGTAGATCAGAGAACTCTTCCAAGGTGGGGACCAACTGGTAGTCCTGAAAAGTAAAGTAATGGTACAGTGGATCAAAGAACTGGACCAAGACACTCATCATCTGCTCGTCCAATTTGGAAATGACCAAAACCAAGAGGTGACCATGTCTTCTGATAAAGGAGGTAGTATCAGACATCTTTGCAACCAATTCCTTAAGCTGAGTGGGAACCTGGACAAAGTTGATTCGAATGGTGTTCCTACGCATGGGTGCCATGACCTACAAAACAGAACAAAGATGAATCCCTCCTGTCTTTGAAATAGGTTAGTCCAATGCAAGATGCATGTAATGTCATGATGTCATGATAGAAAACACACCACAAGTATCTACAAATAGAAAACATGGTAAAGGCACACAAGTCACACAGAGAGCCCTTAGATTTCAGGCCGACAAGGAGCTTAGGTACTACCCTCTTTCAGTTCAGTTGGTTCAAACCTGTCCTAGAAATAGTAACCGGGTTCTAGAGGATCTCAATATCACTGACTACCCTCGATCGGTCATAATTCCAGTTTAGCAACCTTTTCTTGCGGCCGAAATCATCGCGAGAGTTTAGTCTCAATGAGTGTAGCATACTGCTACTGTTCTATGGCCAAGTTGGTCAATTTAAAGGTTCTAAGGTCAGTTGGTGCTTAATGACCCCTTAGCAGACCCATATTCTCCTCGTTGCGCCACAAGGGATATCGATACATACTAAAGTTCCACACCAACGTAGCTACTGCTTCAACCGTATCGGTCTACGCCGTACAGTTCCCTCACAGTTTATTGCTACTTACCTAAAGGGTATCCCCCAGATCCGGGTTAGGATCTATAGTAACTTCGATTCAAGCCCAAAAAGATAAAGCATACAAATCAAGCAATTGAAACCATTATGAACTATTCCTAAGGTACACCCCACTTATTAAGCGTCCCCAGCAGAGTCGCCAGTTCTGTGATACGGTGCGAAGAACTGACTGTTTTTGGAATGCTGGTTTGTGTTTTGCGTTTGTTTTTGCAAAATGTCGCGGTAAGCAAGAGCCGCCATCGACTTTTATTTTATCCAATAAGGAAAGGAAAAAAACACAGAAAAATTCCTTTTTTGAGATATTTCTCGGGTTCGGGGGGTAGATTATAGAAAAGGGAAGGTGTTATCACCCTTTCTATCCGTGGTTATCCACGGGCTCTTAGGTACTTGCTCATATTGTTTTCAAAATTGCTTTTCTTTGTGCTTGTGGGTTTGAAAAAGTTTTTGTTTGAAAACTTCGATTTAACTCTTGCTTCTGTCCTCAAGAGCGTATGAAGTGTTTTTGGAAAACTTTGTTCAAAAAGTGTAAGTGTGAAGAGTTTTTGTTTTTAAAAGAGCAAGTATCTAAGAACCATCTACCTACTCGAAAAAGGAATCGTTCAATGCTATCTTCCTTTAGACAATGTTATCCTACTATTGATGAGTAGGTAGCACCGTCGTTGGAGTTTGAGGGTCAATTCGAATGCGGGACTTACGATCACCAAATCAATGTTAGGACGCCTTAGCGGTAACCCTAATGTCTTAGATCATTTGTTTGAGGCAACAATATCTGAGGCAACCGTTTCGAGGAGACTATGATCTTTTAGACAAGAGGGCGACCTCTAAAGTGACCTATACTCAATGACCGCGTACGAAGGCAACCAAGTGGGGTGTACCCTAAGAGTGCGCATGTGCGAGTGTGTCGTTTTCAATTATTTTTGTCTTTGTACATGTTATGGGTGATCTAAGTTGATTTTAGGTTAAAACATTTAGTCTTGTCATGCCATCCTATTATCAAACATCTAACAGTTATAATTTGCGGGAAATAAATTGCAGAATTTAAATTACAAGGCGTCGGGTATTTACATCGCCAAAGACAAACCCTTAAAGAATAAATAAAGCGATAAAAATAATAAAAGGTCCTATTAAACTATTACAAACCGGAATCAGATACATAAATGGATGAAAGGAAATAAATCGCGTGCGGGAAACTAAGTCGAGCGCAAATTTAGGGTTTTGACCCTTTTTGTTAAAGAAATGATTTTTTTTTGGTTGTTTTTGAATTAAAAAATAAATTACCTAAGTTAATTATTAAATTAATAAATAAATAAATAAATTAATGAAAATAAATTATTTTTGGATTTTTGGTATTTAAAGAAAGAAGATAAAATTAATTAATGTTAGTAAAAACCTAATTAAGTATAATTTAATTTTAATCATTTACAAAAATATATTAAAGTTATCCTAATTAAACCTAAATTAATTTAATTAGTATTTATTAATAAAATAAAAATTAGAATTTAATTTGATAAAGAAAAATATTTTTGTGTGATTTTATTTTATAAAAAGAAAAGAATTTCTCAATTGGTTAGTAAATAAGCAAATAATATAATAATTAATAAAAATAAAATAAATGAAATAGAAAGAGAGAAAGGGGGTATGAGCCTGTATTAGGTGGTTTGAGAAGCAATATGAGGCCCAATAACATGCTGGCCTGGTTGACCTTCCTGGATTTGGTGTGTGCGCGTTGACTGGATCTATGATGGACCCTCACTCCTGGATCACCAGATCTGGCCTTGGGCCATCTGGCACTTTGATATGTGAAGGTATATGGTGAGCTGCACGCTTGGACTATGCATGTGATTACATGAAGAAAAATATATTGAGAAATTTGGAGGACCTGGGATTCGAACCCAGGTCCTGTACGTGATTGCCAGCTCGCTTTACCACTAGGCCATTTGCTTCAATTGTTAATAATATACAAACAAAATATAATATGTTAAAATACGTTAATATACAAGTAAACAATAAAAGCGCGCGTGGTTTTTTTGAATTGGCCATTGGGGAAGCGACATGCCATCGTCCCCTACCTCTAGCCCCTGCAAATATTACCTGCGGATTTGGATCCGCAGCTAAATGCGCAAGCTTGCACTAAAATCCATTCTAGGCCACATAAATCAACTCCAAACACATGGCTGAGTTCGTCTTGGCTTCCTGATTAACATTATACCCTTCTTGAACCCTGATTTCTCCTGAAAAAGAAAACCCTAAAAACAAAAACACAACCCTAGCTATGGCGATTTGGGGTTACAGCACCTATAAATGGAATTAGCTATTACAGAAAGTTAGCAAATGACATGGGGATCATGAATATGCAGTTAATTTGTGCAAAGGATGCAAGAATAATGACTTACGAATTCAAATGCAGAGCTAGGTAACGTGATACTTACAGCGCATTTGGGTGTGTATGGAAGCCTGCTTTGGATTGGTTTTGACTCAGTGAACCTCCAGGAATCGATTGGGATCACTTTTGGCTTCTGAAAACCTCTCTTGCTATGATTTCGAATTCCAACTTTTTGTCACTTTTTTCAAACTTGGTTTTGCTTGTTCTTGCAGCTTCTGGCCCTTTTTTTCGTGCCTTTTCCTTCCTTATGTAATGTATATTGCATTAGGGTAACAAATATGGCTTGAATCTTCCACATCAATGCATTGCATATTTGATTTGATCTCCTTTTGAAAGTTTGCCAAATTTGTCAAAAATAAATCCTTTTGCACATGGTATGGTGAGTACGAATTTGATGAGATTAATGATGATGATGATCTCAACCTAAAATAGCCAAAAAATCTTGGTTAATCAATGTTTGGGATTTTATATGATTTAATTTGATTTAAAATGAAATAATTCAATAAAAAATCAAATAAAATAATAAAAATAAGATATGGGCTCATGGCTGAAGCTAGGACACGTGGACAATGATGCAAGCTCAAATCAAGTGGAAAAGAATTGGCCCATTTGACAAAATTTGATGTTTTGGGGATAGTTGACTTTTGGCAATTTTGCAAAAATGCCCAACTTCAACAATGCATAACTTCTTCAATTTTGAACTTTTGGAGGTGTTCTTGGTCTTTTTAGAACTCTTGAGATGTCCTCTAACCAACCCTTTTGGTCTCATCTAATTTTGATATTCCATGCTAAAGCTATAAGTTTTGGAAAAAAAAGGTGTTTTTGCTGACTTTCAAAAATGACCTATAATGTCCAAATTTATAACTTCTTGTGAGTGCATTTTCTGATCTTGGGGTATGAATATGGATTGTAGGAAATTTCATACTCTTAAAAATGAGCTTTGTATGGGTCATTTCTCATAAAGTATGACTAAGTTATGCTTGGTCAAAGTTGACTTGACTTTTCCTATAAAACCCTAATTTAGCAACTTTTGAATCTTGGTGAATTTTGAGCAATCCTTGATGAACCATGATCAACGCTTGATAAAATGATGAAATATCCTTCAAAGTGAGAATGTTGACAAAAAATCTTGAAGTTTGACTGTATATAGGTCACAATTGACTTTTGCCCTAGCATAGTCGATTTTGGGACCCTTTGAGCAATTGGCTGAGCAAACTTCCTCTGCAAGGCTTGAAATTTGTCATGGATGATCTTGTGAACATATTAGGACATTGGGGAGCACTTGAGGTCATTTGGACTCAAGGATCTTGATGCAACACAAAACCCTAATTTGGGGAAGACTACTTTAGGAGATGATTGTCTGTCTAACTTTTGAGCAAGCTTGAGCCACTTGGAGATTTTTCTTGCAATGTTTTGAGAAATATGAGAGGGAAAATTTTGGGGTACAACACTAGGGTACACTCTCACTTTGGTTTCCTTCGGTAAACGGTCATTAAGTATAAGGTATTTTAGTGGTCGCCCTCTTGTCTAAACAAAAGATCAAAGTCCCGTTCAGAAATGTTGCCTCGGAAAGGTTGCCTCGGAAATATTGCCTCGAATATTGATCTTAAGACATTAGGGTTATTACTAAGACATCATAACATTGCTTTAGTGATTGTACGTCCCTTTCGAATTGACCCTTACAACTCCAACGACGGTGCTACCTACTCACTAATAGTGGGATAGCGCTGTCTAAAGGAAACAAGAACATAAACATTCCCTTTTCGAGTAGGTAGATGCTAGTAGGTACTTGCTCAAACAAACAAACTTTCTCACACTTACCCTTTTTAAACAAAGTTTTTAAAACGACTTCGTAACACTCTTGAATACAAAAGCAAGGGTTAAATCGAATTAAAACAAAAAACTTTTCAAAACACACAAGCACAAAAGCAATTTTTAAAATGATGAGCAAGTACCTAAGAGCCCATAGAAAACTACAGATAGGAAGGGTGCTAATACCTTCCCTTTCTATAACCTACCCCCCGTACTCAGAATCATTCGTTTCTACCTAGAATCAGCCACCACTTGCTCCCCCGTCACCTCAGGTTGCTCATCCACAACTAACAACTACTATTTCAGAAGTTCAATCAGTCCATGTTTCTGTTACTTCCATTATTTCCGCTTATAACCGTATTCCTCAAGGTTACCCGTGGGGAATGCCTAAAAATTTTATGCCATAAGGTTATAATCCAGATTCTGAAGTTGCTCCATTTGCTCAAGCATATGCTGTTACTGCGCCTCCTATGATGTATGTCGCTCCTGTTGCTAGAAATGAGATTCATTATGTTGTGCCACCTTCAGTGAGTACTGTGCCTATTATTAATGATGAAATTTATCATCCTATTCCTCCACCAAGTGAAAGTTTGGGTTTCTATGATCGACTGGACGACTTTCAGGACCAATATAATGAGATGCAGAAGGAAATGAAGGCTCTTCGAGGAAAAGGATTATTCTAGAATAACATCAACAAACTCTATTTAATTCCTAACATAAAAGTACCAGCAAAGTTTAAAGTGTCAGAATTTGAGAGATACGAGGGGAGTTCTTGTCCTCGTGACCACCTAGTGATGTATATCAAAAAGATGTCCACTCATACTGATGATCAGTGTTTGCTTATTCATTTCTTCCAGGATAGTTTAACCGGTGCCGCTTTGAAGTGGTATATGGGTTTGGACAGTAGAAATATCTGAAATTTCAATGATTTGGGTGAAGCTTTTATCAAGCAGTACAAGTATAACATGTTTGTGACACCTGACTGTGACCAACTGAGGGCGATGGCTCAGAAGGATAAAGAATCATTTAAAGAATATTCCCGTAGCGTTGGCGCGAGATTTTTGCTCAAGTGGTACCCCCAATGGGAGAGAAAGAAATGACCAAGGTCTTTCTCAAAACCCTGGGATCATTTTACGATGAAAGGATGGTTTCTAGTGCACCAAGTGACTTCACTGAGATGGTAAGTGTGATCGGTGGATCTGGAACTGACTGTTTAACGCTGGTTCGCGAAATGTCGTGAAAGCAAGAGTCGCCACCATCGTTTATTTTCTCCAACATGGAAAGGACAAAAGCACAGAAAAATTCCTTATGAGATTAGTTCTTGGTTCGGGAGGTAGATTTATAGAAAGGGAAGGTGTTAGCACCCTTTCTATCCATGGTTATCCATGGGCTCTTAGATACTTGCTCATTTGTGTTTTCAAAATTGTTTGTTTGCTTTTCAACTGTGGGTTTAAAAAATTTTCTTTGAAAATTTTAGTTCAACTCTTGTATCAGTCCTCAAGAGTGTTTGAAAAGTTGTTTTTGAAAGTTTTTTTTGAAAAGTGTCGGTGTGAAAAGAAGTTTTTTGATTTGTTTTTGAATTAGAGCAAGTATCTACGAGTCATCTACCTACCCTAAGGAATTCGTCTGTGTAAATGTCCTTAAGATAGTGCCATCCCACCATTGAGAGGTAGGTAGCACCACCGTTGGAGGTGTTCGGGTCAATTCGAGGGTTCGGGACATGGTGATCACCGGAGCAATAGGAAGACACCTTAGAAGCTACCCTCATGCCATGTTCATGGACATGAGGACTTACTAAAACATCCTCTACTCGACGACCACCTTTCGAGGGGCAAGGCAACAATGAGGCGTACCCTAGGGGTGGTGTGTGATTTGTGTGTCGTTTTCAGTTATATTTGTCTTGTTCATGCATTGGTGTTCTACGCTTTGTTTTTATTTTTGGCATTCATTCTTTCATGCAAATTATTAACAGTTAAAAGATGCGAGAAGATAAAAGTCCTATACTATTACAAAGGCGCGAGTCTACATCGCCAAATTATTTCCAAGACCCGATTTAAAATAAAATAAAATGCGGAAAATAAATACCCTAATTAATCTATTACAAGGCTTTGGGATAAATACATGAAATTTATAAAAAGAAATAAAAGTAAATGCGAAAAGAAATAAGATCGAGAATGCGAGGGCGTTGGACCCTTTTAAAGAAATTAAATTGAAATTATGAAATTAATTAAATTAAATAAAGGAAAAAGACTTATTTTTTTGATATTTTTTGTACTTTATGAAATTAAGAAAATTAATGGAATTAAAAACCCTAATTCTAAACTATTTTTAATTTGTTAAAAAAATGTTTAAGTTATACCTAGTTTTAACCTAATTATTTAATGATAAATTTATTTACAAAAATAATTAATTACTGGTGATAATAAGAAGAAATTTTAATTATTAAAAAAGAATAAAAAGCTAGAAACCCTAATTTTTATGTTTTTATTTATTTATTAAGAAAGCATTAAAATTAAACCTAAAATTAAAACTAAATTAATTATTAAATTTATCTACAAAATAAAAACATTAGTGAATTAAATAATAAAATATACTTTTATTTTTGTCTTTTCTGATTTTTTGGTATTTTTATATTAAAAAAAAATTAATTTAAGGAATTAAAATAAAACAAATAATGTAATTAAAATAAATAAGAAAAAAAAATAAAAAGAGAGAAAAATGCAAACATGGGGGGTTTGTTGGCCCTTTTGGAGGTATGTTTGAGCAATTTTGGCCCATTGAAGCTTGGCCTTGTTTGACTTTCTCAGCGCGCGTGTGGCATGTTTGACTGATGTATGGCCATTGGATTGATGTTGTGGGACGCATGGCCAGCTTGAGCGTAGGGTGCATGGTGGACTTCTGGACATGCTGGGTACCTAATCACATTATGAGAAAAAATAGAAAGAAATATGGGGGACCTGGGAATCGAACCCAGGCCCCAATGCTTGCAAACGTTCCTCTCCACCAACTGTGCCAGCGCATTTATTCATAAGCCTAATGGAATGCAATTATTATAAGAAAAGATAAAAGTTAGTGGTCTGAACCAATAAAAACGCGCGCCAACTTTGAATAGCCCAATGAACTCTAGCCACGCATGCTTCTTCTCCATGTTATACCTGCAACTAGAACCAAATAGCGAGGGTTTTAAACCCCCACTAACCCTGGACCTGGAAAATAGCGATTAGGCCATACAAGCATATAAAAAGGGCACGATATGGTTGTTGTGTTCGTATGAATGTCGTGAATTCAATGGTACCGGTCTTATAGCCTAATTTTTCCAGAGGAACAAAGCCCTCTTTTAAAGTCTCTGCAACCCTAAAGGGCTCCCATGGTGGATTCGTGCACAGGCCTTAAAAACTCAATTGAATAATACTGTTAGCTTTAGAATAATTAAATTAGTATGAAACAACAAGAAAAATGCATAGATGATACGTATAAATCAAAACATGAATATGAGAAATATTAAGAACAGGACGGTTTCGTTCTACCGTTTCTTGGGGTTAGAAGCTGTGGTTTTGATCCAGAAAGTTTCCTTGAGGCCTTGGCAAGCTATTGGAATGATTATTTCGCTTTGAATTGCGCTGGAACTGTGTTTTCAGTTTTGAAGTTTTTCACAAAAAATGCAAAGTTTGTCTATGGTTTGAGGCACAGCTTTCAGGTTCTTCAGTATTAGGTTTGCATTGTGTATGTATATGGGACGAATTAGGGTAGAAATTTGAGTCCATAAACCTTTGCATTGATGAATCAAATATTTGATTTTCATGTAATCTTTTCCAATCTTTTCCATGCCCTTTTGATATCAATCATGGCCAAATCTTTCCAAATTGAGTGTGCACGAAATCTTGGAGTTATGATAGACCTATTAGCTGCATAAAAAGATTTAAAATGCATGCTTGAGTATTTTTGTCATATTTTATTTAATTAAATGAATTAATAGTGATAAAAATTCAAATAAATAATAAAATATGATGAAATAAATCCCCTTTGGGTCAAATGGTCGTGCATAGCCTTTGGATGATGATTCTTGGAAGAAAATGTGGCCCATTAGCAATTTTGAGGCATTTGAAGCAAAGTTGACTTTTCAAATTTCCCAAAAATTTCCCAACTTCCACAAGGCATATCTTGCTCAATGTTTAAGCTTTGATCATGTTCTTGGACATTTTGGAAAGGTCTTGAAGTCCTCTAACCAATGCCTTTGGTCCCATGTCATTTTGATTTACCAATCTCATGTTATGGTCTTTGACTTAAAGTGCCTTTTTGTTGACTTTTGAAAATGACCTATAATGTTGAGATTGATAACTTTTTGTGAGAGCATTTCTTGGACTTGAAGTGTGAAGAGGAGTTGTCGAAAATGTCATTCTCTTCAAAATGAGCTTTGGATGGAATTTTTCTGATGAACCATGAAAAAGTTATGCCTTGGTCAAGTTACAGTTGACTTTTTCAACTGTCCAAATATGGAAACTTTTGCATCTTGAGACTTTTTGAGCCATGCCTTGAGAATCATGATCAAGAATTGATCAAATGATGTTTGTGGCTTCAAAATAAGATGTTGACCAAAAATTTGGACTTTTGACTGTCAAATGACCATTTTGCCCCTACAGTTGACTGTTGAGCAATTAGGGTTTTTGACTGTGCAATTTTGTGCTGTAAGTCTTGAAACTTGGCATATGGATGCTTGACCATGTTTATAGGCATGTGGGACTTGATTGGACCCTTGGAAACTTCAATTTCTCTGCCAGAACCAAAACCCTAATTTTTGACTGTTAGGAGGCCCTTGAACTATGCAACCCTTGGGAGATTTTGAAGCATGCTCTTTGCAAATCTTGAAGAATATGGGAGGGAAAATTTTAGGGTACAACAGTTGCCCCTATTCAATCTTCTTAGACCTGAGGATGCAGATTGGCTGACGTGCCTTTCGTAATCCGAAGGTGGAAGATGATTGAACACTAGAGTGCCTAGAAATTTGCGCTCACATGTTAGCAGTGTGATGGTGGGAATGGGCTTATAGATGCCATTTGGAGATTGATGGATAAGTGGATGGGCTTATAGATGCCATCTGGGTGTCGATCGCGTAAGAGATTCCTTAGCGAGAACTTGCGTACCTGAAAAAAGAGAATGATTACCTGGCCTGGTACAGGAGCTGGTCTTCAAACTTTTTGTATAGATGCACCCTGTTATAGGAGTTGGGTATGGAGCTTCAAACGGTGATGAATGAACCAGGGATGGTTACTACCTCAACGGGATGATGAGAGAACCTTGGACGATTACTACCTCAACAGGAACGCTGAGAGAACCTTGGACGATTACTACCTCAACAGAAACACTGAGAGAATCTTGGACGATTACTACCTCAACAGGAACGCTGAGAGAATCTTGGATGTCTTCTACTGGGATAAGAATCAGGGAGATCTTAGGGTCGATCTGACTGAACCGGAGAAGGCCTTTGACTGGATAAGAATCAGGAAAATCTTAGGGTCGATTTAACTGAACCGGACAAGGTCTTGAAATATCTTCAACCGGATAAGAATCAGGGAGATCTTAGGGTCGATCTGACTGAACTGGAGAAGGCCTTTGACTGGATAAGAATCAGGAAAATCTTAGGGTCGATTTAACTGAACCGGACAAGGTCTTGGAATATCTTTAACTGGATAAGAATCAGGGAGATCTTAGGGTCGATCTGACTGAACCAGAGAAGGCCTTTGACTGGATAAGAATCAGGAAAATCTTAGGGTCGATTTAACTGAACTGGACAAGGTCTTGGAATCTTCAACTGGATAAGAATCAGGGAGATCTTAGGGTCGATCTGACTGAACTAGAGAAGGCCTTTGACTGGATAAGAATCAGGAAAATCTTAGGGTCGATTTAACTGAACCGGACAAGGTCTTGGAATCTTCAACTGGATAAGAATCAGGGAGATCTTAGGGTCGATCTGACTGAACCAGAGAAGGCCTTTGACTGGATAAGAATCAGGAAAATCTTCGGGTCGATTTAACTGAACCAGGCTAGGTCTTGGAATATCTTGAACTGGATAAGAATCAGGGAGATCTTAGGCTCGATCTGACTGAACCAGAGAAGGCCTTTGACTGGATAAGAATCAGGAAAATCTTAGGGTCGATTTAACTGAACCAGACTAAAGTCTTGGACATAGCTGAGAACTTAACTGGATCTTTTCCTGAAAGGTAAAGGTCAGTCATATGCAATGCATGATATGGATCAAGCAATGATGTTCTCAACATAAATGAGATTTGTAAGATATGATGCATTTATGCATGCTATAATGTATGGAAATGTGATGTTTATGAATGTATGTTTTCGTCCAGGAAAGTAAATCCTTGACGGGTGCCGGGAAGTTAACTCTTGGGTTGATGTACTGAGAATAGTGCTTTGTTGTTTCCACTGGGGATGATAGTTGCAAGAATACCGATAGGAGAAGATAACTCCGTTGGGGAATAAACTTGACGAATGGATTACTCTGCGGGGAGAAAATTATTCTAGCGATCTTGCTGAGGGAATTATACTCTGTGGGGAGAGAGGTACTTTGCTAGGATATTGATGGTAACTTCGCCGGGGATACCGTTGTTGTGTTGGAAGTGTTAATAGACTTCGCTGGGGATAAGAAGACTTCGTCGGGGACGATCTTTCCGTGGCTTTTGGCTGAGGATAACCCAGTTATATCCTGGTAGGGAAATAACCTTTGAATAAAACCGGGAGTCGCGTTCGTGCTCTACGGGGGATAAGCTTCCAGAATCTACTGGGGATAAGCTTACTGCTTGGGGAGATGGATTCCAACTTTCCTGGGGAAACTGGATTGGACTCTCCTGGGGAAACTTTGAGATGTACTGGAAGTAACTCCACCGAATGTCTGGTTGACCGCCGGGGAACAATCTTAGATCAAGACTGCCGAGGATGCTTGTTAGGAATGTCCGTATACTGTGCTGGGGAATATTGAGATCTGCGGGGGATACTCAACTTCCTCAAGGCTGATAATAGCTTTGCTTGGGGAGAGTGCACTGACTTGCTGGCTCACTCTCTGGGGAATTAAGATATCTGGTTATGTTCTTCAGCTGAACCCACCTTTATACCTTGGAGGACAGAACAATTAGATTGCTTAGACAACTCTTTATTGCCCCTGTTTCTAATGTTACCTGTAATTAATCCTTTGTTTCGTATGCAAATATTCATGAGTTAGAAAATTATTGTCAATGCATATATCACAAATTGAACCTTGGACGTTCTTCGCAAAACAAAACAGAAAAGGAAAAACAATTTGCAATGTTAACTGAAAAGTGATTTTTGTATTGATTTTTGAATTTTCCTGTAAAATAGGCGTTTATGTACAAGAGGCTGACGTCCTAGTAAGAGAACGCCGCCGAACAAAAGAGTTTATACAAACTGTACAAAGGGAAAAATAAAACAGCTATGTGAAAAGAATGATCCCACTGGGTTCCAACTCTGCTATCGCCTTTATATCTTCGAGCGTCTCATCACTTGATGACCTAGTTGACGATGAAGCTGATTGATCGATGCCGTCTGAACTTGATGTAGATACCGGATTCTGGATGCAAAGTGATCCAATGAGACATAGTATTACGCTTTATCCCTAACTTTTGCCTGGACCTCCCTTTCGGGTTTTCAGTCCACCGGGATACCCATTTTTTCCCAAGCCGCCTTTTCAGGTTTTCGACTTGCCGGGTGTACAAATTTTTTCATTTCATCCCTTCATTTTGCCCGAACCCTTTTGTTTCGCCGGGAAGCCCTAATTTTTGCCTAGGTATGTCAACCTAGCGGGTCTTTTTTCATGCGTAGTATCTTTTTACTATGTCTACATTGGCGGGGTGAGGAAGGTCGTCACCATCCATGTTGGTTAGAATCATGGCTCCTCTTGAGAACACATGTTTAACCACAAATGGCCCTTCGTACGTAGGGGTCCATTTGCCCCTTGGAACACTCTGAGGAAGAATGATACGCTTGATTACCAGATCCCCAACTTGATATTCTTGTGGTCTGACCTTTTTGTTAAATGCCCTGATCATCCGTTTTTGGTACGTTTGACCATGACAGATAGCAGCAAGCCTTTTTTCGTCAATTAGATTTAGCTGATCAAGTCGTGTCTGGATCCAGTCATTTTCGCTCAGATCTGCATCCTTCATTATCCGGAGAGAGGGTATCTGTACTTCGATTGGTAAGACTGCCTCCATACCGTAGACCAAGGAGAAAGGAGTTTCCCCGGTTGACGTCCTGGCTGAGGTACGGTACCCATGTAGAGCAAACGGTAACATCTCGTGCCAATCTTTATAAGTCACTGTCATCTTCTGCACAATTTTCTTAATGTTTTTATTCGCTGCTTCTACAGCCTCATTCATCTTCGGCCGGTAAGGAGAAGAGTTGTGGTGCTGTATCTTAAATTGCTCGCAGAGCTCAGTGATCATCTTGTTATTGAGATTGGTACCATTGTCTATAATGATCCTTTCAGGGACGCTGTACCGGCAGATCAGATTGTGCCGAATGAACCGTGCTACAACGTTCTTGGTTACTGTGGCATAAGAAGCTGCTTCAACCCACTTCGTGAAGTAATCAATCGCTACCAGGATGAAGCGATGCCCGTTGGATGCCGTAGGTTTAATCTCGCCGATCATATCTATGCCCCACATTGCAAAAGGCCAAGGCGCAGTCAGAACATTTAGAGGAACTGGAGGAACATGCACCTTGTCTGCATATATCTGGCATTTATGGCATGTCCGAGAGTGTTGGTAACAGTCGGCTTCCATTGTGGACCAGAAATACCCTGCCCGAAGGATCTTCTTTGCCATAGTGTGTCCACTGGAATGTGTTCCGAAGGTCCCTTCATGTAGCTCTTCCACGATCCTTTCTGCTTCAGTCTTATCCACACAACGCAGTAAGGTCGAATCATGGTTTCGCTTATACAGGATGTCGTTGCTAAGGAAGAACTTCGCTGCGAACCTTCTCAGAAACTTCTTATCGTTGACAGACGCACCTTCGGGATACTCCTGAGCTTCCAAGTATCTCTTCACCTCATGGTACCAAGGCTTCTCAGTCACCAATTCAGTCTCGAGATCACAACAGTATGCCGGTTCGTCCAGTTTCCAGATGATGATTCGGGGAGCCTCATTGTCCCATTTGACCTTGAACATAGAAGACATCGTAGCTAACGCGTCTGCTAACTGATTCTCCTCTCTTGGAAAATGTTCAAAGGTTATCTCTGTGAAGTGGGGGATCAAGGTCAACACACATTCTCTGTAAGGAATAAGATTCCGATGTTTCGTATCCGACTCCCCTTTGATCTGATTGATCACGAGAGCGGAATCTCCGAAGACACTCAGAAACTTGATCCTTAGGTCGATCGCAGCTTGAAGACCCATGATGCACGCCTCATACTCTGCCATGTTGTTGGTGCAGTTGAAACATAGCCGGGCAGTAAGGGGAGTATGAGTGCCTTGAGGGGATATGATCACAGCGCCGATGCCGTTACCCAAAGCGTTGGAGGCTCCGTCAAAGTGCATAGACCATCGGGATCCTTCCTCAGGTCCTTCATCCGGTCCAGGTACTTCACAATCAGTCACTATCATGATACTCTCGTCTGGAAACTCGAAGTTCATTGACTGATAGTCGTCTACTGCCTGATGTACCAAGTGGTCTGCCAATACACTTCCTTTGATGGCTTTCTGAGTCGTGTACTGGATGTCGTATTCTGTCAAGATCATTTGCCATCTTGCTATTCTCCCAGATAGAGCAGGCTTTTCAAATATGTACTTTATAGGATCCATCTTTGAGATCAACAAGGTAGTGTGAGTTAGCATATACTGTCTCAGCCGGCGAGCAGCCCATACCAAAGCGCAGCAAGTTTTCTCAAGCAGTGAGTATCGGGTCTCACAGTCGGTAAACTTTTTGCTAAGGTAATAAATGGCATGCTCTTTTCGGCCAGACTCGTCATGCTGCCCCAGAACACACCCCATTGAGTTGTCAAGTACTGTCAGGTATAGTATCAGAGGTCTCCCCTCAACCGGTGGCATAAGAATGGGTGGTTCTTGGAGATACTCTTTGATTCTGTCAAAAGCGGCCTGACATTCATCATTCCAACGTACTACCTGATCTTTCTTCAGCAGCTTGAAGATTGGTTCACAAGTAGCAGTTAGGTGTGAGATGAATCGGGCAATGTAATTCAGGCGTCCTAAAAAGCCTCTGACCTCTTTCTCTGTCTTAGGAACTGGCATCTCTTGAATGGCTTTAACCTTGGCAGGGTCCACTTGAATACCCTCATCACTTATAACGAAGCCTAGCAACTTCCCAGATCTAACCCCGAAGGTACACTTGTTCGGATTCAACCTCAGCTTGTACAACTTCAGACGATCAAACAATTTCTGCAGATGATGAAGGTGTTCTTCCTCAGTTTGGGACCTTGCAATCATGTCGTCAACATATACTTCTATCTCATGATGGATCATGTCATGAAATAAAGCAACCATGGCACGTTGGTAGGTTGCCCCAGCATTTTTCAGTCCGAAAGGCATGACCTTGTAGCAGAAGGTGCCCCACTGAGTAACAAAGGTAGTTTTTTCCATGTCTTCAGGAGCCATCTTGATTTGATTGTAACCTGAAAAACCATCCATGAAAGAGAACACCTTATACTGAGCAGTATTGTCAACCAGGACATCAATGTGAGGTAGAGGGAAGTCGTCTTTGGGGCTGGCCCTGTTCAGATCCCGGTAGTCGACACACATTCTGACCTTTCCATCTTTCTTTGGTACTGGCACCACATTAGCGACCCACTGAGGGTAAGAAATCACTGCGAGAAACCCGGAGTCAAACTGTTTCATAACCTCGGCTTTGATCTTCTCAGACATCTCTGGACGCATACGGCGGACCTTTTGCTTAACTGGAGGGCAGTCCTCCTTGGTAGGCAGATGATGTACCACAATGTCGGTATCCAACCCGGGCATGTCTTCGTAGGACCAGGCAAAGATCTCCACATAATCATGTAACATCTGAGTTAACCGTTGCTTCACGCTGAGCTATAGGTTGGCACCAATTTTAACCTCCTTTATGTCCGTCTCGGTACCCAGATTTATTGTTTCCACCGGCTCTTCATGTGGTTGAATTGCCCTCTCTTCCTGGAGTAACAGTCTTGCAAGCTCGCCAGGCACTTCGCAATCATCTTCACCTTCGTCTTCGGCTAAGTTGATCGGATTTTCGAAGTCATAACTGGCAGTAGCAGAGTCGTTACCAGTGAGATCCAGAGTGGATTGAAACCTGTATGAGTGAGTGTGTGTAAATACAACTGTTTTGCAATATATAAAGAAAGGAAAGAAAGAAAAGGAGCATAAGATTTGAAATGCGAGAAAACGTCCAAGGTCTTTATTCATGATATATGAAATGACAATTAATATACCCTCACAAATGAAGCCACGGTGCCCCGGGTAAGACACCGGGCCATAGAGTTTTATTTGTTTATTACAAATAACAAAACAAAGGAGTTTATTACTGCGTAACAAAAGTAACAGGAGTATAATCTTTAGCAATCCAATTGGTCAATCCGCCATCAGTCGTCGGGTAGATCCAACTATCAAACTCTGACTCTTCCACCTCACCTTCATCCCCAATAGCATTCACTCCTGGGTTGGTAATGAGCACAGGAGGTCTTCTGGTCCTTGCCTTGCGCACAGCCCTCTGAGCCTCTGCAGTAAAACCCAGTCCAAACTTGTCAGTTTTAAGAGTGAAATCAGGGAGCCTGCCCCAGTTAGCATATTCACCTTTCTCGATCACGGCCCGGGCATCCTTCAGGGAAGCCATCTTCAAAGGAACATCCTCTTCAACCACTGTTTCTGCTGCTGCCAATGTTGGAGGTACCTCTTCAAAATGCTGAAAGGGGGTTTCAATAAACTCCCCGTCCATCTCAATATACCTGAAGGAATTCAAATGGCTCACCATATACTCCTCCTCTCCCTGCACAGTGACAATCTTCCCTCTGACGGGGTACTTGAGCTTCTGGTGTAGGGTAGAGGTCACTGCCCCAGCTTTGTGAATCCAAGGTCGACCCAGTAGACAAGAATACGATGGACGGATATCCATCACATAGAAAGTAGAGTCGAATACTTGAGAACCCACACGAATAGGAATGTCTATTTCTCCATGGACCATCCTCTTAGAACCGTCAAAGGCTCTGACGATGGTGTTGCTAGGTTTCAGCTCCAGGCCTTCACAATCCAACTGGTCTAAGGCCTTTTTGGGTAGCACATTCAGGGAAGAACCAGTGTCCACCAACATGTGAGCAAGAGTAGTGCCCCTGCATTCAATAGAGACATGCAGGGCGTCATTGTGGTCCTTTCCCTTAGCAGTAAGGTCAGCATCCGAGAAACCCAAACCATTGTCGGCTGTCAAATTAGCTACGCAATCAGTAAACTGGACTGCAGATGTCTCCTGTGGCACATGGGCCGTCTTGAGGAATGAAATCAAGGCCTTAGCATGGGCCTCTGAGCACAGCAGCAAGGAGAGCATGGAGATCTTGGAGGGGGTATGCCCCAGCTGTTCAACAACATTAAAATCGCTCTTCTTGATTATCTTCAGGATTTCCTCCATCTCTTGTTGGGAGGCCTCAACATTCACAGATTTTGGTTCCTCTATCCGGGCAGGCTCATCTTCAATCCCTTTGCCCCGAGCATTAGATGACTCGGCAGTAGGGGAAACAACTTGATCAGAAATGGGAACAGGTGTACTTGCAGGTGTTATAGTGAGGGGTCTTCGAATAGCGGGTGGCGCAATGTCAGGCGAGAAGAGCCTGCCACTGCGGGTTACTTTGGCTGGACCAGTGATATTGCTGATACTGGTGCCAGTGTTGAACTCTTGCTTTATTCCATGTACATACACATCTGCCCCATAGTGCCATGGGACAACCTTATCAGATTCATAGGGGAGAGGCCCCGGAACAGTAATCACAATGGGTGCGACAGTCATGATTTTAACCGGCTTCCTCGGGAGAGCCTTGATCGGATTATTGAAAATGGTAACAACAGATACTTCTTCCACCGGAACAAACTGAACAGCAGTCTTCTTGAACATAATCTCTTTGCTGTCCATCAGGCTTTGGATGCCCAACTTCAGCAAAGGACAACCAGAAAGGGAAACAACACAGAAAAGGCAACCTTCACTACAACCCGGAAATAAACCGGCCAGCAGTAGGTTCCTCTTAACAGTCATCAGAGGAGTAGCTACATCATTCACAGAAATGGCATACACGTCTTCATCAACGACATTCACTCCATGCTGGGGCATAGGAGCAGTCACCACATTTGGCCTCTCAGGCGCTTCAAATTGTATCTCTTTTGCATCAATAAGGTCTTGCACCTTATTCCTTAAGGCCCAGCAATCATCAGTGGAATGCCCCGGGCTATCGGAGTGATAAGCACAGCGGGCATTTGGATTGTACTTGGGAGAAGCCGTATTCATAACCTTCGGGGCCTCTCTAACAGTCACCAAATTGGTGGATAGCAACTGCGGCAAGATTTGCGATAAGGTCATACTCAGCCGGGTGAACTCCCTTCTGGGTCTTTCAGCCCTTTATGGATTGGTTTGCCGAGGAGCGGCAGCAGGCTTTGCAATCATCACCGCATTGATAGATTGGCGGCGTTCAGGTTTCTCTTGCCTTCTAGGCCCATATACAGCACTGGCCTCCTTCTTAAAGGGCTTCTTCTCAGAACTTGCAGATGCACCCTTCTGAATTTTACCGGACTTCATTCCAGCCTTTATCCTCTCTCCAGTCAGAATAAGATCAGTAAACCCTACAGACGAATTACCGATAAGATGATTGAAAAACGGCCTGGAGAGGGTCCCCAAGAACATATCTACCAGCTCGCGGTCAGTTAACGGAGGATGCACCCTGCCAGCCAGATCCCTCCACTTCTGTGCATACTCTTTGAAACCTTCGCTTGATCCTAGCGACATACCCTGGAGTTGGGTACGTGTAGGAGCAAGGTCGGCATTATATTGATACTGCTTATAAAAAGCAGTAGCCAACTCCTCCCAGTTACGAACCTTGGTCCCATCCAGCTGATAGAACCATTCGAGATGAGTCCCTGAAAGACTCTCCTGGAAGAAGTGGATCCACAAGTTCTTGTCCACTGAGTACGGTTGAATCTTCCGCACATAAGATCTGAGGTGTAGCTTGGGACAAGACGCCCCGTCATATTTGGTGAAAGATGGTGCCTTAAACTTGTGAGGAATAATCACAACAGTAGATAAGCCCAAGTCTCCAAAATCCAGCCCATGCACTTGTTGGATCTCCATTGCATTCAGTCTGTCTTCCAACTGCTTATACCGGTCTTCAGCAGGAGGATATTGTTCCTCATTAAAGTCAGTCTCGTTGTCAGAGACTACCGGACTAGAACCTTTTCCCCCTTGGGGACTGCTCTTGCGTATAGAAGAACCAGCTTCCTCATTCTGCAGAGTATTGCCAAACCTTCGGCCCGAGTTGAAAAGAACAGTTCTCTTCTTCTTCTTCTTCTCCTTCTTCAGGAGTAAAGCCTTCAGCTCTTCTTGGCCTTGAGCCAAACCCATGATCAGCTCCTGAAATTGCGCATTCTGCGCCTGAAGAGCCTTGATAGACATCTCGGTTGATGATGAGTCAGGGTTCATGATGCTGAAATAAACAGCGAAGAATAGTAAGCAACCTGAAAAGAAGAAAACCTGCTATGCACATGATGAATGATATGTGTTTATGCAATGCATTCAAGGGTTCGAAAGTTCAAATTTGTTGTAGACAAAAAAAGGAACACACGTTATCATTAAGGAAATAATTGTTCAGTACATCAAAGCCTCATGGGCACACATTACAAAAGCAAATCAATCCCAAAAGACACTACGCATCCTCTTTGGAGCTATGTAGGTGTTGAGATTCCTCTCCTCGTGCAATAGGCGGGTGAGCTCCAAGACCTTCTTTTCACTAGCATGTAGACTGGTCTCAAGAGAATTTCGTTCTTCCTTAAGCTGGATCCAGCTCTTCTGCATCTCTTCCCAGGACGTGGGCATGTCAGGATGTTGAATAGTGTAGGACACTTCTCCTTCTAATACTGGCTCTTTGATCACAGGGAGCATATGAGGATATGGCATCACTAACTTCTGGGAGCGGGCTCGTACCCACTTGAGATAAGGTTCCAATGGGATGGAATTCCTGTGCCCCAGTGTCTTACTGTCTATCTTACTGGGCATCCTCCAAGCTCTGATAAATCTCTGGCGAAGTCCTTGTGCATCGTTGTCGAAGTCAAAAACTATGTCAGGAATTAACATGTCATGAGGGCCGTCCCTCAGAGCATAACCAAACTGTCTCCAAGCCAGGCATGGGTTGTAAGTAATACCTCCTCTGATTCCAAGTAAAGGAACATTAGGATACTCCCCGCAACGATCAATGATAGTGACATCCTCTCTGGACCGAGGGCACCAATGTATATCTGCATGTGTAAGAGTCATCAACCGTTGTGACCATCTCAAACCCCGCTCGTTCTTCAAAACTGATTGTGGAAGGTGCGAAATAAACCACCTTCCCAGGAGAGGAGTGCAGCACATGAGGACACCTCTTTTTTTCATGGTTCGAGTGTAACATGAGTGAAGGATGTCCCCCAGCAACGTAGGTATAGGATTCCTGGACATGAAGATCTGGACAACACTGATATCTATAAGCTGATCTGGGTTAGGGAACAACACCAACCCATAGACAAGGAGGGCCACAACTTCTTCAAAAGCTTGTAAGTCAAGGGAGTTCCAACATTCCTGGGCCTTTTCAAACAGAAACCTGGCTAAGAACCCTTTGATGCCACTTCTAACTTCCCAATGTCCCTTGAGGTCAGATGATTGTAGGTGTAAGGCTTTAGCAATCTCTTCAAGCTTGGGTTCCTTTTCCGTACCGTTGTAGGGTAGTTGATCAAGGATAGGGATCTTCAGAAGCCGGGAGAACTCCTCCAATGTAGGCACCAGTTGATAATCCAGGAAAGTGAAACAGTGATGCAGAGGGTCAAAGAACTGGAACAGGACCTTTATTATATCTTCCTCAATGTTGGTATTGACCAAGCTGATGAGTCTTCCATGTCTCTCACTGAATGAAGAGCTCTCGGGAATCCTGGATATAAGCTCTTTAAGCTGAGGAGGGATCCTTACAAGGCTGATTTGAATTGTCTTTCTGCGAACAGTTTCCATGTCCTACAAAACAAGAACAAAGATGAAGATTCGAACCCCTGAAATGGTTAGTCAATGCATATGATGCTGGATGATGTCATGATGCTATGATTAAACACACCACAAATATTTACAAAGGCAAACATGTAAGGCACACAAGTCACACAAGACAAGCCCTTAGAGTTTAGGCCAGCATGGGGTCTGGGTATTACCCTCTTGAAGTTGGTGGGCTCAACCTGTCCTATTAGAAGTAACCGGGTTCTAAGGGTCCCAATATCACTGGATTGCTTTCATTGTTCATCGTTTTGATTTAGCCACTGAACTGGCGACCGAAATATTCCAGGAAAGCAACCCTCAATTGAGTGTAGTATCGAGTATCAACCAACCTCGGACTGCACCAAAGTCAGTTATCTCACTACCCTAAAGAGGCCAAGATAGTTCAATTAAGGTTCCTAAGGTCAGTTGATGCTTCACGACACCACGCGGAGGCCCCGTACTCTCCTTGACTGAACTCAAGGGTTACCGGTACACACCAAAGTGCCACATCAACGTAGCAGACTATTTCAACCATGTCGGTATACCTCGCACAGTTCCCTCACAGCCTTGTTTCTACTTTCTAAGAAGGTATCCCCAGATCCGGGTTAGGATCTATAGAACTCCCAAGACAGTCCCACAATTTAAAGCAAACAAGTCAAAGCAATTGAAAACACAGTGATCTTAGTCCTAAGGTACACCTCACTTTAAAGTAATCCCCAGCAGAGTCGCCAGTTCTGTGATCGGTGGATCTGGAACTGACTGTTTAACGCTGGTTCGCGAAATGTCGCGGAAGCAAGAGTCGCCACCGTCTTTTATTTTCTCCAACATGGAAAGGACAAAAGCACAGAAAAATTCCTTATGAGATTAGTTCTCGGTTCGGGAGGTAGATTTATAGAAAGGGAAGGTGTTAGCACCCTTTCTATCCATGGTTATCCATGGGCTCTTAGATACTTGCTCATTTGTGTTTTCAAAATTGTTTGTTTGCTTTTCAACTGTGGGTTTAAAAAAGTTTCTTTGAAAATTTCAGTTCGACTCTTGTATCAGTCCTCAAGAGTGTTTGAAAAGTTGTTTTTGAAAGTTTTTTTTGAAAAGTGTCGGTGTGAAAAGAAGTTTTTTGATTTGTTTTTGAATTAGAGCAAGTATCTACGAGTCATCTACCTACCCTAAGGAATTCGTCTGTGTAAATGTCCTTAAGATAGTGCCATCCCACCATTGAGAGGTAGGTAGCACCACCGTTGGAGGTGTTCGGGTCAATTCGAGGGTTCGGGACATGGTGATCACTGGAGCAATAGGAAGACACCTTAGAAGCTACCCTCATGCCATGTTCATGGACATGAGGACTTACTAAAACATCCTCTACTCGACGACCACCTTTCGAGGGGCAAGGCAACAATGAGGCGTACCCTAGGGATGGTGTGTGATTTGTTTGTCGTTTTCAGTTATATTTGTCTTGTTCATGCATTGGTGTTCTACGCTTTGTTTTTATTTTTGGCATTCATTCTTTCATGCAAATTATTAACAGTTAAAAGATGCGAGAAGATAAAAGTCCTATGCTATTACAAAGGCGCGAGTCTACATCGCCAAATTAATCCAAGACCCGATTTGAAATAAAATAAAATGCGGAAAATAAATACCCTAATTAATCTATTACAAGGCTTTGGGATAAATACATGAAATTTATAAAAAGAAATAAAAGTAAATGCGAAAAGAAATAAGATCGAGAATGCGAGGGCGTTGGACCCTTTTAAGGAAATTAAATTGAAATTATGAAATTAATTAAATTAAATAAAGGAAAAAGACTTATTTTTTTGATATTTTTTGTACTTTATGAAATTAAGAAAATTAATGGAATTAAAAACCCTAATTCTAAACTATTTTTAATTTGTTAAAAAAATGTTTAAGTTATACCTAGTTTTAACCTAATTATTTAATGATAAATTTATTTACAAAAATAATTAATTACTAGTGATAATAAGAAGAAATTTTAATTATTAAAAAAGAATAAAAAGCTAGAAACCCTAATTTTTATGTTTTTATTTATTTATTAAGAAAACATTAAAATTAAACCTAAAATTAAAACTAAATTAATTATTAAATTTATCTACAAAATAAAAACATTAGTGAATTAAATAATAAAATATACTTTTATTTTTGTCTTTTCTGATTTTTTGGTATTTTTATATTAAAAAAAAATTAATTTAAGGAATTAAAATAAAACAAATAATGTAATTAAAATAAATAAGAAAAAAAAATAAAAAGAGAGAAAAATGCAAACATGTGGGGTTTGTTGGCCCTTTTGGAGGTATGTTTGAGCAATTTTGGCCCATTGAAGCTTGGCCTTGTTTGACTTTCTCAGCGCGCGTGTGGCATGTTTGACTAATGTCCATGGTGGACTCCAGATCATGGCCATTGGATTGATGTTGTGGGACGCATGGCCAGCTTGAGCGTAGGGTGCATGGTGGACTTCTGGACATGCTGGGTACCTAATCACATTATGAGAAAAAATAGAAAGAAATACGGGGGACCTGGGAATCGAACCCAGGTCCCAATGCTTGCAAACGTTCCTCTCCACCAACTGTGCCAGCGCATTTATTCATAAGCCTAATGGAATGCAATTATTATAAGAAAAGATAAAAGTTAGTGGTCTGAACCAATAAAAACGCGCGCCAACTTTGAATAGCCCAATGAACTCTAGCCACGCATGCTTCTTCTCCATGTTATACCTGCAACTAGAACCAAATAGCGGGGGTTTTAAACCCCCACTAACCCTGGACCTGGAAAATAGCGATTAGGCCATACAAGCATATAAAAAGGGCGCGATATGGTTGTTGTGTTCGTATGAATGTCGTGAATTCAATGGTACCGGTCTTATAGCCTAATTTTTCCAGAGGAACAAAGCCCTCTTTTAAAGTCTCTACAACCCTAAAGGGCTCCCATGGTGGATTCGTGCACAGGCCTTAAAAACTCAATTGAATAATACTGTTAGCTTTAGAATGATTAAATTAGTATGAAACAACAAGAAAAATGCATAGATGATACGTATAAATCAAAACATGAATATGAGAAATATTAAGAACAGGACGGTTTCGTTCTACCGTTTCTTGGGGTTAGAAGCTGTGGTTTTGATCCAGAAAGTTTCCTTGAGGCCTTGACAAGCTATTGGAATGATTATTTCGCTTTGAATTGCGTTGGAACTGTGTTTTCAGTTTTGAAGTTTTTCACAAAAAATGCAAAGTTTGTCTATGGTTTGAGGCGCAGCTTTCAGGTTCTTCAGCATTAGGTTTGCATTGTGTATGTATATGGGACGAATTAGGGTAGAAATTTGAGTCCATAAACCTTTGCATTGATGAATCAAATATTTGATTTTCATGTAATCTTTTCCAATCTTTTCCATGCCCTTTTGATATCAATCATGGCCAAATCTTTCCAAATTGAGTATGCACGAAATCTTGGAGTTATGATAGACCTATTAGCTGCATAAAAAGATTTAAAATGCATGCTTGAGTATTTTTGTCATATTTTATTTAATTAAATGAATTAATAGTGATAAAAATTCAAATAAATAATAAAATATGATGAAATAAATCCCCTTTGGGTCAAATGGTCGTGCATAGCCTTTGGATGATGATTCTTGGAAGAAAATGTGGCCCATTAGCAATTTTGAGGCATTTGAAGCAAAGTTGACTTTTCAAAATTCCCAAAAATTTCCCAACTTCCACAAGGCATATCTTGCTCAATTTTTAAGCTTTGATCATGTTCTTGGACATTTTGGAAAGGTCTTGAAGTCCTCTAACCCATGCCTTTGGTCTCATGTAATTTTGATTTACCAATCTCAAGTTATGGTCTTTGACTTAAAGTGCCTTTTTGTTGACTTTTGAAAATGACCTATAATGTTGAGATTGATAACTTTTTTTGAGAGCATTTCTTGGACTTGAAGTGTGAAGAGGAGTTGTGGGAAATGTCATTCTCTTCAAAATGAGCTTTGGACGGAATTTTTCTGATGAACCATGAAAAAGTTATGCCTTGGTCAAGTTACAGTTGACTTTTTCAACTGTCCCAATATGGAAACTTTTGCATCTTGAGACTTTTTGAGCCATGCCTTGAGAATCATGATCAAGAATTGATCAAATGATGTTTGTGGCTTCAAAATAAGATGTTGACCAAAAATTTGGACTTTTGATTGTCAAATGACCATTTTGCCCCTACAATTGACTGTTGAGCAATTAGGGTTTTTGACTGTGCAATTTTGTGCTGTAAGTCTTGAAACTTGGCATATGGATGCTTGACCATGTTTATAGGCATGTGGGACTTGATTGGACCCTTGGAAACTTCAATTTCTCTGCCAGAACCAAAACCCTAATTTTTGACTGTTAGGAGGCCCTTGAACTGTGCAACCCTTGGGAGATTTTGAAGCATGCTCTTTGCAAATCTTGAAGAATATGGGAGGGAAAATTTTGGGGTACAACAGTAAGCATGGGTGTTCATCTAGAAGAAGCTATCAAAGAAGGATGCTTGACAAAAGATGAAGGAATGAAGAAATCATCATATGGGTTTTCTAGGAAGAAAGAGAGTGAAACAAACGTTGTCGTTGAGGAAAGAAAGTTTAGACCACCAAGAAGACGTCATCAGTACCAACAACAAGTTGTAAATATAGCTCCGACTACTGTCGCCTATCAAAGACCACCTCAAGGAAATCAAGGGCAAGGTCAGAAGAGAGAAGCTTTTGACTCTATTCTGATGAGTTATGCAGAGCTGTTTCTAACCTTGATTCAAAAGAAATTGGTGCAGACTAGGCCTCACCCTGTTATACCTTCACCTTTACCATGGTATTATAAGGCGGATCATACATGTTCTTTTCATCAAGGATCCCCAGGGCATAACATCGAAAATTGTTATCCTTTGAAGTCTGAAGTACATAAGATGGTGAGATCTGGTCTTTTATCTTTTAAAGATGTCGGTCCTAATGTAAAAGATAATCCATTATCCAAGCATAGAGGTGGAAGCATCGTGAATATGGTTGCTGGTTGTCCTGGGGACTTCCAGATTTTTGATATTAACTTGGTGAGAGGAGATTTGGTGAAGATGCATGCTGATTTCTGTGATTTCAGCTATTATACACATGACCGTGTTGGTTATAGTATTTGCAGTGTATATATCCATGGATGTGATAAAGCGAGACCTGATCTTCAAGAAATGATGGATGAAGGCCTTATCCATATAATAAGGCCAAAGGCTGAGTATGACGAATAAGTGAATATGGGTTATGGATGTCCCGATGAATTTAGGATTTTTGATGTGAATTATATGAATGACAATCTGGTGCAGTTGCATGCCACATTTTGTCACATGGAGGGTCAGGAGGTACATCATTAAGGATTTTGTCGAGTCTGCTGTAAAGATTCTTGTGGTTGTTCCATGGTAAGAAGAGGTGTTCAATTATTGCTAGATAATGGTACTATCAAAGTCACGGGTAATAGAGATGATTACAATGGAGTTAATATGATTGAAGATTACTCTGTTGAGGACGTGTCTGATAATGAATACATTTCTGCTGATGAGTTCTTTTCTTCTGATGAGAAAGAGTCGGTAAGCAAGGATGTTTTGTTTGACAAATATTTCAAGTCTCCTAAGGAAGCCGGATTGAATGTCATTGTGCCGTGTTTTGGTGTTCCCGCTCCTGTAGAGATTGAGTATCATAGCAAGCATGTTGTTGCTCCAGTAGTTATTTGTCTGCCTGGTCCTGTTCCATATAAATTAGATAAATTTATTCCTTATAAATACAATGCGATTGTCCTGGAAGATAGTGTGGAAATCCCTATCCAACCTTCGTTTAACATCAAGAATATTGCTGAAGCCAGTCGGGTTACTCGCACTGGTCAAGTTTTTGCTCCTACTTTTCGAAGAGATGTTGATTCTGGAAAGAAGATGTTTGAGAATGATAAACCTAAGAAAGTGGTGGGAGAATCTAGTGGCGTTGTTTTGGAAAAGGATGTTGATGACTTGTTGAAAATTATCAAAATGAGTGACTACAAGATTGTAGATCAATTGTTGTAAACTCCATCTATAATTTCCATTCTAGCCTTGCTAATGAACTCTCATGCTCATCGAGAATCTTTGATGAGAGTATTGGATCAAGATTTTGTTGAGAGTGACATGTCTCTAGATCAGTTCTGAAATTCTGGCACAACAGACTCAGATGTCCTACAAGGATGTTGAGACATCTGATCTGACATAAACACATAGGAAAGATAAAACAGTACTAAAAAGATAAAGAACACACCATAATTGCTTACCCAGTTCAGTGTACAACAACACCTACTCTGGGGGCTACCAAGCCAGGAATGAAATCCACTATCAGTAGTATCAATTTGCAGACCCTACAACCAACACACCCATTGACGATATACGCACTTAATAACTACCCAATGACCCTTCTACCTAGGGCCTCCCTAGATATGGAATATCCATATCCCACTTCCAATCATCACAATGATGTCTAGCAGTCAACATCTCAGTCACTGCATAGACGGCCCTTCACCAAGATTTTGATTACATGGATAAACAGTTTGGAAGACACACTTCCATGACAACTTATCTAAGTCTCCAAGCCAAAATCCATTGTTTGTTAGCTCTGCTCCTAACAAAGAACACATCTTGGAGTTGCTTCAAAGCTTCCTCCAAGAACAATACACCTCTTACCTATAGGTTTTGAGGTGAACTTGGTAACCTTCCCACAACCCGGGAGGTTTACCTTGACAAACCCTAGACTTCTACATCTTGATCTGTATCTTTTATGGGTTACAAACCCTTCTATTTATAACCTGTTACCCAACTAGTTTTGGGCCTTCAATCACAACAAATCAGCTGTAACAAGCTGTAGAAACTTCTTCCCCAAGAAAGGTCTTCAATCTTTACTTTCCTAAATAATCTCCTTATTTAGAAAGTCTTCATTCTCCTTGATTTCTGATTGAATTTTCTGGACCTTTAAATATGCGTCACATAGGATGCATAATATTCTCCAAAATATTCTGCTTATGTTAAGAATAAACTAAATCTCATTAATCCATCTCAGCAGGCGCGATGTCAAGACATCTTCTTTGACATGTTGTTCCAGTTGTTGAAAAAGTTCAACACAACATGTTCTAACATTGTAATAGGACTTCTTGTTGTACCTGTTCTTCTGAGCAAGTTTATATATCCTATTACACATTACACTATTGCTTCTATGATTTGTTTTACAAAAAATAAGCCAATCCTAAAAGAAGAGAACTAACAGTCTCCCCCTTTGGCAAAGTTTTGGATAAAACAAATAATCAAAAAACAATTGCAATCTAGGAGATTACAACAATTCAAAAGCTACTGCACACAATAATATACCTTCAGTTGAAAATGATGTCTCAACATCTTGTTAGACATCTTCTTTGCAGCACTCTGAAGAATTCAATTGCATCAGTACCAACGAACATTAGTTTAAGGAAAAAAGGAAGGAAAGTCGTGAAGTTTGGTTGATGCACACGAGGAATAAGATAGCAAAAGACAACTTGTACTCCCCCTTAATGAAGGAACATCTTCTAAATATAGAAGACCAATGGTGGAATAAGAGAACTCTCAATAACTCCGTAAGACCAAATCAACAACCTCCCATGATAACTCAGAACACAGGTTACAATTGTGTTCATAACTCATATCACAGGTCACAAACATATGTCACAAATAATAACCCACTTGATATCTGTGAACATTAATAATAACCACTTGTGGAAGCAGCAGTAGCATTTGAGCAAAGCATCATCTAAGCTAATTCACCTTTCTCCCCCTTTATAGCCAAAACTTGGCAAAGGAGACCTTCATAATACCAGACCCAAGCACAACTTACCCAAACTCGAATAAAAGCCATAAGAATTATGGACTCAAGAAGCTCATGGGGTTATAGAGAAATGGAGAACTCTCTATAAATAACTGGGATTTTTACTTGGAAAATAACGATCCTAGATTGTAGCTTTAATCTTGGTCAAAAGGAAACGATATTTGAGGAGAAAACTTCAAGTATCAATGTGCACCATCCATAATGGCTTTGAATGCTATAGTTACTTCCTGTACATACACATGCATAGTCAGACAAATTTTTCTCCCCGTGTTTACTGCCACGTGTTTGAACACATAGGCCACTCCACCCTATGTTGACCATGCAGGAACATGTCCTATATAATGTCCTGACACTTAGTCAAACATTGTCTTCTTATATCAGTGATCAACACATCTTCTCCCACCAATCAGGGATGCTTCACCAGATTATCCACTTGTTCATACTGGATTCTAAGTGTTCTCCTTTCAATTAGACTTAGTGACATATACTAAGATAACAGAATATCACATTTGTGACACCTCTTCATAATATAGACCCTCAAGGAGTCTTTTTGAAACCTATAGAGAAAAATAAATTCTCCCAGACTTCCCAATAAACTTCAAAGAGATATGTGATCTTCTGATCTTCACCAGACTTTTCATAATTAGAAACCACCAAAACTTTACAATGTCACAACATGTTGTTTCGACATTATTTCCTCATAGAACCTTTACAAAAGTGAACAATATTATGGCTTGATAATACCTGTATCATTGCAGCAACAATTTACAGATATCCACTTTACTCCCTTTATCATGAGTAACTAATGCTCCAGCTGAAGATGAAGACTATATGAGAAACTTCAGCATTTCTTGTATATGCTGAACCTTGACTCCATTAGTAGAGTCAAACCAGAGTCAAATATTCTAACTCCTTGAGAATACTTCCAAGAACCCTGACTTCTTCACAACACAAGGATACATTTGATCATTGTCTTATCGTAACCACACTTTGTATCATGAACTTTTCAATAGGCAAGATGTCATGCATACTAGGTGTGAAGTCACTCACAAACTCCAAAAACTCTTAGTTTCTCTAGATCACCATACCTTTTCTGGAGTGACTTGCAGTAAAAAATTACCCCTTAAGTATCTGTTAGCAGCCTTCTGCCTTTATATTCACTAGTAGTTGCTGATACTATTGGAGTCTTCAACAAAATAGTCATTCATTCATTAAGCATTCTACTGTAGACAAGATTAGACTCTCCATATTCTAATCCACATAGTATGAAATGGCACTTCTCATAATAATGCTTAAGCATCCAACTTCACATGAATAATCCCAGGCATTAAACAAAACAAACATCAACATTCGTGATGTTAAGACATCATGTGGTACATTTAGATTATAATACATAACCTAATCAAACTGGTTCTCAATCATTTAAAGGACTCATTATGCATATAAATCCTTTAAGAAGCTCCCATTAGAACACACAACAAGTGCATAGGTTCCTGCATGTTTTACAGTCTGGTTTGTAGTAATGGCTTTGCACACCTGATTATCAATCACATCCAACTCCCAGTAATCATCTTTAGACCTACCCAGATAACTATTGATGATAACAAGGGAAAAATCAACACAAACAACTTCCTATATTCCAAGCCAGCAAAAGAAATCAGCTCCATAATATCTTTGCACTCCAGCGCACCTGCTCCCAATTCTCTTTCAAGGGAAATTCTTCTTTGAGACACATATTTCAACTTTTCAGCATTGCCAATAGAATGGAAGGAAATGTTGTCAAGAGGAGCATCAGGCACCATGACAGAAAGCTTCTTGCTTGTAGACTTCTTCAAAGGAGAGATGTCCCGGACATCATCCTCATCATCATCTGAGGAGCTATCAGGTCTAACTTTTTCTTTTGTTGGAGGGAGGAAATGATTTACTCCAGGGCTTTGTGGGACTATACATATTCTTCTTCTGGATACTCTTGGAAGAGGATGTGACATCTCCTAAAAATTAGCAGGATAGTCTTCTTTGTCCCATTCACTACTGCAGAGAAAAATAAATTTTTGCAGAACCAACACATCCTCAAGGAGAAGGACAATATACTCTAGCAGCATTTGGCTAGAGTCTTCAGAGACTCATAAGGACATAAATAACTACATATTATAGTAACATGTCTCAGTATGTTATTAAACATCATCTTCATTGTAGGGCAATAACTCTATATGCTTGAACATCACAACTCCAAACAAACCAATTAGTCCACTGACTCCTCCTGTCATGGACAATAAAAACTTCATTATGGAGAAAACACAATACTAAACACCCAATATTTCACTGGGAATAACTCCAAGTACCCTGAACTAGTCACATAACCAACACACATCTGATTCATGCCCTTGCACCTTCATACGTATTATCATGACTCTTTGGATGGCTAAGATGTCATGCAACCATAGTCTGAAACCAACTTCCAACCATTTCTTAGTGTGCTTAAAAGCTTTACTAAGATTCAAACTCTCCAACAGAAGGAGTACCCCTTAACCAATGTGTTGATTAAATCCTCATTCTACATATTACTAGTATTTGATGAGACTAGTAAAGTCTTCAAGCCAAGATAATAGTTATACATTACTTGAGCATACTTCTCCTTCAATCAGAATCTCCTTATTCAACACCATAGACAGAACTGCCACTAATGAGTGTGGAGTTTGAATATTGAGGTTCATAGTTCCAAGTATCTTTAATAGACTATCATAAAAAATGATGTTCCAACATTATTTGAGACATCAGCAACATTACCATAGAGCTTATCAACTTTGGTTCTAGAAACATCATCCAAGGGGCTTATTTCCATTCATGTCCTTTAACAAACTCCCCATTATCACAAAAGGATCTCACAAGGTCTCACAACATAAATATTCTCTCACTATATTTTATAGTAAGCTTCTCACACTAGGTAAAACTGACAGCTTTCTTCTTCACACCTGTGATACTTGTTGAATCTTCGAAAAGACATCCAATCATGGTATCCAAACATTCCAGGTTAGGTCAGTGACTTAACCTTAAGCTCAAACCTTGGAGAACACAAAATATAATAGCTTCTTCTGACTAGAACCACATAGACCCAATATGGGCATAGACAACTACACCTAGTAGCCACAGGTCACAACATGTTGCCTATAATTTTCACAAGCTTGAATTACACACAAGCTCCATAACTACTACAACAATAACCATAGATAGGTTCTAAGCTCCCCCTATCATGGACAAACAAGGCTCATCCTGAATCTGATATACCAACTCCAGGTCTTCAGACTTTTACAAGGTCATGTCTGATACATGGCTCTACATAACCACACAAATATCCATACCTCTTTGGATAGCCAAGATATCATGAACACAATCTTGGACATCATACAAACATAATCCCTCAAATAGCTTATTTTAAGCATACTTGCAATAGAGGAAAACCACCTCCTTCATATTCCTTTGTTCTAACAATCACTAGCAATTGTTGATACTAGTGAAGTCTTCAACATAGTAGTTATATAGTCACCAAGCATACTACTAAGGACATGATTAGGATCTGTATCTTCTAGTCCACAAAGTCGGAACTCCTTCTTTTGACGACCATGTTGATCCTTAATCTTCCATAATCGTAATCTCAAACCTTCCTTTACAAAATGATGTTACAACATCATTTAGGACATCAACCTTTCTTCCCAATAATTCAGTTCTTGATTTATCAACCAAAAAGATTATTAATCTTGATAGTATTTTTAAGAAAATATCGCAAAAGATTACATCTTTTGTGACTCATTTAGGTTGATACAGCCACCTGAAAACTATAGAGAGAAATAAACTCTCAATAATATCTGAATCATCAGTTCAGATAGGAGATTTACATCCATACCTCAGATAAGTACTTAACTCCTGACAATATATTTGTCATCAGAGGAAAAACTTCGCCACACACATAACTATAGATGATACTCCTTTTCAACAGATGTTAGAGGACTTGAGCTGACATCCTTCTTCTTCATCGTTCAACACAAGAGGATCCTTTCAATATTCTAGACTTGGTCAGAGACTGGTCTTCATCTCCATCATGATCAAGCATTACAACTTTGAACTTCACAGGTGAACAACAATACTCACCTCATGATATACACAACAACTTCCTTTTTAGAGGAAGCACTCACCTAGAGATGATGTCCTGACATCAGATATGACATCATCCATTCTTACTATGGTTCTGGGGGTAACTTCCATAGTAACTTATAATCAACTCTTGTGGGGGTTAACACAAGGAAACAAACCAACAACAACTGATCAATCTCCAGGATCAGACTACCAGTATATGCAGGGGATTGCACGAGCCACATCTCAATAATATTTTCTTTAGACCTCATCTCTGACTTTGAGATGATGGATGCCATTGTCTGTACCTACATAGGAAGTTTCCTCTATTAGATCTCTGGAACAGACTCTGCTAGGCATGACAAAAAGACTTTTCAAAGCATTTGTCTCCCTTGAATCTTCAAAAACAATGCCCTTCAAATTTTAATATCTTCAAAGATATCACGACATTCTGTCTGACATCATATCAACCCTTGACAGGGGAATCTTTTTTAACAACTTCTGAGGATACACAAAGAGAATCACCAATTCTTTTCCTCAAGGGTAATCAAAACAATATTCAGGAGCATCAAACACCATGGTTGGATCATAATACTCCTCTTCAAACATAATTTGTTCTATGGCTACAAACAGGATTCCATGAATCTGGTTCCTTTGATCAGAAGGATCTTCCAGATACGATCTCATCTAATATACATAAAGGGTCTGGTGGATATTCCTATATGAGTTCTTCTCAAGAGCATGGAGCTCAACCTCTATACTCTCATAATCCTTGGTCAGAAATAAACTGACACATGGAGTAGATAAACTGTTGATTGTTTCCTAATCAACCTGCACAAACCAGATGCCTCCTCTTCCAGATCAGGAGTAGGTTCCAAACAAAAAGTATTCAAAAAAATTTTATTCAATACCCAAAGCATCTGTTCTTCAACTGGTAGTTGCATAATGTTCTAACATCCCATAGAACATCAGTTCCTTCTTCTTGGAACACACTATCCTTGACAGTCTTCAAGGTCAATATGCAGAAGTATATGAGCATCATTAATAAATTGATTCTCATAAACCTTATTGATAAATGTCTTTAAGAGTGGACTTGAGGAAAATCTCAAGTATCTTTGACACTTTTAATACGGTTGAAAATGTCAACAAATATTCTGTTGAGGGTAACAACCCTAGTATTCTTTTCATACTTTCAGGGTTATATCAGAAACCATACAGCGGAATATAACGAACTCCTCAACAATATTCAGAAACAATTCTTACACCACTATCCATGTACAAGCATGAAAACCTATGATTGAAAAACAAACCCTACATACAACAGCTTCCCACTATGTTGCACGCCTGATGGCAACAACCAGGAACAATACCTGTCACATATAACCAATGATCCTTGCCAAGAGATCATCCAAACAATAGTATGAATTGTCCAAGTTCATACCTCTTTTCAGTAAATACTTTCTTCCTTGTCCATGACCAGAAAGTACCTTCCCAGGATCTCACCCAGAGCAGAACAAGATGTCTGCTCTGATACCAATTGAAATTCTGGCACAATAGACTCAGATGTCCTACAAGGATGTCGAGACATCTAATATGACATAAACACACAGGTAAGATAAAAAAGTACTAAAAAGATAAATAACACACCTGAATTGTTTACCCAGTTCAGTGTACAACAACACCTACTCTGGGGGCTACCAAGCCAGGAATGAAATCCACTATCACTAGTATCAATTTGCAGACCCTACAGCCAACACACCCATTGATGATCTACACACTTAATCACTACCCAATGACCCTTCTACCTAGGTCCTCCCTAGATATGGAATATCCTTATCCCACTTCCAATCATCACAATGATGTCTATCAGTCAACATCTCAGTCACTGCATATACGACCCTTCTCCAAGATTCTGATCACACAGATAAATAGTTTGGGAGATACACTTCCATGAAAACTTAGCTAAGTCTCCAAGCCAAACTCCATTATTTGTTAGCTCTGCTCCGGACTAAGAACACATCCTGGAGTTACTTCAAAGCTTCCTCCAAGAACAATACACCTCTTACCTACAACTTTTGAGGTGAACTTGGTAACCTTCCCATAACCTGGGAGGTTTACCTTGACAAACCCTAGACTTATACATCTTGAGCTGTATCTTTTCTGGGTTACAAACCCTTCTATTTATAACCTGTTACCCAACTGGTTTTAGGCCTTCAATCACAACAAATCAGCTATAACAAACTGCAGAAACTTCTTCCCCAAGAAAGGTCTTCAATCTTTACTTTACTAAATAATCTCCTTATTTAGAAAGTCTTCATTCTCCTTGGTTTCTGAATGAATTTTCTGGACCTTTAAATATGCGCCACATAGGGTGGATAATCTTCTCCTGAATATTCTTCTTATGTTAAGAACAAACTAAAACTCACAAATCCAGCTCAGCAGGCGCGATGTCAAGACATTTTCTTTGACATGTTGTTCCAGTTGTTGAAAAAGTTCAACACAACATGTTCTGACATTGTAATAGGACTTCTTGTTATACCTGTTCTTCTTAGCAAGTTTATACATCCTATTCTACATTACACTATTGCTACTATTATTTGTTTTACTAAAAATAAGGCAATCCCAAAACAAGATAACTAACAAGTTTAGCAGTGTTGTGGGGAATATTACATCTTGTAATAATCTGAGCTTTTGTGATGACGAGTTTCGCGATGAAGGAAGAAACCATAACCTGTCTCTCCATATTTCCATGAATTGTGAGAATGACTCTTTGTCCAATGTTTTGATTGATAATGGGTCTTCTTTGAATGTCATACCAAGAAGTACACTCATGAGGCTTAAGTACCAGGGGCTCCCATGCGTCCAAGTGGAATCATAGTTAAAGAATTTGATGGTTCGAGGAAGTTTGTCATCAGAGAGGTAGATTTGCCTATTCATATAGGACTTCACTTATTCCACATCACTTTCCAAGTTATGGATATTGTTCCCGCTTATAGTTGTCTGTTGGGATGACCATGGATCCATGAAGCAGAAGCCGTTACTTTAACCTTTCACCCGAGCTTAAATTTGTTCGTGAAGGAAAGGTGGTCATTGTGAATGGGGAGCAGGCTCTGTTGATATCTCATTGTCCTTTTTTAGCATTATGGAAGCTGATGAAGCTGCTGTTAGAACTCAGTTCCAAGCTTTATCTATTGACAATATGGAAGAATGATGATTTTATCGCCTTATTTAGTGATGAACAACAGGTAGTTAAGAAAGGCCCTAACAACGTGTGGGGGCAGGTTACTTATCCTCCTGTGAACATGAGTAGGACCAGCTTGGGTTTCTCCATAGAGAAGGAAGTTGTGAAGTCGAAGTCTGCTTTAAGTAAGTATCATGACATCTTTCACAATGCTGGGTATCTTCATCCAACTACTCCAAAGATCAATGCTATTCTTGAAGATGAATTAGAGTAAGATATGCCAAACTTCGTAACACACAGAGTCAGTCCAAAACTGGATCACTGTTGATGTTCCTTCTTGTATATAAATTTCAAAGTAATTTGTTTTTTAGTCTTTTCAAAAATCGTTCACTCTGCCCAAGGTAGAGGTAATGATGTTGTATGGGCATATATGTTGTTTTGATTTTTAAAATCATTAATAAAAGTTGTTCTTGATTCCAAAATTATGTCTTTTATTTTTTTATTTTTCTTGGAAAATGGTAAAAAAAAACCTTTCAAAATAAATGATAACTATAAATAAATCTGCATAATCACTTGTTACATGTGCCAGTTTCTAAAATCAATCATAAATCACATGTGCAAATTAATTAAAAAACCCATTCAATGAAATGACCCTGCACCCTCCCCCAACTTTGAATATCTTGTGTATATGGATAAGGAAGAAGAATATGATGAAACCCCAGAAGAGGTTTCACGGTTGCTTGAGCGTGAGGAAAGTGCCATTCAGCCATATAAAGAGCCGTTGGAGACAATTAACTTGGGTTTAGAGGAAGATCCAAAGGAAGTCAAGGTTTGAGCATTACTTCATCCTGATGTGAAGAACATGTTGATTTAATTGTTGAAAGAATATGTGGATATCTTTGCCTGGTCTTATTGAGATATTCCTGGTCTAGATACTGATATTGTGGATCACTATTTATCGCTAAAGCCAGAATGCCCGTCAATTAAACAGAAGTTGCGAAGAACTCATCCTGACATGGCAGTGAAGATTAAAGAAGAGGTTTTAAAATAGATTGATGTCGGTTTTCTTATGACATTAGTGTACCCTCAGTGGATTTCCAATATTGTTCCAGTACCGAAAAACATGGAAAAGTCCGCATGTGCGTTGATTATTGAGATTTAAACAAAGCAAGTCCAAAAGATGACTTTCCATGACGCATATTGATATGTTGGTTGATAGTACAACAAAGTTTAAATTGTTTTCGTTCATGGACGGATTTTCTGGGTACAATCAAATCAAAATGGCTCCTGAGGACATGGAAAAAACAACGTTTATCACACCCTGAGGAACATTCTGTTACAGAGTGACGCCCTTCAGGTTGAAGAATGCTGGTACAACGTACCAGAGGGCCATGACAACCCTATTCCATGATCTGATGCACAAGGAAATTGAGATATATGTTAATGATATGATTGCCAAATCTCAGACTGAGGAAGGGTATATAGAAGATTTGTTGAAATTGTTTCAGTGTTTGAGAAAGTTTCGTCTCCGCTTGAATCCAAATAAATGTACTTTTGGTGTTCATTTAGGAAAATTTCTAGGTCTCACAGTTAGCCAAAAAGGAATTGAAGTTGATCCTAATAAAGTTAAGGAAATTCAAGAAATGCCTGCACCAAGAACTGAAAAGCAAGTTAGAGGCTTCCGTGGACGTTTGAATTTCATTTCCAGATTTATTTCCCATATGACTGCGACATGTGAACCGATCTTCAAGCTGTTAAAGAAAGATCAATGTTATATGTGAACGAACAATTGCAAAAGGGAATTTGAAAGAATTAAAGAGTATCTGCTTAAACTGCATATCTTGCTCCCTCCTGTTGAAGGAAGACCATGATTATGTATCTAACTGTGTTATATAATTCTATGGGTTGTGTTTTGGGACAACAAGATGAAACGGGAAGAAAAGAATATGCCATTTATCATCTCTATAAGAAGTTTACCGACTTTGAGTCACGATATTCTATGCTAGAAAAAACATGTTGCGCTTTGGCCTGGGTGGCAAAGCAATTGCGACAATATATGTTGAATCATACTACTTGGTTGGTTTCCAAAATGGATCCAATTAAGTATATTTTTGAAAATCCTTCTCTTACTGGAAGAATTTCTCGTTGGCAGATGCTATTTTCTGAATATGATATTGAATATGGAACTCAAAAGGCTATACAAAGTAGTGTGTTGGCGGATTATCTTGCTCACCAACCAGTTGATGATTATTAGCCTGTTAAATATGATTTCTCGGATGAGGATGTAATGTATTTGAAAGTAAAATATTATGATGAGCCTTTGCCTGAGGAAGGTCCTGATCCTGAATCCCGATGGGGTATGGTGTTTGATGGAGCTATAAATGCTTATGGGAAGGGAATTGGTGTCGTGATTATTACTCCCCATGGATCACATGTCCCTTTTATTGTAAGGTTGACTTTTGATTGCACCAATAACATGAAAGAATATGAAGCTTGTATCATGGGTCTTGAAGAGGCAATAGATCTCAAAATCAAAAGTTTGGATGTATATGGTGATTCAACTTTGGTAATAAATTAAATTAAAGGAGAATGGGATACTCGTCACTGGCTTAATTCCATACAAAATTATGCTAGAAGATTATTACATTTCTTTAATAAAGTTGAATTCCATCACATTCCCACAGATGAGAATCATATGGCAAATGTCTTAGCCACCTTATCTTCCTTGTATCAAGTGAATACTTGGAATGATGTACCTCAGATCACTGTCCGACGTCTTGATAGACCCACTCATGTGTTTGCTACAGAGGGTACATCAGATGAAAAACCTTGGTATTATGATATCAAGAACTTCCTCCGGACTCAAGAATACCCGATAGGTGCGTCGAATAAAGATAGAAAGACATTGAGAAGGCTGGCAAGTAGTTTGTTTCTCAATGAATATGTGCTACACAAAAGAAATTACGACATGGTCTTGCTCAGATGCGTGGATAGACATGAAGCAGACATGTTGATGCATGAGATCTATGAAGGTTCCTTTATTACCCATGTCAATGGACGTTCAATGGAAAAAATATGCTTAGGGTAGGTTACAATTGGCTGACAATGGAATCTGACTGTTATAAATTTGCAAAGAAGTGTCATAAGTGTCAGATTTATGCTGACAAGATTCATGTGCCTCCAACGGTTCTCAATGTTATTTCTTCACCGTGGCCCTTTTTTATGTGGGGTATTGATATGATTGGAATGATTGAACCCAAGGCATCAAATGGACATCGTTTCATCTTAGTGGCAATTGACTACTTCACCAAATGGGTGGAAGCAACTTCTTATGCTAACGTCACCAAGCAGGTGGTAGTGCGCTTTATCAAGAACAATCTTATATGTCGATATGGTGTGCCAAGAAGGATTATCACCGATAATGGCTCAAATCTAAATAACAAGATGATGACAAAACTTTGTAGAGAATTCAAAATTATCCATCTAACTCGTCTCCTTACATACCTAAGATGAATGGGGCTGTTGAAGCTGCTAACAAAAATATTAAAAAGCTCATCCAGAAGATGGTTGTTACCTATAAGGATTGGAATGAGATGCTCCCTTTCGCTTTGCATGGGTATCGTACACCTGTCCGTAATTTGACAAGGGCAACCCCGTTTTCTCTTGTATATGGCATGGAAGCAGTACTCCTCATCGAGGTTGAAATTCCCTCTTTACGTGTAATAATGGAAACCAAATTGTCAGAGGCTGAATGGGTCCAGAACAGGTTTGACCAGTTGAATTTAATTGAAGAGAATAGAATGAAGGTCATGTTCCATGGCCAGTTATATAAGAAAAGAATGAAGAAAGCTTTTGATAATAAGGTCAAGCCTCGTGAATTTAGAGAAGGCGACCTCGTGCTCAGAAAGATCATGTCTTTTAACACTGATTCTAGGGGCAAGTGGACTCCCAATTACGATGGCCCATATGTTGTCAAGAAAGCCTTCTCAGGGGGTGCGTTGATTCTTGAAACTATGGATGGCAAGAAGTTCCCACGTCCCATGAATGTTGACGTAGTCAAGATATACTTCTACTATGAAAATAAACGAATAGCTTGTTATATTGAAAACCCGAAAGGGCGGCTTAGATAAAAAAGAGCGTCTCGGTAGGCTGAAAACCCGAAAGGACGGTCTAGGAAAAAGTTAGAGACATAAACATAATAAATCTTCCCGGTAGGTTGAAAACCCGCAAGAGCAACTGTTGTACCCCCAAATTTTCTCTCTCATTATTCATGAATTTTCTTACAAGCTTTCTATTGGGTCAAGAATGCGCAAGGTTTGACCAGTTCAAGATACTTCCTCAACACTGATGACTTAAAATTGGAGTCTGAATTTACACAAGTACCATTGGATTTTTAATTCCCTCTGTGATTTCCAAGGATTATGTTTATGTTGGATTTCCAAGCATCAGGTCAAAAAGGAAACTATTGAAAGAGAAAAGCAGATAAATTTGATTTTCTGAAAAAGTTAAAGAAAAACAAGTTTTCTTGGATCATGCTTAACTTTGACTAAACTCTCCTTTGCATGCAAGCTTCGAATGAGTATTTGTTTCCCTTTGAAACAACTACCTTCGATTCAGGAGGCAAGGGCCTCCTGTTAGCTTCATTCGATTCAGGAGGCAAAGGCCTCCTGTTTGTCTTCCTTCAATTCATAAAGTTGATGACCTCCTGGTAGCTTCCTTCAATTCACGAGGCAAAGGCCTCTTTTTGGTTTCCTTCGATTGCACCATTTACTTCTTTTTGGTTTCCTTCGATTACACCAAAGGCCTCTTTTGGTTTCCTTCAATTGCACCTTTTGAAGATGTGAAAAACACAAGAAGGGGGGTGAATTTTAAAACTTAAATCAAATGTGCAGACAACACTGTATTTTTATCCTGGTTCGTTTGATCTCAAACTACTCCAGTCCACCCGTCAAGGTGATTTCGCCTCTCTCCAACGAGGTCTTAATCCACTATATTCAATAGGATTACAATAGTCTACTTTAACAACTATTAAAGCCTTCTTGAGTCTAACCACATACCGGTTTATCTCAAGGAAATTCTCTTACAGATAATTGAACAAAAAGTGTGTTAATGTTTTCTAACAAAACTATATATCACAACTGTGATAATACACAATATTAAGCTTGGAATAAAAACTGGATTGCTAGTGCTTTTGAGTAGGCGTGGTTTGAAAGCTTAGCAAATTGTATGAGTGCGTGCGTTTTCGTAGGCGTGTATATGCGTAGATTATTAGCCTTTTCTTTTCTCATACTGACTTGTTTATATAGCCAAGGCAAAGATACATTGGTGTCCATAAATCACTTTCAATGATAATAACGTTCTTTCCTTTTTGAGAAGATCTTGTCTTGGATAAAGCCGTTGGTAATTAATCTATCTTGAATGCTTAGTAACGCTTCAGAGTCTTCTCTGCTTATGGTAATCAGAGTGTTCTTTGCTTTAGCTTATACTGACGCTTCTGAGTGCTGATGACTTGGTAAGGATCTTGATCAGAGTCAGAGTATTTTATACGCAGATTCTGGTCATCAGGCTTCAGCGTATAATCTTGTAACTTCAGCGTGTAGCACATGATATTGATCTTCTGATGCTGACATATCTTCTGATGCTGATGTTGATACTGATCTTCTGATGCTGATTCCATCAGAACTTCTGTAAATACACAACATAATTTTAAGTAGCATATATGTCTTATATATAAATCTTATAATTTATTTATTCTTGTATTTTGTTATCATCAAAACTCTAATTAGGGTTGTAGAATCAAACTATGTTCTAACAGTCTCCCCCTTTTTGATGATGACAAAAACCAGATTTTTCAATTAAAATTAAGGAGTAAAAGGTATCAGAGATTAAAAAATAAAGAATAAAAGGTATCAGAGCAACGAAGAGAAAAACTCCCCCTGAGTTGATTACTTCCCTTTAATTCCATGAGTCTTTGAGCATCAGAACTTTACTGTACTTTACTGTTTATTTCGTCAGAATTTTGTACCTGTTCAAGCTATTCAGAAGAAAGAAATTCAAATAGATCAAAATGTCAGAATGTTTGAGAGTTATGTCTCATTAATCCGTTATTGAAAAATATCATTCTTTCTCCCCCTTTTTGTCAGTTATCAAAAAGCACAAATAATCAGAGCTAAAATACTCAGAGCTAAAAATGCATTTATATTTAAAAACAGAAGCAATGATAAGTTCAGAACATGTAAAAATATTACAGATAAACAAGTTATAAAAACAACAAGGAAATTTCTAATAAGGAGGAGGAAGTCGTGTGAACAAAGCCTCCAACATGCTCTTGATTTGGGTGTTGGTTTCCTGTTGCTGAGTTAACATGTTCGCTATTGCATCAATTTTGGTGTCCTGCTTATCCATTCTTTCATTCATCAGCATATCAGATCTTTTCAAGTCTTCAAGAGTCTGCCTGTCAAGGGAGGAAGCTTGAGGATCTTCAGAAACAGGATGCTTCTCAGAGCTTTCAGCAAAATCTTCTTCTTGACCCAAGTCTTCAGCTGGAATCATCTGTTCTTCTAACTCTGGTTGATGATGTTCGGACCAAGGGGCAATGTCCAGATGGAGAACTTATTCCTTAAGCAGCTTGCTCAGAACTGGACCTTCAATTTCTTTCAGTAGATTGCTGAAGTTCTGTTGAGTTTGTCCGTAGCTCTGTTCTTGCAACTTAAAGGTTTCAGAGCATACCCATCTTCTGAACTTTATCCAAAGGTAGTCAGAAGCAACATGATCAACCAGTTCCAGACTTGCTTGTTTCAGAGAAGTGATCCACTTCTGTACTTCTATTTCAAATGACAATATGTTGGTACCAACATCTGGATGTTTTGGTTTTGGGATAGCAGTTTTGTTGGTTATTGCAGCAAGGTGTTCAAGGACTTTTAAGTCAATGACAATGTTGCTGTGGTCATCTGAATTCTCTTTTGGTGAGGGAGTGGGAGAGTCAGGAATTATGATTGGACTTGATGGGGAATTTGGTGGAGTTAGTTCTGGTGAAGAGGGAAGTTAAGGAATATTCACAATGGTGCCAAAGGGCAATTGAATGGCCAGAGGTTGTGGTTCAGGGGATTCAGAGGGTTGAGCCTCAGAGGTTTGAGTCTCAGGTTGTGGAGATTGTTCAGGTTGAGGAGAGGGTGGATTAATTTCTGGTTGAGGAGATGAATGTTGTGGGATTTCTGGTTCTGGAGAGAGTGGCATTTCTGGTATTGGTGAGAGGGGAATTTCTGGTTGTGCTTCTGTGTGGGTTTCAGGATTTGGATTATCTGGTATGGGAGCAGAAGTGTGTTGGTCTATATCAGAAATAACTTGTGCAAGTTCTTGTTCTGGTATGGTTTCAGTATTTGGATTTTGAGGTTGGGAGCGAGATCTTCTTAGAGTTAATGATTCAGAGGGATCAAAGTCAAGGTCAAAATCATCAAAAGTTTGAGGTGTTAGGTTTTTAGATGGAGTTGGAATTGGGATAGATGTTGATACAGCAGTTGAATCTAAAACAGTTACAGAAGAAGGATTACCTCTCTTCTTAGGAGTCTGCTGAGATGATCCTTCTGCAACAACTTTTCTTTTCTTTGTCTTCTTCAGAACAACCTCTGGAGCCTTCTGCTGAAGATCTTAAATATTCAGATTTGGTGCTGTACCATCAGCTTTACAAGCATCCAGATATCTCAGAATTATCTCTGGTTTAGAGTCAATCTCTGAGAACAGTGGGAAGTCATCCAGAGGGACTCTTCTGCTGGATATTTCAGCAAAAGGAGTGATGCTGGGCTCCTTCTTGATGTTCTCTATCAACTTCATTTTCTTCAGATTTTTGGCATTCAGCTGCTTGCCAACAGAAGCTTCCAGAGTGCTGATTTCTTGAGCCTCTGTCAAATGATCAATCAGCCTATTCTCTGTAAGAATATCTGATAGCAGTCTTCCCAAGGGTATCCAATCCCTTTTTGTTCGCTTCTCTTCTCTTGTTTCTTTGACACTTGCTCTGAGATGGTTGAACAGAAGATGAGCCAGATTTATCTTGACCTTCTGAGAGATGAAATAGATCAGAAACTGCTGATCAATATTAATGTAATCAGGAGAGCTGGTAGGCTTCCTGTGGTTGAAGCAGCCCAGAATGATCTTGGCCCAAATTATGTGCTTGTCCTTCAAATCCCTTATCTTGCTGGAGGGAAGCCACAAAGTGAAGATTTCCCTTGCAGTTAGGGCAGTATCAACACACCTTTCTGCCATATCAATGCAACGAACACCACCACCATTGTAGCCTATCAAACGTGCAATGAGGTCTTCAGTAATAACAATCTTCTTCCCTATGATGTAAGACGTAACTTGATAATTTGAAGAAGAAGCGTGAATCCAAAATTCCTTTACCAGAATAGGAAATGTTGGACCCACCAGTCTGTCAAAATACTTTTCCTAGCCTTGAGCTTTAACCTCTTCAGATAGATCAAACCCATTCTCCTTAAGACTGTTGAAATCCATGATTAATTCTGACAGAACCTCTAGGTTTTTGACTGGTGTTAGAAGCGTTCTGAAGGGTACTTCATATTGTTCAGATGAAACAGTTTTCTGGGAACCTGAAGTAGGAATGCTGGAAGAAGCCATTGTTCACACGAAGGTTTTTGAAAAGATTGAGAGGATTTTTAGAGAATATGCAAACTGAAATCAGAAATATTGAGAGAAAACGAAAGTGAAGGTAAAAAGTGTAAATGGTGTGAAGTGTGTTTAAATAGATTTCTAAAAAGGTTTTGAAAACATAAACGTAAAGAGAGAGAATTTAATAATGATTATTAGCATTTAATGATAGATGATTTTAGGGGATTCAGAAAGATATCTGGAACGGTTACCCATGACATGTGTCTCAATGCATTCAATCAGCGCTTTGCCTTTTCAGAAACTTGAACGCGTGTTCAGCCTCAGAAAATAGCTGATGACTGGATGACACTTGTTTGCTTGAGTGAACAACACTTTTCTATCCTTGAAATGAAGCGCTCATATCTTCATGGATAGATTATGATACAATCTGCATTTCTAAAGTTTCTCAAATATCTGGAAGTCCTCAAGTTGACTTTTCATCCAGAGCATTTATGTGTTGCATGCAGCTGCTGCTATGTATTTAGCTTCTGATGTTGATAGAGCAATTGTGGATTGTCTTTTGCTCGACCATGAGATCATATTTTCTCCCAGAAACTGGCAGCTTCCATAAGTGCTTTTACGTTCTACTCTGTCTCCAGCAAAATCAGCATCACAATATCCTACTAAGCTATAATCACTTGATTTTTATAAAACAAACCCAGATTAGTAGTACCTTTCAGATACTTGAAAATTCGCTTAACTGCTGTTAAGTGAGATTCTCAAGGATCTGATTGGAATCTAGTACAGATGCAAACACTGAATAAAATGTCAGGCCTTGAAGCCGTCAGATATAGAAGAGAACCAATCATACCTCTGTAGACCTTCTGTTCTACCTTTTTGCTTACCTCTTCTCTTTTTAGAATGCACGTGGGATGCATTGGAATCTTTGATGGCTTACATTCTGAGAGATCAAATTTCTTCAGAAGTTCTCTGACATATTTGCTCTGATGAATGTAAGTTCCTTCTGGGGTTTGATTAATCTGGATGCCCAGAAAGAATTTCAGTTCCCCCATTAGGCTCATCTCAAATTCTGCCTGCATACACTTAGCAAACTTTCTTCCCAGAGAAGGTTTAGTAGATCCAAATATGATGTCATCAACATAAATCTGACATACTAAAATGTCATTCTTAACTGTCTTACAGAACAAGGTTGTGTCCACTTTCCCTCTGGTGAATTCCTTTTCTAACAAGAAGTTACTTAGTCTTTCATACCAAGCTCTGGGAGCTTGTTTCAGACCATACAGTGACTTCTTTAGTTTGAAAACGTATTCTGGATTTTTGGAACTTTCAAAACCAGGGGGTTGGTGCACATATACCTCTTCTTCTATATAGCCATTTAAGAATGCACCCTTAATATCCATCTGATATAGAGTGATGCCTTTATTAACAACAAATGGGATTAAGAGTCTGATAGATTCTAACCTGGCGACTGGAGCAAAGGTTTCTGTATAGTCTATCCCCTCTTGCTGACTATAACCTTGTGCTACCAATCGTGCCTTGTTTCTGATGACTTCACCTTGTTCATTCAGTTTGTTTCTGAACACCCATTTTGTTCCAATAACGTTGAATCCTTTTGGCTTAGGAACTAGATCCCATATGTAATTTATTGTGAATTGATTTAGCTCCTCTTGCATTGCTAGAATCCAGTCATTGTCCAGAAGTGCTTCATCAATTGTTGATGGTTCAATTAGAGAAACAAGTCCCATGAGTGATTCTTCAGAATTTCTGAAGCTAGCTCTTGTTCTAATTGGATCTTCCTTTCTTCCTAAGATTGTTTCTTCTGGGTGATCCATGCTGCTTCTGGATGGTCTTTTCTGAAGTTGATCAACAGAAGGTGCTGGATTGCTTGCAGTGCCTCTTTCTGATGTTGAGGGAGTGTCTCTGTTAAGAGCTTCTGATGACTTGTCTTCAGTACCTGTGAATTCAACTTCCATACCTGCAAGGAATTCATTCTGCTTTGACTTTTGAGAGTCAAGCTTATCATCAAAACGAACACTGATTGATTCTTCCACAATCTGTGTTTCTGTATTGTATACTCTGTACCCTCTTGAGCGTTCAGAGTATCCTAACATAATACACTTTTGTGCTTTAGAGTCAAACTTGTTCAAATAATTTTTTGTATTCAAAATAAAGCATGTACATCCAAATGGATGAAAATAGGAAATGTTGGGCTTTCTGTTCTTCCACAATTCATATGGAGTCTTTTCCAGAATAGGTCTTATGGAGATTCTATTCTGAATGTAACACGCTGTGTTTATTGCCTCTGCCCAGAAGATCTTAGCAACGTTAGTCTCGTTGATCATGGTTCTGGCCATTTCTTGCAATGTTCTGTTTTTTCGTTCTACAACTCCATTTTTCTGGGGAGTTCTAGGACAAGAGAAATCATGCAGAATGCCTTTGTCATTAAAGAATGATTCAAAATCTTTTTTTTCAAATTCTCCACCATGATCACTTCTGACTTTGACGATTCTAAGATCCTTTTCATTCTGAACTTGGTTGCAGAAGGTGACAAACACAGAGTGTGACTCTTCCTTGTGTCTTAAGAACTTTACCCATGTCCATCTGCTATAGTCATCTACGGTTACTAACCCATACTTCTTGCCACTGACTGAAGCAGTTTTAACTGGTCCAAATAAGTCAATGTGCAGAAGTTCTAATGGCTTAGAGGTGGAAACAATGTTTTTAGATTTGAAAGCTGGTTTTGCAAACTTGCCTTTCTGACATGCTTCACACAGAGCATCTGAATTGAACTTCAGGTTAGGAAGTCCTCTGACCAGATTGAGTTTGTTAATCTGAGATATTCTTGTCATACTAACATGTCCCAATCTTCTGTGCCAGATCCATTGCTCGTTGTTAACAGACAGAAGACACTTTACATTCTGACTTTTTAGTTTAAAAAGTTTTATTTTATAAATGTTGTTTCTCCTCTTTCCATTAAATAGGATAGTCCCATCTTTCTGACTAACAGCTTTGCATGAATTTTGATTAAAGATTATATCATAATCGTTATCACTTAATTGACTTATGGATAACAGATTATGCATTAATCCATCTACTAATAAAACATTACTTATAGAGGGAAGATTTCCATTACCTACTGTTCCAGAGCCAATGATTTTTCCTCTTTGATTGCCTCCAAAACCTACGTGGCCTCCAGGCTTAAGTTCCAGGCTTTGTAACATATGCCTTCTTCCCGTCATGTGTCGTGAGCAGCCAAAGTCCAGGTACCATGATTGGTGTTTCTGCTTTGCTGCTAAAGATATCTGCCACATGTATTATTTTATCCTTAGGTACCCATATTTTCTTGGGTCCTGATTTGTTAGTTTTACCAAAACTCTGGTTGAATTTTGGTTTGACAGAATAATTACTACTTGTATATTTGATGTCATGTGTGTGCCCATATACAAAGTGTGAATCAAGTGAAGTGCGTTTTATAACTAAATCCATGGCATTCTTTGGTGTAGGTACCTTACCTTGGTATCCTATTCCTTTTCTGCCATTTCTGCTAACTCCATAGATCATTGAAGCCATTTTGCTTCTATCTATGTTTTTAGCTAGAAACTTCTGAAAGCTGTGATCATACTCCTTGATGATCTCATCAGCACTGCTGGGAGTTTTAGGGATTGTTTCCTTCTGAGAGTTTTGCAATAGATTTTCTAATTTAGAAATTTTATCTTTTAACTCAGAATTCTCCAATTTGAGACTCTCAGTCTTATCAGAGTCAGAAGCAAGATTCCTTTTCAAGTTTCTGAATTTGACTCTGATCTGGTGATATCTTTCTAGAATTTCATTAAGGCTTTCAGCTAGCTCAGCCTTAGTAAAGTTTATAGCAAAGTCAGGGAATACCTCTTCTGTATCTGATTCAGAGTCTGACTCAGAAGCTTCACTGTCTTCTGTTATGTTTGCCATGAGAGCTATGTTTGCTCTCTCATCATCTGATTCTGAGTCAGCTTCAGATGTGTCAGAATCATCCCATGTAGCCATGAGACTTTTCTTCTTTTCCTTGCCAAATTTCTTTTTGGGCTTTTCCTTCTGAAGCTTTTGGCAATCACTTTTGTAGTTCCCTTAATCGTTACATTCATAGCAGATGATGTCTTTGTTGTTTGGCTTTCTGCTTCCTGAAGAGCCTTCAGATCTTCTTTGTCAAGAGGAGGATTCTGACCTTCTGTATCTAGAGAAGGATTCATTCTGATTCTCTGATATTCTGGGATTCCTGAACTTCCTTTGCCTCTGCTTCCATAATTGGTTCACCCTTCTAGAGAGGAGAGATAGATCATCTTCTTCTGATGAAGACCCATCAGAGGTTTCTTCTACAGCCTGCAAAACCTTGGAGTTAGATTTTCTGTTAGATTTTAAAGCTAATGGCTTACCTTGCTTTTGAGGTTCATCTGCTTCTAGCTCTATCTCGTGACTACTGAGGGAGCTGACAAGTTCCTCTAGAGAGATTTTGTTGAGATCCTTGGCTAGCTTAAGCGCTGTGACCATTGGCCTCCACTGTTTTGGCAAGCTTCTGATGATCTTCTTAACATGATCAGCAGTGGAACACCCTTTGTCAAGAACTTTTAGACCAGCAACAAGAATTTGAAATCTTGAAAACATAGTCTCTATTGATTCACTCTCTTCCATCTTGAATGCCTCGTACTTCTGAATGAGCGCAAGAGCTTTGGTTTCTCTGACTTGAATGTTGCCTTCATGCGTCATTCTCAGAGAGTCAAACATATTCTTTGCAGTGTCTCTGTTTGATTTCTTTTCATATTCTGAATCGGAGATGGCGCTGAGAAGAATTGTTCTGGCCTTGTGATGATTTCTGAAATCACGCTTTTACTGATCAAACATTGCTTTCCTGTCAATCTTCTGACCACTTCCATCCACTGGGTGCGTGTATCCATCAGTCACCATGTCCCACAAATCAGCATCATGGGCCAGAAAGAAGCTTTCAATTCTGTCTTTCCAGTAGTCAAAGTTCTCTCAATCAAAGACTGGAGGTTTGCCACTGAATCTGTCTCTTTCTTCATTGTTGTCATTGCTGATGTTTTGATGTGGTCCTGCCATTGTGTTTTTCTGACGCTGGATCTTGTACTGAAACGGTTAAGTGTTATAAGCTCAGAACCAGGCACTTTGATGCCAATTGAAGATGTGAAAAGCACAAGAAGGGGGGTTGAATTGTAAAACTTAAATCAAATATGCAGACAACACTGTATTTTTATCCTGGTTCGTTTGATCTCAAACTACTCCAGTCCACCCGTCAAGGTGATTTCGCCTCTCTCCAACGAGGTCTTAATCCACTATATTCAATAGGATTACAACAGTCTACTTTAACAACTGTTAAAGCCTTCTTGAGTCTAACCACAAACCGGTTTATCTCAAGGAAATTCTCTTACAGATAATTGAACAAAAAGTGTGTTAATGTTTTCTAACAAAACTATATATCACAACTGTGATAATACACAATATTAAGCTTGGAATAAAAATAGGATTGCTAGTGCTTTTGAGTAAGCGTGGTTTGAAAGCTTAGCAAATTGTATGAGTGCGTGTGTTTTTGTAGGCGTGTATATGCGTAGATTATTAGCCTTTTCATTTCTCATACTGACTTGTTTATATAACCAAGGCAAAGATACGTTGGTGTCCATAAATCACTTTCAATGATAATAACGTTCTTTCCTTTTTGAGAAGATCTTGTCTTGGATAAAGCCGTTGGTAATTAATTTGTCTTGAATGCTTAGTAACGCTTCAGAGTCTTCTCTGCTTATGGTAATCAGAGTGTTCTTTGCTTTAGCTTATGCTGACGCTTCTGAGTGCTGATGACTTGGTAAGGATCTTTATCAGAGTCAGAGTATTTTGTGCACAGATTCTGGTCATCAGGCTTCAGCGTATAATCTTGTAACTTCAGCGTGTAGCACATGATATTGATCTTCTGATGCTGACATATCTTCTGATGCTGATGTTGATACTGATCTTCTGATGCAGATTCCATCAGAACTTCTGTAAATACATAACATAATTTTAAGTAGCATATATGTCTTATATATAAATCTTATAATTTATTTATTCTTGTATTTTGTTATCATCAAAACTCTAATTGAGGGTTGTAGAATCAAACTATGTTCTAACACCTTTTACCTCCTTTTGGCATCCTTCAATTGCACAATTTATCTCCTACATACATCCTTCGATTGTACCCTTTATCTCCTGCATGCATCTTTTATTTGGGCATGTGCCCCCCTTTAATGCAAGCCTCGTTTGGGAATTTAGACCTCCTGCATGCATCTTTCGTTTGGGCTTGTGGCCTCCTTCCAATTAAAGTTTGGGTTACTTCCTCCATTTGAGCATGAAACAACCTCCTTCGAATGAAATTTTGGGTTACATCCTTCGTTTGGGCATGAAGGCTCCTTCGATACCAGTTTAATTCATAATCTTTGTTTGGGAACTTTGCTCCCTTCGAAGCAACCTCCTTCAAATGCAAGTTTGGTTACGTCCTCCGTTTGGGATGAAGTCTCCTTCGATGCAAGTTTAATCCATAAGCTTCATTTGGGCATTTTGCTCCATTCGAAGCAACCTTCTTTGATACATTTCTAAAACTCTTCGACACACAAGTGGAAAACAGAATTTTTAAAGGAACACTGATAAAATCCATAGGCCATGCTACATGATCTTACTTTAAAGGCCTCAATGCTTGTGTTTCATTCCATAATTAATTGTTTACATCATGAATTAAGTTATTATGTAGGTAATTAAGCCTTTGTCCAAAAGATTTTTTTCATGAAAGTAAACTTGCTAGTACAAAATTTGTCTGAAGCCCATACCTTGCTTAAACCCTAATTATACTTCACCATAAGTCATGGAAATCAGCCCCCTTTTAATCAACAAATTTAGTACTTCACCTTGGGATCATGGAAAATCTGACATAGCTTAACATTCACGTTTCAACCAAGCCATATTTTTTTAAAACTCCCAAACCTTTTCTCTATAAATAGAGAAACCATTGAAAAAGAAAAGGGCCAGATTTTTGCTGTAGAGAAAAATCATCAAATCCTCAAACACTCTCAAACTCTCAAACTCTCCAACATTCTCAAACCTTCAAAACTCTAAAACTCTCACAAAAAATCTGAGATCCCTTCATACAGTAGTGCACCCTTTGATTCATTCCCTTAAACTACAGTATAACACAACCTTCGATTCACCCCCCCCCCCCCCCCCCCAAACTGCAGTATAACAAAACCTTCGATTTCCTCATAGCTTGCAAGTAACAACCTTTCAATTCAAGCAGAGAAGTGGTCCCAGTAGCTTAAGGAAGGTTCTAGCAAAGTTCAATCAACCACCAAGGAAGTCACATACAACTCCTTCGATTGACACTTCAAGAGGTAAGTTTCCTCTAAGCTTGTAACTTTCCATTTAAATATCATTTGTACATGTAAATAAAAGAAAAATGTAGATATCACATCTATGAAGTTGACCATGCTTTAGCTTTCGATTATCACTGCCTGTATAGTTAGTCTCTGGATTTTGGTGCCAAAAAAACTTGTGTTAACCCTTGGCCAATAGCTTTCGAAAGTTACCTTTGTTAGGTTCATGTCCAAACTTTAGGCAGGTTGTATGCATCCTTCAATTGGCTGAATATTGAAGCCTTTCGAATCTCAACTTGGGAGCCTTGCATTCCTGCAATCGAAGGGGGGAGCTGGGAACTTTAAACGTTCAGAAACAAGTTTACCATGTCCCCAATCAAAGCTGCCATATGAATAGATGAATCAGACCACCCCAGCGGTGTAAACAGCGCGCACGAAAGGCATTTCTGTGTAGGGTCCTTGGTTCAAACCTTGGCAGGACCAAAACAGTTTTTTCCTTTTTGTTTATGTTCTTTTTCTTTTTTAACAAACTTTAAACATTTTTCAACCAATCAAAACAACTCCTTTTGAGTTGATTTTTCACACACTATTTATTTACAAGATTTATTTCATGAATATATAAAAATATCACAAAAATATTTTATTTTCATAATTACTTTAATTAATCAAAACCTTTCCTTAACAAAAAAAATCAAAACAAAGTTCATTTTCTTTTCATTTCAATTCTAGTACATTTATTCACATTCAATATGGTTCTAATAGATAATTATAATTTTATTTCTTGCAATCCCTATTTATACATTTGTATCCCCATCCCCAAGTGATGCAATAGCATAGTAAATTTACTTTCTGCAATTTACCGCTTTCATATAAATGCTAGTATTAGGGCGTGTATGGCAAGATTAAAACAAATGCTTAGAAAACCTTAGATTCAAGACAAAAATGCATGCAATTAAACAAACTTGTACACATGCACCTCTAGGGTTAACTCCACTTGTTGCCTTGAGAAAATGGTCATAATATGCATGTGAGACATTTTAGCAAAAACAATCAAAAGATCATAGTTCCTCGATGACGCTTCGAATGTTGCCTTACAAATGATCTTAGCCCCTCAAGAGAAATTCTAAGATATCTCACAATATTTCTATTCATGACTATACAATGAGCCACGCCCGTCCCTTTACATCCAAAGATAAGGCTTATTACTAATCAATGGTAAGATATCAATGTCAAAGGAAGGAAGAAATGAACCAAAAGACTTTTTGAGGAAGTAGAACGTTCTTAGTTGGTTGCTTGCAAATCAAAACCATTTCCACATTTATAATTTCAAAAACATCTTCAAAAACGAACATCTCTTTGAACTGTTTTCAAAAAAGTCCAACACTTTATATACATTCTTATAGATATGAGAATCATTAAAAAGTTTGCCTCAACAAAGGCGCTTTTCAAAAATACTTTCAAAACCCACCACAAAGCACATTTTTAAACAAAGCAAGTGATCTGGCGAGCAACTAAGAGCCCATAGATAACTATGGATGAAAAGGGTGCTAACACCTTCCCTTTTCATAATCTACCCCAAGAACTCAAGAAATAATCTCAAAGGTCTTTCCTGTTCTTTTCACCCTTTCCTTATTGGATAAAAGAAAAGTCGGTGGCGAATCTTGCTATCCACAATAATTGTGATCAAACACAAAAACACCAAAGTCAGTTCTCCCACTGTATTATAGAACTAGTGACTTTGCTGGGGATTCCTTCTTAAAAGTGGGGTTACCTTAGAGCTACATCACATTTACTTACTTTCATTGTTTGATTTGCTTGCTTTATATTATGGTTCCTTGTTTGGGTTTGTTTTGATCCTCTACACGGATCTGAGGCACCTTTTAGGTAACTAGTAATAAATTGTGGAAACTGTGTGGGGTATACCGACATGGTTGAAATGATGACTATGTTAGTGTGACATATTTGTTGGTACCGGTAGCCCTTGAGTAGTCAAGGAGAACACAGGGCCGCTGCGTGGTGTCATGAAGCACTAATTGACCTTAGAACCTTTAATTGAACAACTTGGCCATTAGGAAGTAGTGAGATAGCCGGCTTGGTGCAGTCCGAAGTTGGTCGATACTCGATATTACGCTTATTGAGATCATACTTTTGGAATATTTAGGTCGCCAATAAAGAGGCTTGCGCTGAAACAATACCCGATGAAGAAAGATCAGTGATATTGAGATTCCCTAGAACCCGGTTACTTTCTAAGATAGGTCGAGCCAACTAAACTTCAAAAGGGTACTTACCTATGAACCTCATGCAAGCCTAAACCTAAGGACTTGTTTTCTTTTATTGTGTATATATTTGTACATAAACACCATGACATCATACTATGGCATTTTGCACTAACCATTTCAAAGACCTAGAGATTTATTTTTTCTCTGTTTTGTAGGACATGACTTCTACTCGCAGAAATACTATCCAAGTGAACCTCGTAAGAGTGCCTCCTCAACTCAAAGAGTTAGCGTCAAGGGTTCCTGAGAATTCTTCATTCACCAAGAGACATAGTCGACTTCTCAATCTGGTTACCTCAAGCTATGATGAAGACGTGATGAGGTTCTCTTCCAATTCTTCGACCCTTTGCACCATTGCTTTACCTTTCCTGATTACCAACTTGTGCCCACTATGGAAGAATTTTCTCAACTCTTGGGAATCCCTACCCTTGATCAACTACCCTTCAACGGTATTGAAAGAGACCCAAGACCTGAGGATATTTATCGAGCTTTACATTTGCAACTATCTGACGTTGTGGCCAATTGGGAAACGAGAAGTGGCGTTAAAGGGTTTTTAGCCAAGTTTTTGTTTGAGAGGGCTCAATTCTTTTTGGATACTTTAGATTTAAAAGCATTTGAAGAAGTATTAGCTCTTCTCATCTATAATATGGTTCTGTTTCCCAATCCAGACCAACTTATAGATGTGAACACAGTCAAAGTTTTTCTATCTCACAACCCGGTGCCCACTTTACTTGGGGATATCTTGCATTCTATGTATTCTCGCACCATGAAGAGAAGAGGACTTCTTATGTGTTGCACCCCTCTTTTGGCTAGGTGGTTAATTTCTCACCTACCCCGATCTATTATGAAGAACGAGCAAGGTTTACGATGGTCAGGTAGGTTGATGTCCCTCACACATTCTGATATCTATTGGTGTGCTCAATCTATGGAGAACATTACTATTATTGACCATTGTGGGGAATTCCCTAATGTCCCTCTACTTGGAATTAGGGGAGGTATCACTTATAATCCTTGTTTGGCCCTGAGACAGTTTGGGTATGCTAGGAGGGATGGCCCTCATGACGCATTTATCCAAGGGATTGCATTTTACTATGAGAGCGATGTCCAAGGTTATCGTCAGAGATTCATACAAGCTTGGGGCATGGTTAACAAGGATGATAGCAAGACGTTGGGGCATAAGAACTCCATTACTTTGGAGCCTTACCTCAAGTGGGTGCGATCTCGCGCCCAAAACCTCATGATGCCTTACGAATCCATCTTACCCATTGTCATGGAACCTGTCATCGAAGGAGATGTTCCATATACTGTCCTTTATCCTGATATGCCAACTTCTCTTGAAGAATTGCAAAAGTCTTGGATCCAACTCAAAGAAGAACGAGACACCTTTGAGGCCCAATTCTATGCCAGTGAGAAGAAAGTTTTGGTGCTCACGAGGAATCTTTATGAGGAGCAAAAATTGAACGCCTACATTGCACCGAAGAGGACGCGCTCGAACTTTTTATCTTAGGAGTTTCCTCCATTGTAAGCCCAAGAGGCATGTTTGTACTCAATTTGAACTTATTATTGAAATTGATGTTTGTCCTCTTTTGTCTAAACAAATTTAAATCTTCTAAGTCCTTGAAATCACGTGCATACGCATTTTTCATGCATCATAACATAAACAAGTTTTCCACAACATGTGTCCTTATCTTTCTACTGTTTATTTCAGTAAGATGGATATCGAACAAACAGTGAAATATTTGCAAGCACGGAATGCACAATTCCAAGCAACCTTGTTGATCCTGGCCAAGGGACACCAAGAGATGATGGCACTGCTAACAACAAAAAAGAAAACTAAAAAGAAGGCCCTCATCAACACGGTTAGGAGATTCAAAGGGGCTGTTCGTCAGGTGCAGAGGGTTGTAGATTCGTCTGAGGAGGACGAAAATCAAGATGAAGAGGCAAGGAGGACCCATGTTGTGGTTGAAAACGATCAAGCTTCTGAAGATGAAGACTACTTTGATGAACAATACCCTCCGGCCGAGGATAAATACAAATAGTTGGAGGAAAGGCTAAAAGCTGTCGAAATTCAAGCCGTGCCTGGTTTGGATTTTGGTGAGTTGGGCTTAGTACCTGGGGTCGTCATCCCCCATAAGTTCAAAATACCGGTCTTCTCTAAGTATGGTGGGGTTTCCTACCCAAAGCTTCATCTAAGTTCTTACGTGCGTAAGATGCAGCCGCACACTACCGAAAAAAATCTCTGGCTCCATTTCTTCCAAGAGAGTCTGGTTGGGACTCAACTAGAATGGTTCTACAAATTAGAGGGTTCTCGCATCCATACATGGGAAGACCTAGCCACTTCTTTTTATCATAAATATCAATACAATGCCGACATGGCACCAACAAGAGTTCAACTTCAAGGTATGACGATGAGTGCTAACGAAGGGTTCAAATAATACGTACAAAAATGGAGGGATCTTGCCGGTAGGGTCCAACCACCACTAACTGATAGAGAATTAATTGACATGTTCATGGGTACATTGACCGACCTATTTTTCAACCTTTTGATTGGCAATTCTTTGTCTGGTTTCATTGAGTTGATACTAACTGGTGAAAGGGTAGAAAGCGGCATTAAGAGCGGAAAAATCCAAATGACATCTGATTCTACATCCAACGCTGTAAATAAGCCTTTCACTGGGAAGAAAGAAGCAAATTATGTGTATGGGACAAGGACCCATGCCAAGAAGAGTCACCGACCCTCCGTTAATGATGCATTAATCTCCAACCCTCCGTCTGCTCAAAGGCAATCATTCAACAATCAACGACCTGAAATTCCTCGAAGACAATTCACAAGGATTAGCATGTCACTATCCCAAGCCTTGCAACATCTGTTGAAGGCCAATCTAGTGACGCTACGTGATCCACCATCCAATCCAAACACTTCATCACCAAAATACAATCCCAATGTCAAGTGTGCATATCAGTCAAACATTCCCGGGCATGAGACCGACCATTGTTGGGCACTGAAAACCAAGATTCAAGATCTGATAGATAATAAAACAATTGAATTTGATCCACCTGCTACTCCGAATGTGATAACCGCACCAATGCTGAATCATGTCAAAGGTGTTAACGCAATTGATGATACCACTTTTGTTTCCTCCATTGAAGATTTAACAAATCTGTTAGCTATTGTGAAAGTTAACTTGCTGAGAGCCGGAGTGTTCCCTGGATGTTCAAAAAATTGTGTCTGCTGTGATCAACAAGTAGATGGGTGCAAGTGGTTGAAAGAAGGTGTGCAACACCTGATAAATAGCTGCAAGATTCTGTTTGAAAAGATCCCTGCTATCAAGAGTTCAACCAACAAAATCGAAGACATGTCTATAATAACAATTTCTAATAAGCCTTTTAGGATCCCTTCAAAGGGTCCTATTAGGATTTCAAATGAACCAGCCACCGCTCCTTTGATATTCATAGCCGCTGGACCTATTCCCTACTCTTTTGACAAAGTAGTTCCATGGAACTATACTACCGAGGTTTATTATCATGGGGTAAAACAAGATTCATGGATCGAAAAAAATGAAGCTGATGTCACCAACATTGTCGGTTCTAGTAAAGTGACGAGAATAAGAAGGATCTTTTCCCCTGATATTTCACCACCCGTTACTACGACGATTCCCGTCCGCATAACCAATAAAAATTCCAGTACCAACACTAAAGATAAAGAGATAGAAGGTGAGCCTGCTAGGATAGAGGCACCTACCAAATAAGCTAATGCTGAGGATCCCTCCACTCACGAGATGGAGGAAATTCTTAAAATAATAAAGAAGAGAGATTTCAAAATAGTGGAGCAGCTGAGGCAAACCCCCTCTAAAATTTACATGCTATCATTATTACTCTATTCAGACGTTCATGCCCAAGCTCTGATCGAGTTCTTGAAGAAATCCCACGTACCCCAGGAAACCACTGCCGACCAGTTCGAGAACTGCATAGCAAGTTTAAGGGCTGACAATGGCTTAGGATTCTCTGAAGCTGATCTGTCTCCTATAGGAACAAACTACAACAAAGCCTTACATATATCTGTTGAATGTAAGGGAACCACCCTAGCTCATGTCTTAGTTGATACTGGCTCATCATTAAATGTGCTACCCAAAATTGCTTTGGACCAGTTAGATTGTGAAGGACTGGTTTTAGAACCAAGCGATATTGTCGTGAGGGCCTTCGATGGGTCTAAGAGAATGGTTCATGGAGAGGTGGATATCCCAATAAAAGTTGGCTCACAGATCTTCTATTCTACCTTTTACATAATGGACATACGTCCCACCTATTCTTGTCTGCTTGGATGCCTGTGGATCCATGGAGCAGGGGCAGTAACGTCAACCCTTCATCAAAAATTAAAGTATCTAGTAAGAGGGAAAATCGTTACTGTTAGCAGCGAAGAAGAATTTATGGTAAGCCATCTTAACTCCTTCAAGTATGTGGAAATGGATGGGGGAATTCATAGAGACTCCATGCCAATCCTTTGAAATTATTCCTCCTATGGTTGCCGCCACCAAAATTTCCTCCAACATATCAAAAGCTAATGAATTTGTTCCAAGAATGGTTTCACTCAAGGATGCCCGTGCCGTGGTCGAGGATGGAGACTGTACTATCTGGAGCCAGCTTCCCGACATTCCGTTTAAAATAGACAAATTCGTATTGGGTTTCGCCATTCAAGCTCAAAAAGAAGTTAGGCACGCTCGCGTGGGAAAGATACCTCTCCGCATCGGAAATCATGAAGTGAATGTTGTAAAAGATTCAGACGATGAATGCCCATTCGAAGAATGGATCTACCCTAAGGTCAAAGGAAAGCTCACCAACTGGTAGGAAAAGGGTATCACACCCATCTCCTTCATTGAGGAGTAATTTTTGTTTACTGTTTTTTGTCAATTGAAGAATTTCTGCCTGTAATCTTAAATTCCAAAACAATGACTTTTAAGCCATGTGCCTTGCCCGGGGAACCATGGTCCATTTGTTAAGGGTTTTGTTCATGTTCATCTATCATATGATCATTTAATATAAACCATTGGACCTTTTGGCATTCAAAATTTTGCATTCATTCTTTTTTTCTTTTCCTTTATTACATTTTTTCTCAATAGCCATGTACCTTACATGCGCACACACACACACACACACACACACACACACACACACACACACACACACACACACACACACACATACTTGCAGATCTTCATCCACTCTAGATCTCATTGCCAAAGACTCTTCTATTGCCAGTTATGACTTTGAACATTCGATTTACCAAGCCGAAAACGAAGGCGAGGAAGATTGCGAAATACCAGGGGAACTATCTAGGCTTATGATGCAAGAAGATAAAGCTATTCAACCCCATGAAGGGCCAATTGAAGTTATCAACTTAGGTACTGAGATCGGTAAAAGAGGGGTCAAGATCGGCGCCAACCCAAAATATGACATCATAAGCAGATTGGTTCAGATGTTACATGAATATGCTGAGGTGTTTGCTTGGTCGTATGAAGATATGTCTGGTTTGGATACCGACATTATGGTTCATCGTCTGCCAACGAAAGAAGATTGTCCTTCTATTAAGCAAAAGGTTCGTCGCATGCGGCATGACATGTCTGAAAAGATAAAAGCCGAGGTAATGAAACAGTTTGATGCAGGTTTTCTGGCTGTCACATCCTATCCTCAATGGGTTGCAAACGTGGTCCCCGTGCCAATGAAGGACAGAAAGGTTCGCATGTGTATGGATTATAGCGATCTGAATAGGGAAATCCCCAAGGATGATTTTCCTCTACCATATATCGATGTCTTGGTTGACAACACCGCTCATCACAAAGTCTTCTCCTTCATGGATGGATTTTCTGGCTACAACCAAATCAAGATGACTACCTTTGTTACACAATGGGGCAACTTTTGCTACAAGGTTATTCCGTTTGGACTAAAAAATGTAGGGGAAACATATCAAAGAGCTATGATAGCTTTATTTCATGATATGATTCATCATGAAATAGAAGTCTATGTGGATGATATGATTGCGACATCACAAATCGAAGAAGAGCATCTGGATCACCTACACAAGCTATTTGAGAGGATGAAGAAGTATAAATTGAGGTTGAACCCTAATAAGTGCACATTAGGAGTAAGATATGGAAAACATTTAGGTTTCTTCGTTAGTGGTAAAGGCATCAAAGTTGATCCTGCAAAGGTAAAAGCAATTCAAGAAATGCCAGTCCCCCATTCTGAAAAGGAGGTCATATGATTCTTGGGTCGTCTTAATTACATTGCTCGTTTCATCTCTCACTTGACTACTACTTGTGAGCCAATATTTAAACTCTTGAAGAAAGATCAAGTAGTCAAATGGAACGATGACTGTCAAGCTGCCTTTGACAAAATCAAGGAATATTTGCAAGAGCCTCCTATCCTCATGCCTCCAGTTGAAGGAATACCTTTGATCATGTACTTGACTGTGCTATAGAATTCTATGGGGTGTGTGTTGGGACAACATGACGAGTCTGGCCGAAAAGAGCATACAATATACTACCTGAGCAAAAAGTTTACCGATTGTGAAACTAGATATTCACTGCCTGAGAAAACTTGCTGCACTCTGGCATGGGATGCTCGCCGGCTAAGACAATATATGTTGACTCACACCACTCTATTGATTTCTAAGATGGACCCTATCAAGTACATATTCGAGAAGCCCGCTCTCTCCGGACGGATAGCTAGATGGCAAATGATTCTGACTGAATACGATATTCAATATACAACACAAAAATCCATCAAAGGAAGTATATTGGCAGATCATTTGGCCCATCAAGCTATGGATGATTATCAATCTATGAACTTTGACTTCCCGGATGAGAATATCATGCTAGTGACCGACTGTGCAAAACCTGGACCGTATGATGGACCTGAACAAGGATCCCGATGGACTATGTTTTCTGACGGGGCTTCCAACGCTTTGGGCAATGGAATTGGTTCTATGATTATTTCTTCTGAGGGTTGCCACACTACTTTCACTGCTAGATTATGCTTCGATTGTACGAACAATATGGCTGAATATGAAGCATGTATCTTAGGTCTGAAGGCTGCCATCGACTTGAGGATCAAACATTTGGATGTATACGGAGAATCTTCTTTGGTGATTAGCCAAGTAAAGGGAGAATGGGACACCAAGCATCCTAACCTAATTCCATACAAGGAGCTTGTGTTAACTCTGATTCCATGCTTCGAGGAGATCACCTTTGAGCATTTCCCTAGGGAGGAAAATCAGTTAGCCGACGCTTTGTCCATAATGTCTTCCATGGTCAAAGTCAAATGGGACAACGAAGCTCCTATGATTACAATTGAGAGATTTGATGAACCTGCACACTGTTACGAGCTCGACATTGACGAAGAAAAACCATGGTACCATGAGGTGAGGTGATATCTTGAAGCACAAGAATATCTTGAAGGTGCTTCCGTCTATGATAGGAAATTCTTACGAAGATTTTTAGCCAAATTCTTTTTAAGCAAAGAAATACTATAAAAGAGCAACGATGATTCTACTCTACTCTGATGTATGGACAAGAAAGAGGCAGAGAAAATTATGGAAGACATGCATGATGGCCTCTTTGGGACCCACTCTAGTGGACATACGATGGCCAAGAAAATCCTGAGGGCTGGTTACTATTGGTCCACAATTGAAAATGATTGTCATCATCACTCAAGGACTTACCATAAGTGTCAAATCTATGCTGACAAGGTCCATGTACCTCCCATTCCTGTAAATGTAATGACTGCTCCGTGGCTGTTTACAATGTAGGGCATTGACATGATTGGAGAGATCAAACCTACTGCCTCAAATGGTCACCTTTTCATCCTGGTTGCCATTGATTACTTTACCAAGTGGGTTGAAGCTGCTTCATATGCCTCAGTTACCAAGAACGTTGTAGCCAGGTTCATCAAGCATAATCTCATCTGTCGGTATGGTATCCCCGAAAGAATTATCACCGATAATGGAACTAATCTAAACAATGCTATGATCACGGAACTCTGCGCTCAGTTTAGAATTAAGCATCATAATTCTTCTCCGTACAGACCCAAGATGAATGGTGCAGTGGAAGCTTCCAATAAAAATATCAATAAGACTATACAAAAGATGGTGGTAACCTACAAAGACTGTCATGAGATGTTACCGTTTTCTCTCCATGGCTACCGTACTTTGGCTCTCACGTCAACTGGGGTAACACCTTTCTCCTTGGTCTATGGAATGGAAGCCGTTTTGCCTGTAGAAGTTCAAATTCCCTCCCTAAGGATAATGAAATAAGCAGGTCTAGTCGAAGACAAATGGATTCAGACTAGGTTGGATCAGCTGAACTTGATTGATGAGAAGCGACTGGATGCTGTTTGCCATGGTCAAATGTATCAAAAGCGTATGAGCAAGGTGATCAATAGAAAGATCAAGCCTCGAGTATATCAAGCTGGCGATTTGGTAATAAAGCCTATTATTCTTCCCCAAGGTGACCCCAGGGGAAATTGACTCCTACTTACGAAGGACTATTTGTTGTAAAGAAAGTTTTCCCTGGTGGTGCCATGATGCTGACTACTATGAATGGCGAAGATTTCCCACATCCTATAAACGCGGATATAATTAAAAAATACTACGCATAAAATGACCTGCTAGGTTGAGACACCTAGGCAAAATATGGGCATCCTGGTAAACCAAAGAGGTTCGGGCAAAATTTAGGGATATATACAAAGATTGTACACCCGGCAAGTCGAAAATCCGAAAGGGCGACTTGGGTAAAAATGGGTATCCTGGCGGGCTGAAAACCCGAAAGGGCGGTCCAGGAAAAAATTAAGGATAAAAGCGTATGACTATGTTCCATGGGATCTCTACAGCCAGCTTTATTACCAAAATCCGAAGTTTCAAATGGTCCAAAATCAATCCAATCAACGATAATGGTTCGCTCGAAGACATAAAGGCAATGGAAGAGTAGGGGGGGCAATGAGATCATTTTCACATGTCTATTATTTTTGTTTTCACTATGTACACTTTTCATTTCTGTTGACGATTTCCTCTTACTAGGATTCTGTCTCCTTGTACAAAAAGCCTATTTATGGGCAAAACATCAATACAAATATACTTTGAAATACCAACTTTTTTGTTTTTCTGTTTTTGAATGCGAAGATATCCAATGACTAAAATTGAATGAACATATGCATATGAATATGATTAAACTTTTAACAAATATTGTTTCAAAACAGTGACAAGCATCTCCTTAATTGCATTTTGAGATATCCCCACAAAGTTAGTTCATTAGTGTTATCTTCACAAGTTTGGATTCATAAACTCCCCAACCGGAGTTTCAATCTCCGGAAGATTCTCCCTCAACTGAGTTGGTCTTAAAAGGGAGCCTTGGGAAAACTCTTCTTAAAGAATATCCTCCCCATCAGTTCGTCCGATATCCTTTAGAACAAGGTTTATTACCCTAACCAATGGCGTGATTCCCCAGTTTGAGTTTGCCTCTCCGACTACTACTAATCAAGGGACCACAACCCCTCTTCCCTAGTAGACATTTCTACAATCCCTAGGAAGTAGGTTTAAAGCCTGGAACCTAACCAGATAACAACTAATCTTCAAGAGACAATTCCCCACCAGAGCAATGGACGACTAGAAATCATGAACTATTTTCCCCAAGCAGAGGTCAACACTCTCCATAGAGTCTTCTCAAAAATATTCCCCAGCAGAGTCTCTCTTCACACAACAGACCAGGAATTCCCAACAGAAACGCTCTAAACAAAGTTGAAGATATACATATTCTTCACCCCTAACAATAATACGAGATTTCATTTCCCAAGGCTCAGCAGCATTTGTCAAGGATTTATTTTCCTAGACAAAGATACACTTCAATAAAATTTCACATTCATACATCATATTACACACATGATAAATGCATACAATATAATTTCATTTACTTTGAAGAACATCATCAAGCCATGCATACATCGGCATGCAACTAACCCTCTTCCTTGTAGGAAAAATCAATCAAAGACCTCTTCTGGTTAGATTCACTTCTTCTAGATTAAAGACAGGCATATCAAAGACCTCTTCTGGTTAGATTCATTTCTTCCAGATTAAAGACAGGCGTATCAAAGACCTCTTATGGTTAGATTCATTTCATCCAGATTAAAGACATGCGTATCAAAGACCTCTTATGGTTAGATTCATTTCTTCTAGATTAAAGATAGGGATATCAAAGACCTCTTCTGGTTAGATTCATTTCTTCAAGATCAAATACAGGCATATCAAAGACCTCTTCTGGTTAGATTCATTTCTTCCAGATTAAAGACAGACGTATCAAAGACCTCTTCTGGTTAGATTCATTTCTTCCAGATTAAAGATTGGCGTATCAAAGACCTCTTCTGGTTAGATTCATTTCTTCCAGATTAAAGACAGGCATATCAAAGACCTCTTCTGGTTAGATTCATTTCTTTCAGATTAAAGACAAGCAAATCAAAGACCTCTTCTGGTTAGATTCATTTCTTCCAGTTTAAAGACAGACGTATCAAAGACCTCTTCTAGTTAGATTCATTTCTTCCAGATTAAAGACAGGTGTATCAAATACCTCTTCTGGTTAGATTCATTTCTTCCAGATTAAAGACAGGCGTATCAAAGACCTCTTCTGGTTAGATTCATTTCTTCCAGATTAAAGACAGGCGAAACAAAGACCTTTTCTGCCACCATGGATGGCATATGTAAGCCCATCTCCGACAACTCTCTATTATCTCTCCAAATGGCATACCTAAGCCCATTTATGATAATCAACAAACTGTTTACCTCATACACAATCAGCTAACACATCGGTGAGAGCAAATTTCTGGGCACTCTAGTGTTCAATCATCTTTCACCTACAAGTCACGAATGGCTGATCCACCAATCTAACTTCTAAATGTTCAAGAAGATTGAACAGGGGCAGCTGTTGTACCCCAAAATTTTCCCTCTCATTTTTCAAGAATTTTCTCACAAGCTTTCTATTGGGTCAATACTGCACAAGGTTTGATCAGTTCAAGATACTTCCTTAACACTGATGACTCAAAACTAGAGTCTGAATTTACACAAGTACCATAGGATTTTTAATCCCCCCTGTGATTTCCAAGGATTATGTTGGATTTCTAGGCATCAGGTCAAAAAGGAAACTATTGAAAGAGGAAAGCAGATAAATTTGATTTTCTGACAAAGTTGAAGAAAAACAACTTTGCTTCAATTCATGCTTAACTTCGAATGAAATCTCCCCTACATGCAAGCTTCGAATGAGTATTTGTTTCCCTTTGAAACAACTACCTTCGATTCAGGAGGCAAGGACCTCTTGTTAGCTTCCTTCGATTCAGGAGGCAAAGGCCTCCTGTTTGGCTTCCTTCAATTCAGAAAGTTGATAACCTCCTGGTAGCTTCCTTCGATTCAGGAGGCAAAGGCCTCTTTTCGGTTTCCTTCGATTGCACCATTTACCTCTTTTTGGTTTCCTTCTATAGCACCAAAGGCCTCTTTTTGGTTCCCTTCAATTGCACATTTTACCTCCCTTTGGTATCCTTCAATTGCATAATTTATCTCCTGCATACATCCTTCGATTGTACCCTTTACCTCCTACATGCATCTTTCGTTTGGGCATGTGGCCCCCTTTAATGCAAGCCTCGTTTGGGCATTTAGACCTCCTGCATGCATATTTCGTTTGAGCTTGTGGCTCCTTCGAATGAAAGTTTGGGTTACGTCCTCCGTTTGGGCATGAAGCAACCTCCTTCGAATGCAAGTTTAGGTTACGTCCTCCGTTTGGGAATGAAGGCTCCTTCGAAACCAGTTTAATCCATAAGCTTTATTTGGGCACTTTTCTCCCTTCGAAGCAACCCTTTTCGAATGCAAGTTTGGGTTACGTCCTCCGTTTGGTCATGAAGCAACCTCCTTTGAATGCAAGTTTGGGTTATGTCCTCCGTTTGGGCATGAAGTCTCCTTCGATGCAAGTTTAATCCATAAGCTTCATTTGGGCATTTTGCTCCCTTTGAAGCAACCTTCTTTGATACATTTCTAAAACACTTCGACACACAAGTGGAAAATAGAATTTTTGAAGGAACACTGATCAAATCCACGGGCCATGCTACATGATCTTACTTTACATGCCTCAATGATTGTGTTTCACTCCATAATTTATTGTTTACATCATGAATTAAGTTATTATCCAGGTAATTAAGCCTTAGTCCAAAATATTTTTTCATGAAAGTAAACTTGCTAGTACAAAATTTGTCTGAAGCCCATACCTTGCTTAAATCCTGATTATACTTCACCATAAGTCATGGAAATCAACCCCCTTTTAATCAACAACTTTAGTACTTCACCTTGGGATCATGGAAAATCTGACATAGCTTAATATTCACGTTTCAACCAAGCCATATTTTTGTTCAAACTCCCAAACCTTTTCTCTATAAATAGAGAAACCATTAACAAAGAAAAGGGCCAAATTTTTGTTGTAGAGAAAATCATCAAATCCTCAAACACTCTCAAACTCTCCAATATTCTCAAACCTTCAAAACTCTAAAACTATCACAAAAAATATCAGATCCCTTCATATAGTAGTGTACCCATCGATTCATTCCCCTAAACTACAGTATAACACAACCTTCGATTCACTCCCCCCAAAAACTGCAGTATAACAAAACCTTTGATTTCCTCATAGCTGCCAAGTACCAAATTTTGGATTCAAGTAGAGAAGTGGTCCCAATATCTTAAGGAAGGTTCTAGCAAAGCTCAATCCACCACCAAGGAAGTCACATATAACTCCTTCGATTGACACTTCAAGAGGTAAGTTTCCACTAAGCTTGGAACTTTCCATTTAAATATCATTTGTACATGTAAATAAAAGAAAAATGTAGATATCACATCTAGGAAGTTGACCATGCTTTAGATTTCGATTATCATTGCCTGTATAGTTAGTCTCTGGATTTTGGTGCCAAATAAACTTGTGTTAACCCTTGGCATGTAGCTTTCGAAAGTTACCTTTGTTAGGTTCATGTCCAAACTTTAGGCAGGTTGTGTGTATCCTTCGATTGGCTAAATATTGAAGCCTTTCAAATCTCAAATCGGGAGCCTTGCATTCCTACAATCAAAGGGGGGAGCTGGGCACTTTAAACGTTCATAAACAAGTTTATCTTGTACCCAATTGAAGCTTCCTTGTGAATGGATGAAACAGTCCACCCAAGTGGTGCAAACCATGGTTCTAGGTTCTAGGGTCCTAGGTTCAAACCATGGCAGGATCAAAAACAGTTTTGGCCTTTTTGTTTGTGTTCTTTTTCTTTTTTTAACAAACTTCAAACATTTTTTAACCAATCAAAATAACTCCTTTTGAGTTGATTTTTCACACACTATTTATTTACAAGTTTTTATTTCATGAATATATAAAAATATCACAAAAATATTTTATTTTCGTAATTACTTTAATTAATCAAAACCTTTCTTTAACAAAAAAAATCAAAACAAAGTTCATGTTCTTTTCATTTCACTTGTAGTACATTTATTCACATTCAATATGGTTGTAATAGATAATTAGAATTTTATTTCTTGCAATCCCTATTTATACATTTGTATCCCCATCCCCAAGTGATGTAATAGCATAGTAAATTTACTTTCCGCAATTTACGGCTTTCATGTAAATGCTAGTAATTAGGGTGTGTATGGCAATATTAAAACCAATGCTTAGAAAACCTTAAATTCAATACAAAAATGCATGAAATCAAACACACTTATACACATGCACCTCTAGTGTTAACTCCACTTGTTTCCTTGAGAAAATGGTTATAATATGCATGTGAGACGTTTTAGCAAAAACAATCAAAAGATCATAGTCCCTCGACGACGCTTCGAATGTTTCCTTACAAATGATCTTAGTCCCTAAAGAGAAATGCTAAGATATCTCACAATATTTCTATTCATGACTATACGATGACTCACGCCCATCCCTTTACATCCAAAGATAAGGCTTCTTACTAATCAATGGTAAGATATCAATGTCAAAGGAAGGAAGAAATGAACCAAAAGACTTTTTAAGGAAGTAGAAAGTTCTTATTTGCTTGCTTGAAAATCAAAACCATTTCCACATTCACACTTTCAAAAACATCTTCAAAAACGATCATCTCTTTGAATTGTTTTTCAAAAAAGTCCAACACTTTGTATACATTCTTATAGATACGAGAATCATTACAAAGTTTGCCTCAACGAAGGCACTTTTCAAAAATACTTTCAAAACCCACCACAAAGTACATTTTTAAACAAAGCAAGTGATCTAGCGAGCAATTAAGAGCCCATAGATAACTATGGATGAAAAGGGTGATAACACCTTCCCTTTTCATAACCTACCCCCCGAACTCAAGAAATAATCTCAAAGGTCTTTCCTGTTCTTTTCAGCCTTTCCTTATTAGATAAAAGAAAATTCGATGGCGACTCTTGCTATCCGCAAAAGTTGCGATCAAACGCAAAAAACAACCAAGTCAATTCTCCCACCGTATTATAGCAACCTGGGAAAAAGTTAGGGATTTCTTGGCAAGTAACTGTGTTAGACAAGACTTGATCATTGAAGCAACAATCTTCTTAGATTCTCATTACACTTCAACTAAAGTCTTTTCCCATGAGTTCAAAGTTGTTAGGGAGAATAGTGGTAATTATATTTCAATGTATCTTTTTCATGTACTGACCATTTTCTAAACTTTGTAATCATTCATGGAGTCACGCTATTTGCGGACTACCATTCTATTAATAATGTTTGAGCCTCTATCCATTTTTTGTGGTTCTTATTTCATTTATTATTGATAGTAATTTTTAAAACAAAAAGACTTAATAATAAAAACATGTTTTTGAAAATAATTTGCAAATCACCTTTTACTTCTGATTTTGTGATTCAAGTGGAACAAAAGTAGTCATTCCAAGGATGTACTAACCCTGGATTTCTGAGGGGATTCCTTAAGATGTATCTCAGGATTACTCTTGATGATATGCACATGTTCTATTTGTGTTCTGGATATTTGGATTTCATACCAATTAATATATAAGGGTGTGGGGTTTGTGATCTCATTTTTCTCAGTTAAGTCTTATCTCATATCTTATTCAGGTTGATTATTTGGTTTTCAGGTCTGTGTGGTTTGAAACTTCTATTCCGAGTTTCCCAGTGAGGTCTTCGCTCATCTAACGGAAGTTCTTTCCCTCTATGCATGTTGAGTGAGGATCATTTGCAAATCATCTCTCTTTGGAGTAATAACATTGTTGTTGTTGTTTATTTCCCATACATCCTGGTATTGTACCCCAAAATTTTCCCTCCCATTTTCTTCAAAGCATTCTTCTAAGATTCTCAAATACTCAAGGTTTCTCAAGAGATTGATCAGACAAACTCACCTCCTAAGCATTGGGTCCACAACTAGGGTTTCATCCTGTATAAGAAAGATTGGGTTACAAAGTTCTAAAATTACTTTCATGGTTCATCATAGGTCCTAAACAATTCACATGTCAAGTTTCAATCCGTGAATCACAAATTTGCCCAGTCAATTGGTCAGATGACTGAAAATCAACTGCATTGGGTAAAAGTCAACTGTGGTCAATATACAGTCAAACTTCAATATTTTTGGTCAACATCAATATTTCGAAGTGATATTCATAATTTTATCAAGGGTTGATCATGATTCATCAAGGAAAACTCTCAAATCATCAGGGGTCAAAAATTGCCCAAATTAGGGTTTTAACTGAGGATGACTGATCATTGATTTTTGACCTAGTGCATGACCTAATGGCTTGAAGCATGATTTCAATAAATCAAGTATAATATCTTAATCTAATTACATGGCTCAAAACATTTCCAAATATGCAAGTGATTGATAGTTGAAGAATTGAATCAATTGATGAAAACTCAACAATCACTCAAAAGTCAAACATTCAAATTCAAAAGTTAAGAATCATCAAGATATTAAAAATTATCAAACTTGACCAATCAAGAAATCAAAAAGTTAACAAAATTCAAAATTGGGAAATTTTCTAACACTTAGAAAAATTCTAAGTGTTTTTGTTCTTAACAAAAACCCTAACTTCACAAGCAAGTTTTCTCAAGATGCAAGTTGATTCAAGGAAAACTTTCAAGATGAAATTTTTAGGGATTGATGAATTCTACAAATTTGTTAATGTGGGATGATCCTCAAAAAGTTCCTGGATTAAGAGATATAAGCTCGTGAAGTTAGGATGTTTTTATCCAACACTTAGAAATTTTTTTACAAGTTTTGATCAGATTTTTGTCCCAACTTCATGGCCATTTTTCACCAAGTTCACATTTGATTTAGCCAAAACTCACAACATTAAAGTTGTAGAAAATGTTTCAAACTTTCCAACATGTCCAAGAACACAATTTTATCATGCTTGAGCTAGGGGATTCGAAGGCATGAAGTTGGGCATCCATTCTTGAAATACAAGTCATTGTATGATTAATATAAGATCAAATCTCCAAGCCATGCTGCATAATCTTGATTTACAGGCTTCTAACTTGCAAATCTCACCATAATTAAATGTTTACACAACTGATTGAATCATTATCCAAGTTTTTGAGCCATTGTCCAAGTGCATATTCCATTTTTGGGACAAAGTTAACATTGCCATTTTGATAAAGTGACTTTAATCACAATGTCAACTTCTTGAGCCTCTAACTTGTTTGTTCTGATCACACCCAACATGAATACTCAGAAGCAATATATGTAAGGCTCCTAGCCACTTCAGATCTTTCTTGTATTATGCATTGGAACACTAATTTTCACATAACTTGGTTGTTTCATCTCAACCAAACCAGAACTCCATAGCTTGTAAATCAAGTCCTCTCACCCTCTAAAACTCTTCCTATAAATAGAGAGCATAATACACAAGCCAAGACATGAATAGACAAGCCCTCTAACCCCTCTCAAACTCTCTCAAACTCAAAATTGCTCAAAAAACTCCATTTGTTGCAACTTCTGACCTTGAACACAAAACACTCAATCCACTTCTGTGTTTTCACTCTAAATCATTTACAAAGTTTCTATAACTTATATAGAACTCATCCAAAGACCTATTTCATCATTCTAGCATCATCTTCATCATCTTCCAAACTCAAAAATAGAGTTCTGCAACTTCACTTGTCCAGAAGAATTGAGGCACTCTTAATCCAAAGTAAGCATTGAAAAAGATTCCTGGGAGTTCAGTGAAGCTATCTAGATCATCCTAACACCTTCAGGAGTGCTCTAACTCCAAACTCGATTCTCACTTCAGAGGTAAGTTTCTCTAACTTTAATATCCTTATATATACATCATTTGCTTTCGATTTCAAAAGAGGAAATATAGATATCATTACCACAAAGATAACCATGTCCTTAGTTTTCATTTTAATTGACTATGTGATGGGAATTTTGAAACTGAAGTTTCTGAAATCTTAGGGTTCAGTTTGGTACCAAACAAAATTCATTCCAACCATTGATATATAGCTTTTGAAATTTATATGGTTGGATTTGTGATTAAAAGTTAAGCAAGTTTGTTGTTTACATTTTTTGATTTGGTTGAGAAATAAGAATTTTCAAGAATCAACAAGGTGTTGTTGTTGTTGCTGGCGCGAGGAAGAAGAAGATGGAAAATTCAAATTTCAAGACTTGGTTTATTTTATATTTAGTGCAAGTGGCATAATGACCAGATGAAACAGCCACCCTAGTGGCAAGTGCGTGCGTACAAAGTTACTTCTTACCTCAAGGGCGCAGGTTCGAACCATAGTGAACCCCCCTTTTGCATTATTTATTTATTTATTTCAGTTTTGCTTATTTTCACCCCCCAAATTCCTTTCATCACGCAGGCCCAGTCCACTTTTATATTATTTTTCTGATTCAAACAAAAAAACTTTCTTGGGCATGGACGTCTACCAACACACCCCTGATTACTTTGTACAAACACTGACCCATTTACTTTTTCTTTTATTCTTTTAATTTAATTAATCATTTTCTTTTCTGTTAACTATTTTTATTAAAAATAAAAAAAATTATAAAATCATAAAAAATAGACTTAGGTTTTAATTAACTAATTTAGTTTTTTTTATAAATTAAATCTGAATTAAATCACTTTAATTTATTAATTAGTTTACTAAATAATTAAAATTAGAATATCTTTTTCTAAATAAAACCTCAAAATTATTTTCTAACAATTAGTTTTCTTTTTTAAAATTAATTTAGACTTAGGTTTTTAAATTAGATTTCCTTTTAATTAATGAAATTAATTGATTTTATTTTTAATTTAGTTTCTTTAGTTTTTTACTAAACTTTATTTTTTGAAAATTAATCAAAAATTAGGTTAATCATCAAAACTCTTTTCTATCAAAAAAATCACCAAAAACAATTTCTTCTCTCTTTGCTTTATTTTTTTGTGTATTTCATTATTTCACATTTTTTCCGATTATGTAATTGTTTATGGTCTGTAATAGATAATTAGGATTTATTTCTTTTCACCCCCATTCATAAATTTTTACCCCCACTCCCGAAGCATTGTAATAGCGTAGGACATTTAATTTCCTCAATTACCGCTTTCCTTATTACTGTTAGTAATTAGGGTTTGTATGGCAAGATTAAAATCAATCATTATAACAACTAATCTCAGACAAATAATAGAAATCAAAACACTTCGCACACGCGCACCTCTAGGGTAATTCTCACTTGTTGCCTCAGATAAAATAGTCATGTCCCTTGTGTTGCACCCCAAAATTTACCCTCTTGATTTAAGCTTATGTTTCATCATAAACATTATATTGCATTGCATTCATACATTGTGATAGGATCAAAAGTACTTTGGTTATCAAGTTTTCCTCAAGCTTTGAAGGTTGATTGCATTGACAAGTTGCTCAAGTAGAATCTTATCATCTAAACCTCTAAATCTTTCAAGCTTAAAAGTTATTGCATATCTCAAGATGCTTTATTAATCTCTTTAGATCCCCAGAGGATTGGAGTTTGTGTTTGATTATAAAAGGGAATCATTACTTTGATTCACCAGTCAAATTAGGGTTTTGCTTGATTAAGGCTATTGATCAATGTACATGTCTTGATTTGAAAGACACAACATCTCATTGGCATCTGAAAAATCTTTGCATAAGGAATTGGTCATGATGCCCAGAGGATTTGAAGTTTTGAAGATGATTCATCAGTCTCCTAAGGTGTTAATCAAAATTAGGGTTTGGGTTTTTATCAGGTTTTCTTGAGAATTTTGAAGTGAAAATTTGTACATGGCCTCTACATATTTGGAAGATCATATGTTGGAAGTTTTGATCATCAATTTTGAAGGAAAGTGGACCAATTGATTCAAAGGGCAAAATGGTCATTTTGGTCAAAATCAGTCAAAGTCAAGGTTGACCAAGTGAACTTTTGGCCAATCATCAATTCAAGGATGAAATTTTCATATTTCAAGTCCATTTTGGTCATTGGATCAAAGAGATTGAGGTTTGGGTTGAAACTTGTTCTTGAAGAAACCCTAAAAGTTTCTAATTTTGGAAAATAAGGACTTAATTTCAAAAATTCATATTTTATTCACCTTTGATCAAGAAAATGCAAATGAAGCATGCTTGTAAAGATAATAGATGATCTTTCATATCATTTTGTCTCATATCCAAATTGAAAAGGAATCAAGAATTATGGTATTTTGAAGTCACAAAATTATAGGTCATTTTCCAAAATTAGTGAATTTCAAGCTAAATTTTGAGGACATTAATTGATTCAATTGCAAAAACTCAAAACTAAGGGATTGTAGATCTTTTTAATACCTTTCCAAATTATGCTCATTTGTGTCAAAATTCAAAAGTATGAGCAAGTTCTAAGCTTTGGAATTTTGAGGCATTTTATTGAAATTTGACAAATATGCAAAATGGCCAATTCATGAGAACTCAAGTTTCAGCCATTCTCTTTGTTTCTAATCCAGCCCATGACCTATTTGTGACTTGCTAAGGCCCATAATGCCAGCTATTTCATGCTCCATGGACCATGGTGTTTGCTTGGGTACAAAAATGACAAACTTGCTCAAGTTGGCAAATTCATCCATACTCTCTCATCTCAAATGATCATGACCTGGCACTTTAAGGATTTATTTCTGAGTTTATTTGGCTCATAAAATGCAAAGAAAATGAAGAAACGCACGAGCAAATGGCTGAGGCCCATGTGCACTCATTTTTTGGCCAAATCTTTCAAACTTGCCCCTAAACAGTTTTGAGGACCAATTTCCTCTTCTAACCTTCTCTACTCACACTATATAATGTATTGCAAGCCTCATTTCATACAGAACACGCTCCATTTATCACAAATCCAGATCTGAACTTTTTTTGCTTTTGCTGAAGTTTTCTTCGATTCTCTCATCTTCTTCGCGCATTCATCAAATTTCATGTGGATTCATCTTTCTCGAAGTGTGTAGATCAAGATCACGGAGTTTGTTGGATTTTGGAATTAAGGAATCAAGGTTTCCAATTTCACATTGAGGTGAGATTTTTGAACTTTGATTTGCTTTGTTTAGCATGATTTGATGAATTATTCCATATTCATGATGTATTAGCTGGCCAGACAAATAGGTCTGAGGTATACTTTGTGTTTGATTTGAGCTTGAATCATGTTTTGGAGTTTCTGAAACTCTGTGTGCAGATTATTTTTTTTGAGTTTTCATGAGCTTCATACTAGATCTACACTTGATGATGTTGCTTGATTCGAGTTGCTATGGATTATTTGTTATGCTAGCTTTAATTTGCCCTTGATTTCATAAAAAATGGTGTGAAATTGAGTATGTTATGTTGATCTAAACATGAGCCCTATGACTGAGTGTTACGCACGTTTTTGAGTTTGTCCAAAGGTTGAAGATGATGTGGTGGCACTATATGATTGGTCCATTTGAATTTTTGTCTTATTTGAATTATTTGTTTTATTTGGTATTTTGTTTGATTTTATTTTCTGATCAAAACATTTTCAAAATTCCTGAAAAAATTACCATAGGACAATAATTTCTAGAATTTGTCATATTTTTTTTGGAATTTTTAAAAAATATTTTGTTTGGTTCAAAATTTCATAAGTTTAAATAATTGTTTGTTTAAAGATTATTTTTATTTTAATATTTCTTTGATCTAAAAAATTCCACAAAAAATGTTTTGGACTCACAAAATAATGTAGAATTTGATTCTGATTTTGGTTTAGCATTTTTTCCATTTTTGATTAGAATTTTAATTTGAAAAGTTTATTTGAAATATTTGTTTCATAATTTTGGTTTTAATACTTCCTTTAATCCAAAAAATTCAGAAAAAATCATGTAAGCTTGTTTTTAATCATGGAGTCTGAATATAATTTCATTTTTGACCTTTTGGTGATTTTTGGCTAGGGTTTGCATTTTTGCCATTAAATAATAGTTTAATTGTTAATTGTTTGTTTATTTTTTATTTTCATATTTCCTTTAATTCAAAAATTCAACAAAAATCAGGGATGTGTGTTTTTAATTCTAATATTTGAATATAATTTTGGTTGGACTTTTTTCTGACTTTTTGATTAAAGTTCTATTTTGAGATGTGATTATTTGTTTAATTGTCTAATTGTTTGAATTTAATTTCATTTTTGACTTTTCTTCAATTCAAAAAATGTGAAAAAATATATTTTCTGACATTTAGGGTTTCTTGGTGATTTGTATGATCTTGGTTTAAATTGTTTGAATTTTGATCTTACTTAATCAATATTTAAGATTAAAAGTAAAAAATTAGGGTTTTGTTGCTTATGGTGCAAGTTTCATTTTCAAAACCACTATGCCCTAGATTTTCAATAGAATTCAAGTCTTAATTAGGGTTCATGAATGTATTGAGGATCTGAAAACCATTTTTCTTGAATTATTTAACTTGGTTTGACATTTTTCTACAAATTATTTTGAAAACTTGTCTAGTTTGGAAGTTTTGCCAACTAGTCTTGAACTTTGGGCCTCATTTGATCTCCTCCTCAATCATTCATGAACGTAAGATTGGATTTCTGACTTCTAAACACTTCAAGGATGCTAAGAGATTTTTGGTTTGAATTATGGAATCTTGTTTTTTTTTAATGTATTTTTGAAGGGAAGGTACCCAATTAATGTTGCATCTTGTTGCAATTTGTTTGATGGCCAATGAACTTGAGCGAGGCCTATAATTGGCACCTAATGATCATAATGATTCTGATTATCCATGATAGCTCAAGCCATTTAATTTAATGCCTCATGTTTGAATGTTTGAACCTTCTAATGCATTGTGTGGGATTCACCTTCTATGTGCATATGAGTTGTAGTTGAATTAATTGTACATGATTGGAATGTGTTTGCCTCTGACTTCCATGGTATTTGATTGTATTCTTTTCAAGCTCCCATGATCTTTGACTGATATTTAAATTGTCAACTCAATATGGTGATAGAAAGGAGCAACATTCCTCTATTTCTTTTGACCTAATTGTGCATGTGCTTGTTTCCTCTTGTCTATCATGTCTAATATTTGATAATTGTTATCATGTTGTGATCACTTCATCATGTTGCATCCATCCCTTATGTGAGTCATCATTCACCTTATGGAATACTTACTTGTCTGTTGAATGTGCGAGGTACTTTGAGAAAGTTTCCACTTTTGGCTTAAGACTATCGTGTTTCACTTTATTTGTGGAACACAATTTATTATATTGGCACCATTCTTGTGCTTGGCATGTCTGATGGTTTATGCAGGATATACATACATATGATTGTGAATGTTATACATTGCCCCTGTGATCTGTTCATATCTGTTAAATTACTTACATTCCGATGGTGTAATTTCTGACTTGGTTTGTCTACTGATGCCAGCTTAGTCGAAGTTCTCTGGGTTTTTTTTATTCTTGATCAGTTACTACGGATAGCTATCCGTTTGGTATTGCACTATTTCTTTTCTTCCATCTTCAATCTGTATAGTTCTTTGATTGCACGATGGGACCTCTGTTGCTGATATATGTCAAGAGGCCCTCTGGTTTTTGTCTGATGCATGTGTTGTGTTGATTTTGATCGATGAGTCACTCAATTTAGAAATTGAGATCATGACTTCGCTCTCATTGCATGTTCCCCATAGGATGTTTATAGCTTTACTTCTTTAATTGTTGATCGATGAGTCACTCAATTTAGAAGTTGAGATCACGACTTCCCTCTTATTGCATGTTCCCTATAGGATGTTTATTGCTTTTCTTCTTTAATTGGTGATCGATGAGTCACCCAATTTAGAAATTGAGATCACGACTTCGCTCTCATTGCATGTACCCTATAGGATAGTTTTGTTAAGCTTCCTTTAACATGTAAATTAGGGTAGGGTTTTCCTTTATCCTCAACCTTAGGGTCAACCACTGTATGATAACACTAGAGATAATACTAGGCTAGTTTCCCTTAGTTTATTTTTCCTTTCTATGCATTCTGCATCTTAAAACAAAAACTATTTTTTTGGAAAATCATAGAAACATTTCTAATGAACTTAAACCTTTCTTCAGAGTAAAAGATACAAACCAATCTTACTTTGTCTGTGTGCCTCTTGGCTATGCTTTTAAACTGGTTAATCAATGTTTCGCCATCGTACATTTGTTTGAAGTCGATGTTTCTCCATCGCACATGTTTGATTATCCTACTTTGATTCTCAATACCATTGCTAGGTGTGATGTTTTGTCATCCATTTTATCATTTGATGTTTCACCATCTTTGCCATGTTACTTTGTTACCTCTTAACCGATGTTTCGCCAACGTACATTTGTTTGAAGTCGATGTTTCGCCATCGCACATGTTTGATTATCCTACTTTGACCCTCAATATCATTGACAGGTGTGATTGTTTTGTCATTTGTTTTATTGATGTTTCGTCATTGTTGCCATGATATCTTTGTTACCTCTTAGCCGATGTTTCGCCATCGTACATTTGTTTGAAGCCGATGTTTCGCCATCGCACATGTTTGATTATCCTACTTTGATTCTCAATATCATTGTCAGGTGTGATTGTTTTGTCATATGTTTTATTGATGTTTCATCATCTTTACCATGATATCTTTGTTACCTCTTAGCCGATGTTTCTCCATCGCACATTTGTTTGAAGCCGATGTTTCGCCATCACACATGTTTGATTATCCAACTTTGACTCTCAATGTCATTGTTAGGTGTGTTATTTTACCATTTGATGTCTCGCCATCTTTGACATGTTACTTTGTCATCATTTAGTTGATATTTTACCATCTCATTTGTTTATTGTTTTATTCGATGTTTCGCCATCTTGTTTGTTTTTGCTGTCTTAATTAAAAAATACAAACCAACGAAAAACATAAGCCAAACTACGGCTGCTCTGATTCCTTAAAAGGGATACGTAGGCATTGGGGTAGGGCCCAACCTAGCACAATTTTTATTTTCTCTACATTATTTTCTTTTTCCTTTCGCATGCATTCCCTTTTCAGTTGTAAGCCATAGACATAGGATTTAACCACACCCATTAGATTAGACAACAAGAGTCGATACCGTAGAGTACTACGGGCGTGTGGGGTGCTAACACCTTTCCCTCGCGTAACAGACTCCCTTACCCTATCTCTCGGTCGAAAGGCTGTGATTTCTCCCTTTTCAGGTTTTCTCGATGTTTACCTTTCCCTTTTGACGGGATAAAAGATATTCGGTGGCGACTTCATTGATGTTTCATTAACATCCAGATGACAGGTTCCGGCCGCGCGGTTTCAGCTGGCGACTTCACTGGGGACAAATTGACCTTTTGCTGGTCCATCCTAGAGTTGATCCTAGCTCTTATTTGTTTTCTTTTCGGGTGTTTATTTTACCGCTTTGCATATTTATCTGTTTGCATTGCATTCTATGTGCGTTTTACTTTTTGCATACTGGATTTGGCTGGACTGTTTGGATTCTGGATTTCTTGGTGGGTGGGTTATTCCATGAGGTAAAAAGCCTCATACCAAGGCTATGAGTGAATTCTGTAGGAACTAGGAATGGAGTGGCCATGGCGGCTATAAGGCGGATGCTTTGTAGACCTGGCCATGAGACCCATGACTTCGGGGGTAGTTCGGATAGGTGTTATCGTATGATGATACTGACATTCGAGCTCTCCTACTCTGATTTGGCTTTTAACCTTACCTTGACCTAGACTACACCTGTTAGAGGGGCGGGAAAACTTTTCTTACAGGTACAGGTATTGTTGGTGACTTTGTGTTGCAAAGGTGACTCAGGTTCCCATGATAATTTTGAAGCTTTGGGATTTTCTTTTAATCTTGAGTGGTGTTGTTCTGTATTGGTCCAGCCATGATCCAGTGTGAAACTTTGATCCTGTCATGTTGCATCATAGCATATTTATTTCTATAAAAAAATGATGTATAAAAAATAACTAGCATACGCATGTCATATTCCAGGGACATTCAAGAGTCTTCTTTCCATCGGAAATGGCTGGCCTCCCGTCAGATGAGTTTGATTCAGTTCATGTTAAAGAGCCCACCAGGCATACATTCGCTTATCAGATTGCTACTATTGATGTGTCCGAGTTGAAGAGGTTGAGTTCTTATCTGAAGGATGATGTTCTGAATAATTTTAACAAGAATTATGGCAATTTGTTACTAGTCCTTAACACTCCAGTTGACCCAATGGCTTTGATCACTCTCTTCCAGTTCTATGACAAGGAATTATGGTGTTTTACTTTTCAAGATTATCAACTGGTTCCCACACTAGAAGAGTACGCATACCGGCTTAATATCAAGTTGTCCGATGAAGTTCCTTTTGTCCAAGTGCCGGAGAAGCTGAAGTTCGAAGTTATTGCTGAAATTCTTCATTTGAGTTGGAAAGAGGCGACAAACAATTGGAAATCAAGTGAGGATACTACAAGGTTTTATTTGGACTTCTTAGTGAAGAAAGCTGAGGACTGGGCAAAGAAAGGGAATTGGATTGACTTCAGCGCTCTGCTTTCTCTCATGATATACGGGATCGTCCTTTTCCCTCGCAAGAGAAATTTCGTGGATTTGACGGCTATTTGTGTTTTTAGAAATAAGAACCCGGTACCGACACTCTTGGCAGATACTCTTTACACCATTCATTTCAGGCATGGAAAAGGTGTAATGTAAGTTTATGTCATTCAATGTTGTATCAATGGTTTAAGTTGCATCTACCGGTAAGTGGCCCTTTCGTGGATACCAGGCATTCTCTCTGATGGTCATCAAGGCTTGTCAACCTTACTTCATTTGATATCCGATGGAATTATGACATGGGGGAAATACGAAGTGTTATCGCTAGCTGTGGAGATTTTCCTAATGTTCCCCTCATAGGAACTAAGGGGTGTATCAACTATAATCCTGTGCTTTCTTATCGTCAATTAGGATATGCAATGGATGGACCGCCAAAGGTTAAGGAGGTGTCTGAATCAGTATATTTTGTTAGAGGAAGTGATCCTGTGATGTTGAAAAGAGTGACAAGTGCTTGGAAGGGAATTCACAAGAAGGATAGAACTACTTTTGGCAAGAAGGTTCCTATTGCTAGGGTTCCTTACTTGGAATGGATTAGAGACAGGGTTAATATTTTACGGTTGCCATTCGTAAGGTCGGCTCCTATATGTGAGTAACCTCCTACTGTTCTGAGTAACACGGTTCCTACCGAGGTGTTCACCCAGGTTCATGTTAAGAACATTCAACTTTGTGCAAAAGACCGTGAGGCAGGGATGAAACTCTATTGGGTAGATCAAGAAAGGGCCGACTTAGCTCACAAACTCAAAGAAGCTCAAGGGGAAACTGCTGATGTGACCAATTTTAGGAAGAGATCTCATGCTGAAATGGAAGAAGAATTGAGTAAGACTCAGCAAGAGTGTCAGAAGCTTCAGGTATCTGAAAACAGCTACAAGAAGATGATTCAGAACTTGGAGAAACATCTCAAAGACAAAGATGCTCAGCTTAAGAAGGAAGTAACCCAGAAGCGTGTCGCAGAAGATCGGTTCCAAGAAAGTAAAGTGGTCGCATCACAACTTTGAAGGAGAAAGCCAGACTTGAAGAGTATTGTCAACATCTTGAAGCATGTCTTGTTCTGGAGATTTAGTTCTGTTATTTACTTTTGGTGTATTTGGTCACCCCCATAATTGTTGGAAGGGACCATTTGATTGTTGTTATTATTCAGTTTTTTTTTGGTTTTTTATTAAGACATGTATTTAGTTGTTTATCATTATACTCTTAATTATCCGAAGTCACTTGAATGACGTTTCTTTGTTTGTAAATAATTGAAGTGTTCGTCTTATTGTCCTTTTTCCTTTGATTGTATGCTTGGTTATCTTTGGTCGCATGCCGTGATTGATGAATAAAAGGACTCTTGAATACCGGGAAATGACAAACATATCATGCACATCATGCATTTCATAACATTACAGGTTATCTCAAGACGGTATTCTTATTCTTCTACTTTTCTTATTCAGAATTCAAGACGACTACTCATCGGTATTCCACTAGAAACAATTCGCCAAGACAGATGGAACAGGTTCAAGCTGAACTCACTGAAATGAGGGCCCAGATGGCTACTCAGATGAATCAGTTCATGGAGGTCATCACTAATATGAATCGCCGACAAGAGGAACTGGCTTCCTTTGTCAACAACCGGCGCCACTATCCAGGGGATGGTGGAAATCAAGGGCTCTATCAGGACATTTCTGTAGGATTGAGGGATGTGCAAGATCAGCCAGCTAGAAATTTTCACGGGATGCCTGGAAACCCTTTTGTGCGCAACGTAGGGCAGTTTCCTCCGTCTCCTGGACCTCGTCTTGTGGGGAACAGAAGAGTTAATCAAGGCGGTGTAAGGAATTATCAGGAGCAGGATTATGACTTTGATCAAGACGAAGATCAGTTTTCTGTTCGGCGTTCAGAGTCGGAGGTTCAGATTGAGGATATGAAGTATCGGTTATTGGAAGAACGTTTGAAGTCCATGGAAGGGCAATGAGTCCTTGATATGGATGCTAATGATCTCGGGTTGGTGTCTGGGGTGAAAGTTCCTCCGAAGTTCAAGCCTCCAACATTTGAAAAATACAACGGAACGTCATGTCCTGTTACCCATGCAACTGCTTATTTCCGAAAGATGTCGGTACATACTGAAGATCAGGGGCTCTTGATTCATTTTTTCCAGGATAGCCTATCTGGGGCATCCCTGGAGTCGTATATGAAGTTGGAGAAAACTCATATTCGTTGCTGGAATGATCTTGCTCGGGCTTTTGTCAAACATTATCAGTACAATATGGATATGGCGCCTAATCAAACTCAGTTACAGAATATGTCACAGGGACTAAAAGAATCTTTCAAGGAATACGCTCAGAAGTGGCATGAGTTGGCTGCGAGGGTTCAACCTCCACTCATGGAGAGAGAACTCATTGATATGTTTATTAGTACCCTACAAGGGCCATTCTATAAGCACATGATAGGAAATACTTCGGCAGGATTTGTAGACTTGGTTATGGCTGGTGAAAGAATTGAGGTGGGTTTGAAATTGGGGAAAATTCAGATCGGAGGTTCTAGTGGCTCATCAGGGGGAAGTAAGAAACCATTCAACACTTACCCTAAGAAAAGGGAAGGCGACGCGAGCGCGGTCTACTCTCATAGAGGAATAAGAGAGGATCGTCAGCACCAACAAATCAATGTTGTTTCTATTCCTGTTAATGCTCCTCCGCAGCAGAGACCGAATACAGTGCCTCAGCAACAAAGGCACCAAGATGCTCCCCGTCAATATAATAATCAACAGCAGAGACAGCCGAGAAAATTTGATCCCTTGCCGGTATCTCTCACCGAAGCACTCCACCACGTGCTTGATTTGAAGTTGATCAGTTTGAGAAATATGCCACCACCACCCGCAAGACTTCCTCCTAACTATGATGCTAATGCAAGATGTGAATTCCATTCAGGCGGAGTTGGTCATTCTACTGACAATTGCTTTGCGTTGAAATGCAAAGTACATGACTTGTTGGATGCTAAGGCAATTGAGTTTACCCCAGTGACTGGTCCGAATGTTACTCAGAACCCAATGCCTAGACATGGAGGGGGTGTTGTCAATATGATTGACGATAATGGTGAAATGTTGAATTTAATCATGAATGTGGAACAAGTAACTACTCCGTTGTGGTATGTTAAGAGGTATTTGCTTGACAATTCTATTTTCCCGGGTTGTACTTCAGAGTGTGCCAAGTATAGAGAACAACCGAAGGGCTATGATGATTTAAAAGCCGGAATCCAGTTGTTGATAAAGGAAGGTTCCCTGCAGTTTAATAGGAAACTGAGCTACCGCGAGGTTACCGAAGAAGATGTTACTGTGGTATCTATTCCTTACACCCCTGTGCGCATTCCTACCCCATCTAGGGCACCTCCTTTGATGATTACGGTACCTGGTCCCATGCCGTATACTAGTGAGAAGGCCATCCCATGGCACTACGTTGCTGATGTTTATTACCATGGGGTAAAGCAGGAGGTTAGTACCCGTGTGTCCGAGGAAGAACGCGTCGAAGATAATGAAGAGGAAGTTCATAACTTTTCTGGTGTGGGTCGAATGACTAGAAGCAGGAGAATATTTGGTCCTTCCAATGTGAAAGATGCGACAGATGCTGCTGCAAGAGAAAAAGGAAAACAGCAGGCGATGATTGGGAATCCCAGGGTTACGCCAGCCAATGTGACTCAACCAATTCCAATACCATAAGCTTCTTCAGTGCCCGATGAGGTTGAAGAGTTGATGCGAATTATCAGAAAGAGAGATAATAGCATAATTGATCATCTGAGCCCTACTCCTTCTAAGATGTCTATCTTGTCTCTATTGATTTATTCAGAACCTCACAAATGCTTTGATGAAATTGTTAAAAAATGCATTCGTGCCACATGAGATAACAGTCAATCAGTTTGAGAATGTTTGTGCTAATATATCTTCCGGGAACGGTCTGGGTTTCACAGATTTTGATCTTCCTCCGGAGGTACCAGACCATAATAAAGCATTGCATATTTCGATGGAGTGCAGGGGCACTACTTTATCCCGTGTCTTGGTAGATACATGATCGTCTTTAAATGTACTACCCAAGTCAACATTGATGAAGATTGATTATTCTGGACTGGAGCTGCGCCCTAGTGATTTGATGGTGAAGGCATTTGATGGGTCTCGAATGTCAGTGTTTGGGGAAGTGGAGCTACCAATCAAGGTTGGTCCTCGCACCTTCACAGCTACATTTTTTGTTATGGATATACAGCCAGCATATTGTTGTTTGTTGGGGAGGCCGTGAATTCATAGAGCAAGAGCAGTCACTTATACTCTTCATCAGAAACTCAAGTATCCTGTAGAGGGAAAGGTAATAATTGTGTGCGGCGAGGAAGAGTACATTGTGAGTCATTTGACATCATTCCGCTATGTTGAGGTTGAAGGAGAGATACATGAGACTCCATTTCAGGCGTTTGAGATAGTTCATGCCGTCAATCTTCCTCCTCCAAAGCAGAAAAAGAAACCGGAAATTGTTATGTCTTCTCTCAAGGATGCGAGAGCTGTGGTGGAAAATGGTAACCCTAAATGTTGGGGTCAGGTGCTGGACGTTACCCCAAAATTTAATAAATTTGGTATTGGCTTTAGCCCAGGTCAGCAGAGTGCAACTCCCAGAGCATCTAGTTTATCTCTCCTGTGAAGTTTTCCCGTCCTTGTGCTACTCAAGAAGGACACGTCAATGCAGTTGGTGACGATAGGGTTGATGGCTACAATATTGAAGATTGGATTCGTACGAGTATTCCAGGCCAGACACTCAACAATTGGACTTCTGTGGATGTTATCCCAGTTTCAAGCGCTGAGGAGTAATTTTCTTGTTTCTTTTATTAATCATATAATAATTCCTACGCTCTGCCCAAGGCATAGTGAATCATTTGTGTAAGGCCACCATGTTTATTTTCCAAGCTTATCATGAAATAAAGGACGTTTTTTCATTCAAATTTTTGCTTCTTTTTCTTTTTATTTTAATGGAAATGTTTCTCTTTTCACACACTGTCACTAAAAAACTCCAAAATGTCATTCATGCAGATGCACTTCCACCACCGATTCTATTGATAACGACTCTGCTATGGCTCATTATGACTTTGGTACTCCTATTTATCAAGATGAAGAAGAAGCATACGAGGATTGTGACCTTCCTGAGGAATTAGCAAGATTGTTAAAACAAGAGGAGAAGGTTATCCAGCCGAATCAGGATTCGATTGAAGTGGTGAATATTGGCACATAAGAGGTAAGAAGAGAAGTCAAGATAGGGGCAGATCTCGAAGAAAGTATAAAGGTCAGATTGGTTGAGCTACTATGTGAGTATTCTGATATCTTCACTTAGTCTTATGAGGATATGCCTGGGTTGGATACATACATAGTGGTGCATCGACTACCGCTCAAAGAAGGTTGTTCCCCTATTAAGAAAAAGCTCCGAAGAACTCATCCTGAGATGTCCAAGAAGATCAAAGAGGAGGTCCAAAAGCAGTTGGACGCGAATTTCTTAAAGGTCGTCAATTATTCGCCATGGATTGAAAATATTGTGCCTGTGCCCAAGAAGGATGGTAAAGTTAGGATGTGCATGGATTATAGGGATTTGAACAGGGTCAGCCCTAAAGATGATTTCCCTCTTCCGCATATTGATGTGTTGGTCGATAATACCGCTCATTCCAAGGTGTTTTCGTTCATGGATGGTTTTTCGGGTTACAATCAAATTAAGATGGCACCCGAGGATATGGAGAAGACAAAATTCATCACGCCTTGGGGAACTTTCTGTTATAAAGTGATGCCATTTGGTTTAAAAAATGTCGGGGCAACGTATCAGCGCGCCATGGTCACTCTCTTTCATGATTTGATTCACAAAGAGATTAAGGTATATGTGGACGATATGATTGCTAAGTCTGACACGGAAGAGGAACACCTTGTTCATCTGGAAAAATTGTTTGAGAGACTGAGGCAGTTCTTGCTGAGGTTGAATCTGAATAAGTGCACCTTCGAGGTGAGATCCGACAAGCTAATGGGTTTTATTGTAAGTGAAAAAGGTATCGAGGTGGACCCGGCAAAGGTAAAAGCGATACAGGAAATGCCTGAGCCAAGGACAGAGAAGGAAGTACGTGGTTTCTTGGGAAGGTTAAACTACATTTCTAGATTTATTTCTCATCTCACAGCCACCTGTGAATCTTTGTTCAAGTTATTGAAGAAAAGTCAGACAGCGAAATGGAATGAGGATTGTCAGAAGGCCTTTGACAAAATAAAGGAATATTTGCAGGAACCTCTGATACTCATTCCGCCAGTGGAAGGAAGGCCACTAATCATGTATCTAACTGTGTTGGAGAGCTCAATGGGTTGTGTCCTCGGTCAGCACGACGAGACAGGGAAGAAAGAGCAGGCTATTTACTACTTGAGTAATAAATTTACGGAGTGCGAGTCGAGGTACTCATTGCTGGAAAAGACTTGTTATGCGCTTGCCTGGGCCGCCAAACGTTTGAGGCAATATACGTTAACTCACACCACCTACTTGATATCCAAAATGGATCTAATCAAGTACATTTTCGAGAAGTCGGCTCTTACAGGCAGGGTAACCCGTTGGCAGATGATACTCACCGAATATGATATCCAATACACTACTCAAAAAGTAATTAAGGGTAGTGTATTGGCCGACCATCTTGCTCACCAGCCCATGAACGGTTATGAACCGATGAAGTTTGATTTCCCAGATGAGGAAATTGTGTATATTTGGGATTGTAACATACCAGACCCAGACGAAGGACCCGAGCCGGGAACACGTTGGACGCTTGTTTTTGATGGTGCCTCCAATTCCATGGGCAACGGCGTCGGAGCTGTTATCACTTCTCCTGATGGATACCACATTCCCTTCACGGCTCATATTTGTTTCGATTGCACTAACAACATGGCCGAATATGAGGCTTACATTTATGGCATTGAAGCGGCGATCGACCTGCGCATCAATTTTTTGAAAGTTTACGGGGATTCCAATCTTGTTATCAGCCAGATTAATGGAGAATGGGAGACTCGCCATCAGAACCTAATTCCCTATCGTGAGCATGTTATGAAGCTGATTCCGTACTTCGAAGAGATCACGTTTGAGCATATTCCTAGAGAAGAAAACAATCTAGCTGATGCACTGGCAACTTTGTCCTCCATGTTCAAGGTTAAGTGGGCTAATGAGGCACCTCCCATTACCATCAGAAGTTTGAGTGAGCCTGCTTTCTGTTTTGAGGCCAGTATGGAACCAGATGGTAACCCTTGGTTTTATGACGTTAAATGATATCTGGAAACACAAGAGTAACCTGAAGAGGCATCCGTCACAGATAAGAAGTTCTTGAGAAGATTTTCAGCCAAGTTCTTTCTCAGTGGTGGTGTGTTATATAGAAGGCATCATGACGGTTTACTGCTCAGATGTGTTGACAAGAAATAAGCAGCTAGAATCGTTGAAGAGATACATGAAGGTGATTTCGGGTCCCATTCTAACAGGCATACCATGGCTAAAAAGATTTTGCGAGCAGGTTATTATTGGTCCACCATGGAGACTGGCTGTTACAATCATGCACGGGTTTGCAATAAATGTCAAGTCTATGCTGATAAGGTGCATGTGACTCCAGTACCTTTGAATGTCTTGACTTCCCCTTGGCCGTTTGTGATGTGGAAAATTGATATGATCGGCAAAATTGAACCGACTGCGTCCAACGGGCACCATTTCATTTTGGTTGCCATCAATTATTTTACAAAATGGGTCGAAGATGCATCCTATGCCAATGTCACCAAGCAGGTGGTAACTCGGTTCATTAAGCACAATATTATATGTCGCTACAGAGTGCCTGAAAAGATCATTACCGATAATGGGTCTAATCTGAACAACAAAATGATGAAGGAGCTTTGTGAGTCTTTCAAAATCAAGCATCATGACTCTTCCCCATACCAACCGAAGATGAACGGTGCTGTCGAAGCGGCCAATAAGAACATTAAGAAGATCGTGCAGAAGATGGTGGTAACCTATAAAGATTGGCATGAGATGCTGCCTTTTGCTTTGCATGGTTATCGCACCACTGTGCGTACTTCGACTGGGGCAACCCCATTTTCATTAGTTTACAGTATGGAAGCAGTATTACCGGTAGAAGTAGAGATTCCTTCTCTTAGGATCATGAGGGATGTTGAGCTGGATGAAAGTGAATGGGTACAGAATCGGCTGGATCAGTTGGAACTTATTGACGAGAAGAGGTTAACGGATGTATGTCATGGTCAGGTATATCAGCAAAGGATGAGGAAAGCTTTTGATAAGAGGGTACGGCCTCAGTGTTACAAGCCAGGTGACCTTGTGCTAAAAAGGATAATTCTCCCCCAGGGAGATCCCAGGGGTAAGTGGGTTCTAACTTATGAAGGTCCTTTCATGGTCAGAAAAGTTTTCTCTGGAGGAGCGATGATGCTCACGACTATGGATGGAGAGTACTTCCCTCTCCCTATGAATGCCGACGTAGTTAAAAAATAGTTTGCATAAAAAAAATAATAATAAAAAAACCCGCTAAACTGAAAACCTGAAAGGGCGGTTTAGGCAAAAAGAGGTTGTCCTGGTGAATCGAAAACCCGAAAGGGCGATTCAGGCAAAAGTTAGGGACTTAAAGCAAATGACTACGCTCGGCATGAGATCCTTTGTTTCTTTCCTTTGTTCTATCACTTGGCATAAGCTCGAAGTTAATCCAAGAATGATCTGTCTGAAAGCAGGAAGATGAAAGAGTGAGAGTCATAAAAGTCATAGCAGAGCCGGGACTTGATGGATATTCACATTCACATTGCCATTTGTAAACACTTGTTTGCTTTGATTTTGTAATTGCTTGCTTCCAAATGTAAATGCCTTTTTCACAGGCTATTTTCTCAAAATCAACATAATATCTTCTTTCAAGTATACGAAAACATTTCTTTTCTCCCTTTTTACTATTTTGTTTGCAAAAACGTCCAATATTTTTTATAAGCATGTGCATATAAACTTCGTGGGTCTTACATGAAAATGGTAATCTAAGTCATGGTTAGTTGATCGCTTGAAATGCGGATAATAAATACAACTACTACCTGTGCAAGGGGCATGTTTGGTTCTATGTTTGATGGATTTCTCTTTCACTTTGCTGGTGGATGCCTTGCCCTTTTTGTTTCACAGCTCCGTGCTATTGGTAAAGGTCATGGGTCAGGGTAATATCAAGATTACGGCTGGTCAGCGAGATCGGCGGACCTAGTTGGAGACATTTCTTCCCCATAATGAGTTTTATTATGTTTCTTTGCCGCACTTTCATGTGTCATCTTGATTGATTGTTTTAGCATTGTCTGCATATAGGATTTTGTTTATGGCCAAATGTCAATATTAATGCGTTGAATATTTTTGCCTTGAAAAATTGTTCCATTTTACTTAATCCATCCAGTATCACTCTTTAATCGATTTTTCGGGCATTTTGATACCAACTGTGCCAATTCTTTTGCTTAGCCGAGAGTTTGGAGGAAGGAGTTTAGCTAAAAACAATGACTGTAGTGGTATGCTTTTGAGTAGAACCCAGTTGACGATGTACAAGCATTGTTTCAATCCCCAAACACTGGAGATATAAGGGAGTTAGACCCTCGTTAACCCCTCTGAGCATTCGAAGTAGGAGTTTCTTTTTCGTTCAAAACAAAAAAAAAACCTTCTTTTTAACTAGGGGTAGGGTAGATGTTCAGTTAATATGACCAAGCATTCAAATTTCAGAAGGAATGTCCCATATGAGGATCACCACATTTTATCTGTCGCATCATGAGATCAGGAAAAATGTCTAAAACATGATGTTCATTTCCTCACAAAGTCCTGAGGTCGAGATCGAATCGATATAATAATGTCTATCCCTCACCGACCAAGGAATGAGGCATTTGTTTTCTTCAAAAAAAAGAGAGAAAGAAAGAAAAATTTCAAAGACCTAAAGTCATATTGACTTGTTCGAAGTGGAAAGCATGAATAAGAAAGAAATAAAAAGCCCCGCTAAGTCGAAACATGAAAACAAGTTGCTTAGGCAAAAGTTAGGGCGTCCCGCTGGACTCCCAGAATTGAAATTCAAAAGATTTTGTCCAGGAAAAAGTTAGGGAAAAGAGAGCCTAAAAAAAGAGATTATTCAATAAAATTTTCATCAAAAGAAGAGGAACAATAATATCAAAAAACAAAAGCAGCAGAAGTTAAGTGACAATCATGTTGGAGAATTTTTCGTGATCACTTAACCATTATAAATCCTTTTGAAAGGTGAATGCTTGTGATAAGTCAACTGAACTTAAGACAGGAGAATATCACGAAGGGGGTGGGCACCAAATAACTTGGGCCTTGAAAAACTTTTTTCTAAAAAAAACCTCGAACCAGGCCACGTGACAACCTCAAAAAGTCCTAACTGAAACAAGGGTTTAACTCGAAAGAATACTACAACAGGATAACGTTTCCTAAACTCCCAAATATGTGTTGCATAATCATGTCGGTATCTTATCACCCGCATCTTGACTCTTTTTTTCAAAAAAAAGGGGGGAAAGAAGAGTTTTGAAAATTTTTGCACTCTAGCCAATGATTCATTCACAACAGAGATGGACATTTTGTTAAGGTTTTTAACTTCGAGGCTTGAATAATCATCGCATCAGATATGTCATTACCAAAATAAACATCTTTTGCATGCAAAACATTTGTTTGACATCAAAAAAAGAGTTTACACACTGAACACCTGTAAAGAGCTTAATGATTGTCAGGAAGGGAATGTTTGGTTTTTCTTCTGTTAGACAGAGCCTATGTATGAATAGGACTTTACCTATCCCCAGTGAAGTTTTATTTCTGCAACGAAGTTTTGTGGCCCCAGGAATCTTCTTTTAAAGGCTTCATTTTGAGACTTCAAGTTTGGATATGTCACACATCCCCAGTGGAGTTGTTTAAATGGGAACTCATATTCTGAAGAAATTTTAACTCCCCAACAGAATTGCCAACAGAGATCCCTCACCGTGACCTCTCATTTCCCAGCTGATCTGCTAACTAGGGAATCCTATTGTTAAGATCTTTCCTTATCCCCAGTGAGGTCGATACTGTGTGACTATCTGCATGATCCATCCAAAGGTTGCATTCCAAGAAAAATATATCTCTAACAAATTCTCCAGCAGAGTTCTGTCTCCCCGGTGAAGTCCTGTCTCCTCAGAAAAGCTTTGTTCCCCCAGCAAAGGTTTTCACCTCTCACGTCGGGTTTTGTTGTCTTGATATCATCCTCAACACGGCCGCGCGCTGTCTTTTCCAGAGATTACAGTCTTACTCTGATCTTCTCTCTCAAATGCCTGATCTTCAGATGGCGCCCTTCTTCAGAAGCTACAGTGTCGATCTGATCTTCTATAGGAGTTTGTAATTTATTTTTGCAGCTCCTCTTAATGTTTGTGGCCCATTTCTACTGGTTTCTCGTTTGTTATTCTCCGCGAAGCTTCATATCTTCGAGGTTCCCTCTCTAGTGGATCCCCATATTTTCTCCTCTCGTTTGGATTTTGCAATTTATTTTTGCAAGTCATGTCAGATTCTGATTTCTTGGTTTTTGGCTTCTCAATTGGCCATTCCCCAGTGAAACTTTTAAACATGCATCATTACATTGCATCTACCTAAACACGTAGCATTTCCATTATATGGAGCATTGCGCTATATAAAAAGAATTCAAACATACATCGGAACATAAGCCATTATTATTTTCGTTATCCCTAGTAATTTTTGCTAATACTTCAGATTAAATCCCCAGCGAGGTCTTCGTCCTCATTATCTCAGTTTCCTCCCCATACCAATATCCTTCTGACGTCAATATTTTGTTTGTTTGAGTGTTTATTTTTTACTATAGTTCAGTTTCACCCTGGCACGGTCTTCTCGGGTTTAGTCTTCACTACCCTCCCAAGTTCATTCCAATGTCTATTGATGCACCTTTAAAATACCAGTTTCGTCCTGATATTCGCTTTCAGCAGGTTTTTTAGGTGTACGCCCTAATCTCCTCGCTTTGGGTCGAGTTTCGCCTCGTCGCTTGTGCATGAAATCCAGTTTCGTCCTGGTACTCATCTAGCTTAGTTTCTCCTAACTAGTTATTGAGTCGAGTTTCGTCTCGTCTTTGTTTTCATAACTTGGACCCTTTGACGGTGTTTGTTTACCAAGTGCAGTGTTTGTACTGTGTCCCTGGTTTGAGATCAGTCTCCTTTGTTCCTTGGATGCTTCTATCAGTTTTCGTCACTCTTTATCCATTGATCTGAGACCAGCAAGTGTTTTGAGAAACATGCACTCTCATCACTTTGCTATGGGTCAAGTTTCATCTCGTTACCCATGCATGAAATCCAGTTTCGTCCTGGTACCCATCTAGTTTAATTTCGTCTAACTGGTCTTTGAGTCGAGTTTCGTCTCGCTTTTGTTCCACATTTATGAGATTCTTTCAGTTCCTTCATACTGTCTATCTTAGTTAATATTAGCAAGTGCTCCTAGAATCGTGCACTCAAGCCACTTTTGCCTTGGGTCGAGCTCAGAGTTTCGCCTCCTCACCTGTGTACGTTTTCTTTTCCAGCGTTTAGTTTCGCCTACTCTGTAGTTTGAGTTTTATCTCACCTTTTTCTGAAGCCCAGTTTTGCCCTGGCACATGTGTCCGGAAGTTTAGTTGCGTCTACTCTTCTTTGTTTTCATTCTGTTTCAACCTGCGTTATAGCTTCATTCTGACACATGTCTTGGGGGTTTTCTTCTTTTGTTTTCTTTCTTCTTCAAGAGTGTAATTTTTCGGGTTCTTTCGTATTCAAACATCTTCAACCTTGTACGCTCGAAAGTTGTCACTTTTCTCACTTATCATGTTGAAAATATTTGAATAGGGGAAGCTGCTGCACCCCAAAATTTACCCTCTTGATTTAGGCTTATGTTTCATCATAAACATTATATTGCATTGCATTCATACATTGTGATTGGATCAAAAGTACTTTGGTTATCAAGTTTTTCTCAAGCTTTAAAGGTTAATTGCATTGACAAGTTGCTCAAGTAGAATCTTATCATCTAAACCTCTGAATCTTTCAAGCTCAAAAGTTATTGAATATCTCAAGATGCTTTATTCATCTCTTCGGATCCCCAGAAGATTGGAGTTTGTGTTTGATTATAAAAGGGAATCATTCCTTTGATTCACCAGTTAAATTAGGGTTTTGCTTGATTAAGGCTATTGATCAATGTACAAGTCTTGATTTGGAAGCCACAACATCTCATTGGCATCTGAAAAATCTTTGCACAAGGAATTGGTCATGATGCCCAAAGGATTTAAAGTTTTGAAGATGATTCATCAGTCTCCTAAGTTGTTAATCAAAATTAGGGTTTGGGTTTTTATCAGGTTTTCTTGAGAATTTTTAAGTGAAATTTTGTACATGGCCTCTACATATTTGGAAGATCATATGTTGGAAGTTTTGATCATCAATTTTGAAGGGAAGTGGATCAATTGATTCAAAGGGGCAAAATGGTCATTTTGGTCAAAATCAGTCAAAGTCAAGGTTGACCAAGTGAACTTTTGGCCAATCATCAATTCAAGGATGCACTTTTCATATTTCAAGTCCATTTTGGTCATTGGATCAAAGAGATTGAGGTTTGGGTTGAAACTTGTTCTTGAAGAAACCCTAAAAGTTTCTAATTTTGGAAAATAAGGACTTAATTTCAAAAATTTATATTTTATTCACCTTTGATCAAGAAAATGAAAATGAAGCATGCTTGTAAAGATAAGATGAGATCTTTCATATCCTTTTGGTCTCACATTCAAATTGAAAAGAAATCAAGAATTATGGTCTTTTGAAGTCACAAAATTATAGGTCATTTTCCAAAATTAGTGAATTTCAAGCTATATTTTGAGGACCTTAATGGATTCAATTGCAAAAACTCAAAACTAAGGGATTTTATATCCTTTCAATACCTTTCCAAATTGTGCTCGTTTGTGTCAAAATTCAAAAGTATGAGCAAGTTATGGCTTTGGAATTTTGAGGCATTTTATTGAAATTTGACAAATATGCAAAATGGCCAATTCATGAGAACTCAAGTTTCAGCCATTCTCTTTGTTTCTAATCCAGCCCATGACATATTTGTGACTTGCCAAGGCCCATAATTCCAGCTATTTCGTGCTCCATGGACCATGGTGTTTGCTTGGGTACAAAAATGACAAACTTGCTCAATTTGGCAAATTCATCCATACTCTCTCATTTCAAATGATCATGACCTGGAACTTTGAGGATTTATTTGAGTTTATTTGGTTCATAAAATGCAAAGAAAATGAAGAAACTCACAAGCAAATGGCTGAGGCCCACGTGCACTCATTTTTTGGCCAAATCTTCCAAACTTGCCCCTGAATAGTTTTGAGGACCAATTTCCTCTTCTAACCTTCTCTACTCACACTATATAATGTATTGCAAGCCTCATTTCATGCAGAACACGCTCCATTCATCACAAATCCAGATTTGAACTTTTTTTGCTTTTGCAGAAGTTTTCTTCGATTCTCTCATCTTCTTCGCGCATTCATCAAATTTCCTGTGGATTCATCTTCCTTGAAGTGTGTAGATCAAGATCATGGAGTTTGTTGGCTTCTGGAATTAAGGAATCAAGGTTTCCAGTTTCACATTGAGGTGAGATTTTTGAACTTCAATTTGCTTTGTTTAGCATGATTTGATGAATTATTCCATATTCATGATGTATTAGCTGGCCAGACAAATAGGTCTGAGGTATACTTTGTGTTTGATTTGAGCTTGAATCATGTTTTGGAGTTTCTGAAACTCTGTGTGCAGATTATTTTTTTGAGTTTTCATGAGCTTCGTACTGGATCTACACTTGATGATGTTGCTTGATTCGAGTTGCTATGGATTCTTTGTTATGCTAGCTTTAATTTGCTCTTGATTTCATAAAAATGGTGTGAAATTGAGTATGTTATGTTGATCTGAACATGAGCCCTCGGACTGAGTGTTACGCGCGTTTTTTAGTTTGTCCAAAGGTTGAAGATGATGTGGTGGCACTATATGATTGGTCCATTTGAATTTTTGTCTTATTTAAATTATTTGTTTTATTTGGTATTTTGTTTGATTTTATTTTCTGATCAAAACATTTTCAAAAATCCTGAAAAAATTACCATAGGCCAATAATAATTTCTAGTATTTGTCATTTTTTTTTGGAATTTTTAAAAAATGTTTTGTTTGGTTCAAAATTTCATAAGTTTAAATAATTGTTTGTTTAAAGATTATTTTTATTTTAATATTTCTTTGATCTAAAAAATTCCACAAAAAATGTTTTGGACTCACAAAATAATGTAGAATTTGATTCTGGTTTTGGTTTAGCATTTTTTCCATTTTTGATTAGAAGTTTAATTTGAAAAGTTTATTTTAAATATTTGTTTCATAATTTTTGTTTTAATACTTCCTTTAATCCAAAAAATTCAGAAAAAAATCATGTAATCTTGTTTTTAATCATGGAGTCTGAATATAATTTCATTTTTGAACTTTTCGTGATTTTTGCCTAGGGTTTGCATTTTTGCCATTAAATAATAGTTTAATTGTTAATTTTTTGTTTATTTTTTATTGTAATATTTTCTTTAATTCAAAAATTCCACAAAAATCAGGGATGTGTGTTTTTAATTCTACTATTTGAATATAATTTAGGTTGGACTTTTTTCTGACTTTTTGAATAAAGTTCTATTTTGAGATGTGATTATTTGTTTAATTGTCTAATTGTTTGAATTTAATTTCATTTTTGACTTTTCTTCAATTCAAAAAATGTGAAAAAAAATATTTTCTGACATTTAGGGTTTCTTGGTGATTTGTATGATCTTGGTTTAAATTGTTTGAATTTTGATCTTACTTAATCAACATTTAAGATTAAAAGTAAAAAATTCGGGTTTTGTTGCTTATGGTGCAAGTTTCATTTTCAAAACCACTATGCCCTGGATTTTCAATAGAATTCAAGTCTTGATTAGGGCTCATGAATGTATTGAGGATCTGAAAACCATTTTTCTATAATTATTTAACTTTGTTTGACATTTTTCTACAAATTATTTTGAAAACTTGTCTAGTTTGGTAGTTTTGCCAACTAGTCTTGAACTTTGGGCCTCAATTGATCTCCTACTCAATCATTCATGAACATAAGATTGGATTTCTAACTTCTAAACACTTCAAGGATGCTAAGAGATTTTTGGTTTGAATTATGGAATCTTGTTTCTTTTTTTTTTATGTATTTTTGAAGTGAAGGTACCCAATTAATGTTGCATCTTGTTGCAATTTATTTGATGGCCAATGAACTTGAGTGAGGCCTATAATTGGGCACCTAATGATCATATTGATTCTAATTATCCATGATAGCTCAAGCCATTTCATTTAATGCCTCATGTTTGAATGTTTGAACCTTCTAATGCATTGTGTGGGATTCACCTTCTATTGTGCATGTGAGTTGTGGTTGAATTAATTGTACATGATTGGAATGTGTTTGCCTTTGACTTCCATGGTCTTTGATTATATTATTTTCAAGCTCCCATGATTCTTGACTGATATTTAAATTGTCAACTCAATATGGTGATAGAAAGGAGCAACATTCCTCTATTTCTTTTGACCTAATTGTGCATGTTCCTGTTTCCTCTTGTCTATCATGTCTAATATTTTATAATTGTTATCATGTTGTGCTCAATTCATCATGTTGCATCCATCCCTTATGTGAGTCATCATTCACCTTATGGAATACTGACTTGTCTGTTGAATGTGCGAGGTACTTTGAGAAAATTTCCACTTTTGGCTTAAGACTATCGTGTTTCACTTTATTTGTGGAACACAATTTATTATATTGGCACCATTCTTGTGCTTGGCATGTCTGATGGTTTATGCAGGATATACATACATATGATTGTGAATGCTATACATTGACCCTGGGATCTGTTTATATCTATTAAATTACTTACATCCTGATGGTGTAATTTCTGACTTGGTTTGTCTACTGATGGTAGCTTTCTCGAAGTTCTCTGGGTTTTTTTATTCTTGATCAGTTACTACGAATAGCTATCCGTTTGGTATTGCACTATTTCTTTTCTTCCATCTTCAATCTGTATAGTTCTTTGATTGCATGATGGGACCTTTGTTGCTGATATATGTCAGGAGGCCCTCTGGTTTTTGTCTGATGCATGTGTTGTGTTGATTTTGATTGATGAGTCACTCAATTTAGAAATTGAGATCATGACTTCGCTCTCATTGCATGTTCCCTATAGGATGTTTATTGCTTTTCTTCTTTAATTGTTGATCGATGAGTCACTCAATTTAGAATTTGAGATCACGACTTCGCTCTCATTGCATGTTCCCTATAGGATGTTTATTCCTTTTCTTCTTTAATTGTTGATCTATGAGTCACTCAATTTAGAAATTTAGATCACGACTTCGCTCTCATTGCATGTTCCCTATAGGATGTTTATTGCGTTTCTTCTTTAATTGTTGATCGATGAGTCACTCAATTTAGAAATTGAGATCACGACTTCGCTATCATTGCATGTTCCCTATAGGATAGTTTTGTTAAGCTTCCTTTAACATGTAAATTAGGGTAGGGTTTTCCTTTATCCTCAACCTTAGGGTCAACCACTGTATGATAACACTAGAGATAATACTAGGCTAGTTTCCCTTAGTTGATTTTTCCTTTCTATGCATTCTGCATCTTAAAACAAAAACTGTTTTTTTGGGAAATCATAGAAACATTTCTAATGAACTTAAACCTTTCTTCATAGTAAAAGATACAAACCAATCTTACTTTGTCTATGTGCCTCTTGGCTATGCTTTTAAACCTTGTTAATCGATGTTTCGCCATTGTACATTTGTTTGAAGCCGATGTTTCGCCATCGCACATGTTTGATTATCCTACTTTGATTCTCAATATCATTGCTAGGTGTGATGTTTTGTCATCCGTTTTATCATTTGATGTTTCACCATCTTTGCCATGTTACTTTGTTACCTCTTAGCCGATGTTTCGCCATCGTACATTTGTTTGAAGCTGATGTTTCACCATCGCACATGTTTGATTATCCTACTTTGACCCTCAATATCATTGTCAGGTGTGATTGTTTTGTCATCTGTTTTATTGATGTTTCGTCATCTTTGCCATGATATCTTTGTTACCTCTTAGCCGATGTTTCGCCATTGTAAATTTGTTTGAAGTCGATGTTTCGCCATCACACATGTTTGATTATCCTACTTTGATTCTCAATATCATTGTCAGGTGTGATTGTTTTGTCATCTGTTTTATTGATGTTTTGTCATCTTTGCCATGATATCTTTGTTACCTCTTAGTCGATGTTTCGCCATCGCACATTTGTTTGAAGCCGATGTTTCGCCATCGCACTTGTTTGATTATCAGACTTTGACTCTCAATGTCATTGTTAGGTGTGTTATTTTACCATTTGATGTCTCACCATCTTTGACATGTTACTTTGTCATCATTTAGTTGATATTTTACCATCTCATTTGTTTGTTGTTTTATTCGATGTTTCACCATCTAATTTGTTTTTGCTATCTTAATTACAAAATACAAACCAACCAAAACACATAAGCCGAACTACGGCTGCTCTGATTCCTTAAAAGGGATACGTAGGCATTGGGGTAGGGCCCAACCGAGCATAATTTTTATTTTCCCTACATTATTTTCTTTTTCCTTTCGCATGCATTCCCTTTTCAGTTGTAAGCCATAGACATAGGATTTGACCACACCCATTAGATTAGACAACAAGAGTGGATACCATAGAGTACTACGGGCGTGTGGGGTGCTAACACCTTCCCCTCGCGTAACAGACTCCCTTACCCAATCTCTCGGTCGAAAGGTCGTGATTTCTCCCTTTTAAGGTTTTCTTGATGTTTACCTTTCCCTTTCGGCGGGATAAAAGACGTTCGGTGGCGACTTCATTGATGTTTCATTAACATCCAGATGACAGGTTTCGGCCGCGCGGTTTCACCTTGAACATGAGATGCTTTAGCAAAGACCCTCAGTTAAAATATTGTAATCCCTCGATGACCATTCGATGTTGCCTTTGGTAAATGATCTTAGTCCCTTACGACAATTACTAAAGCATCTTACAATTTTCCTTCTATGACTGTACGATGACCCACGCCTGTCCCTCACATCCAATGATAGGACTTCCTACTAACTAATGGTAGGATAACATTATCTAAAGGAGGAGGAAAATAACAAAGACCTTTTTGAGTAGGTAGATCGCTCGTAATCGCTTTCTCACAAACTAATACAATCTTCATACCTCACACTTTCAAAATAACTATTTTCAAAATGCTTTATAAACACTCTTGAGGATTGATATAAGAGTTATTATAAAGAAAACTTCCTTACATTGGCATTTCCAAACATCCTTTCATAAAACAACACTCTCTTTCATAAATATTTTAAAAACAAACATTTTGTGTACATTTTCAATGATACGAGAATCATTACAAAACTGGCGCACTTAGGCATTTTCAAAATATTTTTAGACATACACAAACACAAAAAATTTCAAAAAGTGATCAAGCGATTAAGAGACCATAGATAATTATAGAGGAAAAGGGTTATAATACCTTTCCTTTTCATAACCTACCCCCTGAACTCAAGAAAATTCTCAAAAGGCCTCTCCTGTTCTTTTCACCCTTTACTTTATTGGATAAAATAAAATTCGATGGAGACTCTTGCTATCCGCAACATTTGTGATAAAATGCAAAACTAAAAAGTCAGTTCTCCCATCGTATTACAGAACTGGAGACTCTGCTGGGGAATACTAAACTAAAAGTGGGGTTACCTTAAGAGCTAGATCATCTTTATTTCTTTACTTGTTTGCCTTGTTTGCTTTATACTTCAGGATATGTTTGGGTTTATTTCTTGCATAGATCCTATACCCGGATCTGGGGGCATTTTAGGTAAGTGGCAATAGATTGTGGAAACTGTACGATATAGACCAATATGGTTGAAGCAATGGCTATGTTAGTGTGACACATTGGTTGGTGTCCGTGTCCCTTGAGTAACTCAAGGAGAATACTGGGCTACCACGTGGTGTCATAAGCACTAACTGACTTTAGAACCTTAGTTGACACAACTTAGTCATTAGAAAGTAGTGAGATAGCTGGCTTTGATGCAGACTAAAGTTAGTTGATACTCGATACTACACTTATTAAGATTGGAATTTCGGTATATTTTGGTTGCAATTTAGATGCTTGTGGTGAAACAATGCCTGAGAGAAAGATCAGTGATATTGAGATTCCTAGAACCCGGTTACTTCTTTTAGGAAAGGTTGAGCCAACTAAAAGTTCAAGAGGGTACTTACCTATAAACTTCATGCAAGCCTAAACCTAAGGCCTGTTGTGTTTTGTTTGTGTTTGATTAAATTGTTCATGACATCATAACATCATGACATCATACCATATCATTATCACTAACCATTTAAAGGACCTAGGGATTTATCTTTGTTTTGTTTTATAGGTTATGGCTTCCGCTCGCAGAAACACTATCTGAATCAGTTTTATGAGGATACCTTCTTAACTTAAGGAGTTAGTCTCAAGAGTTCCTGAAAGTTCTCCGTTCATCAAAAGGCATGGTCGACTACTCAGTCTAGTTACCTCGGGTTTTGAAGAAGAAATGATGAGTATTTTATTCCAGTTCTTTAACTATATACATCATTTCTTCAATTTTCCCTATTATCAGTTGGTACCCATGATGGAGGAGTTTTCTCAATTACTAGGACTGCATGTTCTCAATCAAATACATTTCATCGGTTTAGAGAAAGAGACACAACCTGAAGAAATTGAATCAGCCTTACATCTGAAGCGGTCCGACATTGTATCAAATTGAGAAACAAGGAGTGAAGTCAAGGGTTTTCTGGCTAAATTTCTGTTAGAGAAGGCTCAACTGTTTTTGGATGCTATGAATTTTCAATCTTTCGAAGAAAGCTTGGATTTTCTAATCTATGGTTTGGTGCTATTCCCTAATCCAAATCAACTCATAGTTGTGAAAGCCCTAAAAATATTTCTTTCTCGTAACCCTGTGCCAACCTTGCTTGGAGACATTCTGCATTCTCTTCACAGTAGTACTATTAGGAAGCGAGGGACTCTTATGTGTTGCATACCTCTGCTATCTAGGTGGTTTATTTCGCGCCTTCCCTGATCAATATTTGTTGTATCCAAAAAATTTTCCCTCTCATTTTCTTTCAATTTACATGGGTGGCTGTAAACATCTGCTTGAGGAAAGTAAAATTTGAAGATGAATGAAATGTCCTTCATTGGAGCATCAGAGCTTCCTTCGATTGGAGCATCAGATATTCCTTCGATTGGATCATCAGAGCTTCCTTCAATTGAAGAATTAAAGCTTCCTTTGATTGGAGCATTAAAGCTTCCTTCGATTGGAGCATCAGAACTTCCTTCGATTGGAGCATCAGAGCTTCCTTCGATTGGAGTATCAGAGCTCCTTCGATTGGAGCAGTAGAGCTTCCTTTGATTGGAGCATCAGAGCTTCATTCAATTGAAACATCAAATCTTCCTTAGATTGGAACATTAAAATGAAGTGTCCTTTGATTGGCATACCAAGGCAGAGTATCCTTCGAATGGCATATTAGTGCAGAGATGTCTTAATCTAAAATATTCTGATAAGGGAAGTTCTGAATACATTGAATCAGAACTCAGAACCATCGAAGGGACAAGGGCTGGTCGAAGGGGCTTTGGAGAGGGAAACTTTGAATATTTTCAAATTCAAACAAGGCGCCAAGTTGACCTGTCCAGATTCACTCAGAACTACAAAATGGCATGATATATCTTAAAATGAAAATATTTTAATTTGTCTAATTCTGTTTTCAAAGCCCTGTTAATGGCTGGTCTTTAATGTCATGTTTCCTTGTATCCTCCACCATCTATAAATATAATGTCAAACACAAATCCAGGGGGGACTCACACAGAGACATTTTTTGCACACGAACAGATCATGCTGCCACATTGTTCAAAGAGATCCCAAAGTTGTCCCAATCGAAGCACTTTTTTTGCAGGCACCTTCATCCCAAACGAATACCAGATTCTTGGTCCTGAGACATCCAGGACTCCACACCAGCTCCTAAGCAAGTGTCTCCATGCCCAGGAGTGTTAAATCGAAGCATCTAACAACTCCAGTCCACACACAAGTTCCAGTTTCAAGCAAGGTAAGTCCTCTTGACCTTACATCTTTTGTTTTAGCATAACATGTAAATGGCCTTTTATTTATTTTCTTCGTTTCTGTACTTTTTGGTTTGTTTGCTTTTCTTGTCCAAATATATGTTGGAACTAACCTATACAGACTCAAATGAAATACAAAAAGGGTGTGAACAAAAGACCTACACTCATGCTGCTCTGCATGTCTATATTAATTCATAGGCCAATCGAAGGAAGCAGAAAAGGTGGCAATCGAAGGTTGCCCACACCAACTCCCAAACTCAATTGAAAGGAAGCAAAATAAGGGTGAATCGAAGGAGTCTACTTCCTGGGTCGAAAGGCAGCTTCCCCTCTAGATCGAAAGCCCCTTTTTCTCCCTGATCGAAGGATGCCCCTTTGTATTCTTATTTTGCTTTTGTTCTTTTCTTTATTTGACTTTTTTTTATCATTTAAATTAACTTTAAATAAAAAATCACAAAAAAATATTAGGTTAGTGTTTTATTAGTCAAATTAATTTTGTAAACAAGTTAATTAATTATTTTAACATCTTTCTTAAAATTAAATAGACTTAGGGTTTTTAAGTTAATTTATTTTCATAACAAAAACAACAAAAATAATTTTATTTAATAGTTCCTAGGCTTTTTAGACGTAATATTTATTTCGCGCCGTTATTTTTATTCTTGAATTTTTACATAAATATTGTAACTGATTATGGATGTAATAGTTTTAGATTTAAAATTCCGCACTTTATTTCTTGCACTCTTTTTTATGTAATTGTCCCAAAACATTATAATAGCGTAGGTTTTATAATTCCCGCACTTTACATTTTTCTGTATAATATTACTGTTAGTAACTAGGCGTGCATGATAAGAATAGGAAATTAAAACGCTAGCAAACTTAAATTCAAAGACTAAAATCACGGAACATAACACACATGCACAATACACCTCTAAGGCACGCCCACTTTGGTTGCCTTCGGAAAAGCAGTCATGTCCCTCAAAACGGGGACACTTTAGCAAAGACCCGGAAATAAAAAAGATCATAGTCCCTCGATGAACCTACAGTTGCCTTTCGGTAAAGTGTCCCTACATGTTGCCTTTATGACTATAAACGTCCCTTCGATTGTCCCTCAAACATCCAATGATGGGGCTACCTACTCACTAATAGTAGGGTAGCATTGTCTAAAGGATAGGGGAAAAGAACAAACCTTTTTTTGATATAAAAGTAGATAACTGTTAGAGGTTTGCTCAAAAACAACTTTTTGCACCTACATAAAAACTTTTCAAAAAGACAATTTTCAAAATATTTGCTTTGTTAAAACTCTTGGTTGCCTTTGAAAAAGAAATCATGTCCCTCGAAACAGGGACACAGCAAAGACCCGGAAATAAAAAAGATCATAGTCCCTCGATGAACCTACAGTTGCCTTTCGGTAAAGTGTCCCTACATGTTGCCTTTATGACTATAAACGTCCCTTCGATTGTCTCTCAAACATCTAATGATGGGGCTACCTACTCACTAATAGTAGGGTAGCACTGTCTAAAGGATAGAGGAAAAGAACAAACCTTTTTTTGATATAAAAGTAGATAACTGTTAGAGGTTTGCTCAAAAACAACTTTTTGCAGCTACACAAAAACATTTCAAAAAGATAATTTTCAAAATATTTGCTTTGTTAACACTCTTGAGGATCGATACAAGATTTAAACACAAAGCAAATCGCCGCACTAAGGCATTTTCAAAACATTTTCAAACACACAAAGCACAAAGGTATTTTAAAATGAGCAAACCTATAAGAGCCCGTGGAAAACCATGGATGGAAAGGGTGCTAACACCTTCCTTTTCCATAATCTACCCCCCTTACTCAGAAAACTCTCGAAAAGGTCTTTTTCTGTTCTTTTCACCCTTTCCTTTGTTGGATAAAAGAAAAGGAGGTGTCGACTCTTGCTTATCGTAAAATTTGCGAATACAAAATGCAAAACCAGTATAAATAGTCGGTTCTGCCACCGTATCACAGTATTGAAGAATGAACGAGGTTTGAGGTGGTCACAAAAGATGATTTCGCTCTCTTATTCAGATATCTTTTGGTGTTCCCGATCTCTGGAAGATGTTACTATCATTGACCGTTGTGGGGAATTCCCTAATGTTCCACTCCTTGGCATTAGGGGAGGTATTACTTACAACCCTTCTCTGGCTCTACGACAATTTAGTTATGCTCTAATAGATGGTCCTCTTGACGCACTTATCCAGGGCATTATGTTCGACTATGATAATGATTTTCAAGGTTATCATCAAAGGTTTGTACGAGTTTGGGGCATGGTAAACAAGATTGATAGCAAGACTTTAGGACATAAGAATTCTATCCCTTTAGATCCATATCTCAAGTGGATACGATCTTGTGCTTAAAACCTTATGATGCCATATCCCGCTGTCTTACCGGTGATTGTGGAGCCTGTTGCTGAGGGGGATATTCCTTATACCATTCTCCATCCAAACATGCCTACTGACCTCGAAGAATTGCATAAGTTCTAGATTCAACTCAAGGAAGAACGAGACACCTTTGAAGCTCAATCCTACACAAGACAGAAGAAAGTATTGGAGCTCACAAAGCAACTACATGAAGAGAGGAGTCTTAATGCATACCTCAACACGAAGAGGAAGCGTCCGTGGGAGACTTGAGTCTTAGGTTTTAGGAGTTTGTATTATTGTCTCCTTGAGACCCTTTTTTCTTTTTCATTGTAAGCCTAGAAGGCAATTGTAATTTTGAACTTGTTAATGCAATCCTTGTCTTTGTTTCCTTTTTGGATAGCAAATTTAAATCTCCTAAGGTCCTTGAAAACATTGCATCCACATATCATGCATCATTTCATTAGCAGGTTTTCCGATACAGGTTTCCTCATCTATTTACTGTTTATTTCAGTATAAGATGGCTCTCAAAAAACTTGTCAAGGATCTCCAAACTCAGCATGCACAATTTCAAGAGACTCTTCTGAATCTCGCCAAAGGGCAACAAGAGATAATGGCACTCCTTTCCATGAAAAACAAGACTAAGAAGCGGGTTGTTATCCTCAACATGGGGAGAAGATTCAAGGGTACTACTCAACCAGTTCAAAATGTGTCCTTTGAGGAAGACGACAACCCAGAGGAGGAGGATATAAGTGTCAGGGGTGAAGGTAAAAACAGTCAGGGTTCCAAAGATGAAGACTAATCCGACAAACAATACCCTCCTGCAGATGACAAGTACAAGCAATTAGAAGACTGTCTCAAAGCTGTGGAAATCCAAAAAGTGCTAGGGTTGGATTTTGGAGAGCTAGGCCTCATCCCAGGGGTGGTCATACATGTCTTTGCTAAATATAATGGTGTCTCTTGTCCCAAACTTTGTCTGAGGTTATATGTCTGGAAAAAAAAACCTCATACTGCTTACCGGAAATTATGAGTCCATTTCTTTCAAGAAAGTTCGTCCGGTACTCAACTAGAATGGTTCCATCAGTTGGAGGGAACCAACATCCATACATGGGAAGACTTGGCTG